>JANAVB010035419.1:938009-1106759 GCA_029216955.1 Iris pallida | reverse complement strand
CGAGAGGAGAGGAGAGAGAGATGGAGAGGAGGCGAGAGAGAGAGAGAGAGAGAAGAGAAGCCTTTATAGCCCCGTTCTGTAACTGCCCAGTTAGCAACATGTTCGAAATATGGGAAGAAACCGTCCCGAATATTTTGTAACCGCTCACTCGTGAACAAACACAATCTGAGCTAAATGGCGCACAACGTGCGCCACCTGCGCATTACGCGCAAAATGCCAACTGCACCACACGCGCACCATACACATAGCGTCAATAGGGTAGCCTGTGCACCGTACGCAACATGTGTACCACATGTACAGTGCTACTAGCACAATCTGTGCTACCTCGCGTACCTACGCCACACGCGCACCACGCAACCAGCACTACTTGCGCACCGCGCGCACCCTACGCCAACCGCCGCGTAAACTGCAGCACCAACTGTTGTACCATCTGGCAGCACCAACTGGCATGCCATCTGGCCACGTGAACTGGCACGCGAATAGCTACGCAAGAGGCTCACACAACGAGCGCAACTTAAGCGCACTATGCGCCTAGCGACGATGCTGTCGTGCTAAGTGCAAAGTACGGCAACAAAATGCCACATTACGCCTCATGAGCCCATGAGCCCGAGCCCGAGTTCGAGTCGATAAGCCCCTACGGGTCTTAGCTGCAATGGAATAAATTTCAAGAGCAAAAAGTATTAAGCTTACCATGGAGTCTTAGCCTTACCTCCTAGTAAAATCACCCACATGGTTCCTTCCTTAGGGTCACCACCCCATGTGCGTATCCCAACAACACATACCAAATATATATATTGAGATACCTCATGTTGCTTTTCCAATGTGGGACTAAACTTCACTAGGCATGCATACATGTCAAGAAAAAGCTCCAACAATCCCCCATATATTTCAATATATGGGTTTGAGTGTTCTCTACATTAACTGTCCATCATGCATTAGGAGAGATGCCGCTGACGACTTGAATCTTTTCGTATGGGTCAAACAACAGACTATAATACAGAATGGATTAAGCCTTGAATTCTGCATCATAGCTGAAATTTTTCCCACTCACATAATGTAGTTACATGTGCTTCTGGCTACACATTAAAGGCCATGTGCCAGCCTGGTTTTAGTATATAATTTTGGACGTCTACAAGTTTACCCTCAAGAGACGGCCTGCTATCTCTGTCCATACACTATAGGTGAGTTCTTTATTAAAGAGATATGGCATGAAGCCTTGCGTTTCCCTTACGGTGCTACGTCGCTATGACATGGCCTAAAGCCGAGGTATTACCCCTACTGGGAACCTCATAGTAGTGTCATACTACTATAGCATGAGGTCATAGCCACTTTGTAGTGCCATACTATCCAGCATGAAGCCTTAGGCTCCCTTGCGGTGTTACGTCGCAACGACATGGCTTGTAAGGCCGAGGCTTTATCCCTATCCGAGTACCTCATCGTGGTGTCGTGCCATTGTAACATGAGGAACACTTCTCCTTTGTAGTGCTTACTACCCCTCTTTAATTTCATCATTCAACATTAGGCTATACCTGCCTATTTGCGGTGCTACTCCGCTGTGACTTGGCTCGCAAAGTCGAGACATTACCCCTTTCGGGAACCTCATGGTGGAGTCACCCCACTGTAGCATGGAGTTTCACTCCTTGTAGTGTTGTGCTACCGTGCTTCCTGTAAAGCACACAGGTATTCACTCTACCTGAGAACTCATTAAGACGTTTAAGCCAACCTCTCATATGATCCATTTTTTTGCAGAAAAATATAGTAGACAATAGTGGTTGTAGGTCCGTAACCTCTTCATGCCACAGAGGACATGTACCCACTGTTCATGATATTTTTCCAGTTAATGGTCCTCCCTTGAACCAAAAGTTAGATGCCTAGTAGATTTTTCTTTGAACTAATAGCATAAAACTTTATGGTAGGATTACAATAACATAATATCAGAATGCCTTCAAACCCATTTTTCTTGCTGTGTCATTGACAAGCTGGTGCTTGAGGCCCTTTGTGAACGGATCCGCCAGGTTCTCCGACTCCGAACATCAATTACTACCATAACACCTCTCTTGATGTGATTGTGTACTATCCTGTGCTTTAACCGCACAGTCCTCTTCTTCCCGTTGAAGAGGCCATTTGATGCCACCGTCGCAGTCGTCTGGTTGTCGCAGTATATCGATATTGTCGGTATTTGTGCCCCAACTACTGAAAGATCATACATGAGCTCCCGAAGCCATTCTGCTTCCTCCGCTGCGGTATCAAGTGCAAAGAACGCAGATTCTATTGATGATTGTTAGAGCGTAGTCTGCTTCTTCGACTTCCACGATATAGCAGCTCTACCCATTATAAAAATAAATCCACCTGTGGACCTCTTGCTCTCCAACTCTGAGCACCAGTTGGCATCACTGAAGCCTTCTACTACTGGCGGATCTCCGATGTAGCACAATGCATATGTCTGAGTCTTCTTGAGATATCTCATAACCCGTTTCATAGCTTTTCAGTGCTCAATGCCTGGGTTGCTCATAAAATGACTCAGTATACCCACGGTGAAAGCTATGTCAGGCCTTGTGGCAGTAGTAGCATACATCAAACTCCCAATAATGCTTGCGTACTCCAGCTGCCTTACGCTTTTCCCTGAATTCGGTTTCAACTTCATATTACACCTGTAAGGCGTATCGATCCCTGGAAGATCCTGATACTGTAGCTGTTTGCAAAAACAAAAGTCTTTATTTCACAAACTTTGTAAGAAGATTACAATTGAATTCTGGAAAAGTACAACTATAGGAATCCGATCTGAAGACGATCGCTTTATCCCTTGGACGATGTGAACTTTGAAGACGATAGCCTTTAAAGAATGCAGCAGCACTTGGACAAGAACTCCTGATCTCTGATGATAATAATGATCTGCCCCTCTTAATGAAGGACTTGAAACTCTATTTATAGAGTTCTAGAAATAACTAATTTGTAGTTATTCTAGATTGCGCATGATGAACTGCGCTGGCGACAGACTGCGCAGACTGCAAACTGCGCTGGCCTATTGGGCAGTTGCTCGATCATGGGCTAACTGTATTCAGATGCATGGCATTGTTTGATTAAAATGTGCTTGGTCGTCTATAGGCGGTTGCCACGTGGCGAGCAATTGATGGCATGTAAGCCACGTAATAAATGTCAGTTATTCAATGAATTGCGCTAACCGAAGAGCGCTAGCTTCAGACTACACTTTAATGGATAGCGCTGGGACTCAGGCTGGGTCAAACTGCGCTGGTTGGACTGGCAGTTTGCGTTGAAGTTGTACACTATTCTCGAGCGCTGTGCTGCACAAGAAACGAACGGACTCCTCGTTTTTCGGGATGTCAGGCTGTCAGAAGATCCAATCTTTGTCAGGTAATGATGGCATTGCCTCGTCAGCGTAGCGCGCTCTGGTGGTAGCGCAATTCAGCTTGCGCGTTCGAATTGTAGCACAATCTGTTTCCTGCGCAGTCTATTTGAAGGGTGCGCAGTTGAGAATTCTCTGCCTATTTGTTAGATGCAACTTGATTTTTAGGACATACAAGACCCCTTCAAAGTTTTCAAAATTTGAAATATTCAAAGTTTCGAAATACTTTGAATTTCAAATTTAAAATCAAGTTGCGCAAGTGGCGCTTTGATTGCGCGTTTGGAGGAATTAGCTCTGTCTTTTGTGGCGCAATTGGGGGTGACTTTACATTTCTGAAACTATAATAGTTTTATTTTTCTTTCTTTCAACCTTTACTTGCTTTCGACTTCCCAGAGACAGAAGCTTCTTCCCTACTCCGACTTCTCCTTCTCTCTCGTCGACGACAGAAATGGCGCCCAAGCGATCAGCTGCCGAGAAGGAAAAGGCCCCCGCCGAACCCTCGACTCGTGTTGCGTCACGAGTATCTCGTCATGAGACGGGTCATCCTGCGCTTCAAGGTAGACGAACTATGATCGAAACCCTTTTTAGGGTTTTTGATAGGACATTCCTTCATACCTCTTTTTTTAGAGATTGATGGTATTTGTGCCACCCTGTTTAGGGTTTCGGCTGCACATGTAATAGTTTTATTTTTATGAAAACTATACTTTGCGCAATCGGTTGGAAAGTGCTGACAAAATGGTCGGCATAATCCATCGATTTGCGCAAGTCGGTTGTGCCAGCGCAAACTGATGTCTTGCGCAAGTATGTTAGCGAAACCTGACATCTTGCGCACGTTGGCTGTGCTGGCGCAATCTGATAACTTGCGCATGTTGACTGTGCTGGCGCAATCTGATAACTTGCGCAAGATGACTGTGCTGGCGCAATCTGATATTTGCGTAAGCTGACTGTGCTGGCGCAATTGATAGCTTTTTGACATAGCACATATTGATGATCTTTTTGAAGAAACTTTTTGATTTTACATATACTGACCTTTGCCTTCTTTATTGATGCAGTTAACCTCAGGGAAGATCCCAACTATGAGGTTTTTGCAGGATCCCTGTCTGAACCTGAATACAAGAAGATCTTTCGCACGTGACATTTCCTCAGTATGCCCTACCGTCCTCTCGGCAGGCTATCCTGACTGCACAAGATAATGACACTTTACTTGTCTGATGAACGGGCAGCCTCTTCAGACTGCTGACGCAGTCACCCATAAGAAGCCTCTGTTCTTATTTGGTGAGGCTCTTGACAAGAATTCTCAGCCGAGACCTCGCATGGAACAGAGATTTTCCAGAGGGTGAGAAGACAATACTTCTGCCTGAGATCTCCAGATGCCTTCCTTTGTCCCGATATGCTTTTGCGAGTTATCCCAGAAGAATGGAATGGGACATAACTCCGCTGCAGCAAGCCCGAGCGGGAAATATCTGTGTTAAGAAGGGACCGGACCACAAAGATATGTTCTACAGTTCCTCTGAGCGTCACAGCTCCTTACTCAGAGGATTAAAACCCGGTTGCATCCCGCCGGAAGATTCTTCCCTGCTGCTCCCAGTGAGAACTCCGATATTCGTAAATGAGTTTGCGAAGGTAGAGGAAGTATCCGGACCAAGATCTGCGGCTGACAGGTCTTGTGAATCCAGATAATAAGAGATGGATCTGTATAACCAATTGGATATTGGTTCAATTTGAAGCTCGGCTCAAGGAGATTGATCTGTACCATGCAGTGTACGCCACTGTTTACGGCTTCCCTCCTAATCTCATCTATTCCTCGCATTGGCGGAGAGATACAACTACAGGACCGAACTTTCATGACCACGAGGAGAGATTGGATTAGCTTTGCACGAGAGAAGTATCTCTCACCTGCCAATGGGGGATATCCCCTATGAAGATTTGTCCCAACAAACTATGATTGGACAAACTGCGCCAAGAGAATGCCGATATGGTAGCTGTCTTTGAAGAACTCCTCTGCCACTACAAGATATGCTCTCTATATTACAAAGTGGCACAGCCGGCACCTGCTACTCCACCAAATGGTTGCCGTATCTTTTCCTCAATCATATCATTGAGAAGAAGACCAAAGAGCAGGAAAACTGCAATCCATTTCTTCAGACCACTTAGCAATAGTGAAGTGATAGAGCTGATGGAGACACATGGTGATATGGTATCAAGATTGAGGATGACCTTCAATATCCTCCTTTTAAGAAAGACGACATCATTGAAAGCTACATGAGGATGGGCTACAGGCCATGTCGAAGGAAGCCCAGCTGGCGGGTTTCCTCACTTACTGGCTTCGACGATATGTCGTTCCTGGAGCCAGTGCAGTCGACCGCTTCCATCATGGCGTACTATTTGCTGCTGTCTGCTGGTTTTCGGCTACCGGATGGATTGCTTCAGCAATGACATGCAGGGTGAATGCGGCCTCCGCTCTCTTGTTTGATTCGATGATTCGGGGAAAAGGCGAGAAGAGAAGTTTTCCTCGGCTGGAACTGCCATACACCTATCTGTTTGGATGGCTGCTTTTACACCATCCTTCTTTGATGAATCCTAACATGGGGGCAGTGGGTGGCAGCTTTTTAAGAAGATTTTCTGGATGTAAGATCTACACCACTTTGAGAGACTGCCGACGAACTCTGAATCTTGGCAAGGATGGAACTTTTATTGCGTTCCCCCTCCAGTTGGCTATGAGCATATGTCAACTAACCTGTCGACTCTATGAGGATGCAGCCATTGGGCCATACAGCTTTCGACTGGTTGAGAACAATTCGGCCATCACACTTGGTGTACCGATTCGAGGATGAATGTTATCTCGAGCCTTATCTCCCCAGCCGATTTGCACGCCAATTCGGTTATGACCAATTTCACGTAGGTAATGCTATAACATGCCTACAGGGAAAAGGTTTTTTAATCGATGGAGCCCGGGCTTGGGCATATTATAATGCCCGTGACATAAGGACGATATTCTCAATGCCGACAAGGAACGATCGTGGCCCTCGCATGTTTATACCTACTCGATCTTTTATACATCACAAATACTTTTGCTGAAACTTCAATCTAGTAGACAGCTTTGCAACGGCAACTAGATTTAAAAAAGGAGCACCTGTTATGGCGCTTCCTGGCAATGATGAAGAGTACGAGCCAGCTGATCGCCTCTGGAAGCTTCGAGGGAAGCCAACTTCCCGAAGAAGTCTACGAGCGCTACGTGTCTCTCTGAAAGTTGTGAGATCTCCGATCAAGAAGGAAAAAGGAAGGCAGAAGAAACATCTTCTCCTGTCTTAAAGAAAAGACCGTCGTGGACTCTCAGAAAGAGTCACCACTCGCTCACAACCTCGGCAACAGGCCGAGTCGGTTCATAGAGAAGAGGCAACCACCCCTACTTCCATTCAAAGAAAACCACATGCAGCAGACGTAGAGATTCCGGAAGAACCTCTACGCAGGACAAAATTAGCTTTCAGAAAGAAAGTACCACTCCCCCGAGATCTGCTCATACATCGGCCTTGATCAGTGCTGTCGCCGGGTAATGATGGCTTCTCCGATACCTACTCCCGAGCCCAGGCAAGAAACTTCCAGTACAGAGAAAGGAGACCAGGTTGCAGAGACAAGAGAGAGACCGCAGAGACAAAGGATGGGGCTGCAGAAGCAACTGCAACTCCAACTCCAATCAATGAATCGGGATCCTCTGTCGAAGTATTGCCATCTCCTACATTTGCGATGGAGCTGCTCACCCTCCAGCTACACCATGATCGCGTAGGGCTGAAGAAGATCGATTAATGATCGAGGCCCTGGAAGACTGTGACTTCGGCTTCAATGATGATATAGATCCAGTCAGTCGATGCAAGTGATAGCGAGAAGGCACAAGAAGAGGGCAGATGATGAAGAAACATCTACAGAGGATGACAATCTGAATCTGGAAGAGGATGCCGATGCCCATGCATCCCAAAAAAAATGACGTAGCACCGGAGGAAGCTACTGTCACTGATCCAAGAGGTATTGGCTGATATTGATAATCTTCTTTTATAGATCAAATGATTGACATCTTAACTTTCATTCATGCAAAATTCAACCTTCTCCAATTCCTCCAGTATGCACTGATATAGTGCAGACAAAAGCGATAGCTAGCAGTAGCCGTCATTTATCAGGCGGCTCTGAAGTAGGAAGCAGTCAGGCAGTGATGTCTGAAGCTATCTGCGAGGCTGCAGCCTATGTCAACAAGTGACAATCTTGTCACTAAACCCAGCAATGGTAAGCTTACCCTTATTTTTGATCTGGTTTGATAATCGCTAATGACAGCAAACTGATGATGTTTAATCGATTTCGCAGAGGAACATTGGGAGGGGCAACTAGTTCCACTATGGCGCCCTTGTCCAGAGAGACTTCAGCCCATGTTCCAGAAGCCGAACTTCTGTCTTTACAGGCCTCTGTTGCTTCAACTTCTATAGGAGTAGCTGCTACACCCAGTGCAGCAGCTACCAATAAATTTATAGTTGGTTCTTCTCCAACCTCTTCTTCACTTCCTTAGGACCCTTAGTAGAAAGGGTAATGGAAAGAGAGAATGTTGGTTTCATCACTGTCAGAGGTCCAACTACTTATCTGATCGGCGCTATCCGAAGCCAGGGTGATGAAGCTCAAGCTGCCTATCTTGAACATATACTGGATGAGCTGGAAGAATCAATTAAGATTTACAAAGATCTTAATCGGGGGAGGAGTAGACCTCTGGTGAATGCTGAGTTTGAAAGGATGACTCGAGAAGCCGAGTTACGAAAGCTGATTTCAAGATTTTCTTGGACACTTTCGCTACAAAGTCTTCGGAGTATGATTCCCAATGGAGATATTAGCGTCTGCTGCTGGGGAGAAAGAAAGAAGGTTGCTGAACTGAATGCAGAGTTTGCTCGACTTCAGAAAGAGTTGAGAATCGTTCAACTTGCTTTGAGGAAGAGACTACACAACATCAAGCTGCAGTTCAGCAACTAGACATTCTGACCCATGAAAAGAATGAGTTTGTCACTTCTCATCAAGATGAAATCGCTCGCCGACTAGTGACCTTGCCGACATTTGATGATAAATCTGGAATGGAGGAAGCTAGAAGGGGGTGCTAGATTCTCATGAGGAACGACTTCAAACTTTGAAGCAGCAGATAGCCAGTCTGATGACTCCACCGATTGAATGAATCTTTTGTACTTTCTCCTTTGTAATATGTCTTTTTGTAATGCCTTTTATCTTGATCAATAAAAAGACATTATTTTTGTGGTTCTATTATTTATTACATATCCTATTACGGATATAAATAATAGCAATAGAAAATATATTCAGAGGTTCAGGACATGATTATTTCTTGATGTAGAAAATAATTATATTATTATATCTGCTCAGAGGTAATATGGACATGGCAGAATACAATTTGTTGAATATGACTATTTCGGTAGACAACTTAATCAGAGGTAATAAATACGTGACAAGTTGCTGATGTAGATGAACGAATGAATTGTCAAAATATGTGAACGAAAATGAAATCAGGATGAACAGATGAATCGTCAAAATGAATGGAATGAACGGGTGAACCGTCGAATGAATGGAATAAACGGGTGAACCGTCGAATGAATGGAATAAACGGATGAACCGTCGAATGAATGGAATGAATGTTGCGAAGAACGCGTCGCTTCGAAGTTTTAAGAATCTCTGCCTATAAATAGAACAGAAATTTAGATGGAATGATCACTTTCACTTTTCAACAGAAAAATGTCGTCTGAAGATGCATCCAAGAAGGTTGAGATTGTCCCGCAGGTTGAAGAAATCACGGAGGAACGTTCAGCCGAACCGAACCAACCAAAGCAGACGGAAGTGGGCGAAGGTTCGTCTACACCCAAGCCACCAAGAGACATCTTGGACTTCCTGGTTGACCCAGGAAAACCGAAGAAGAAGAGGCCATGAGGATGGCTGCTTGCACATTTCTAGTAAAATTGGGCAAGGACGTTCTCGGCTCTTTTGCCGACTACATTTTTGAAAAGGACGGTAGTGGTCCTCTTCCTGTCTTTAAGAAGGATGATAGTGATTCTCGTCCTTGATATTATGTAACATCGTTTACGATAAAATAAAAAAAACTTTATTTATGAACTGTCTGATCATATTTGCAAGAAATCCTTTTTACACTCATACATAATATTTTTTAAGGAACTTGCCATTGATGGCATCATTGCAACTCGACCATCTAGCTCTGTGAGTTGATAAGCTCCATTTGAGAAGACTTTACTCACGATATAAGGCCCTTCCCATTTTGCATCGAACTTGCCTTTACTCATGTGAGTCATAGTCATGGGACGTCTGACTGTAAGAACGAGTTCTCCTTTCTGAAAGGCTCTGACTTTAACTTTGCGGTTGAAAGTCTTCGAGATACGGGCTTGATATAACTCTATATGTTGTTGAGCTAATAGTCGTTTCTCGTCGAGCGCCTCTAGTTCTTGAAGTCGAAGAAGATCATTGTTCTCTGTCGTAAGTTCGTTGGCGATAGCAATCCTTAGAGATTGAATTTGAAGTTCCAGGGGTAGAACTGCTTCACAGCCGTATACCAGTGAGAAAGGTGTACACTAGTGGGGTTGCGGACCGTAGTGCGGTAGGCCCATAGACATTCTCCAAGCTTTTCACTCCAATTCGTTTGTTAGTAGACACAAAATTCTTAAGGAGCTTGATAATAGTATTGTTGAAGGCTTCAGCCAAGCCATTAGCAGCAGGATTGTAAGCCGTAGAGGCGACATTATCAATCCGATGATCATCGCAGAATCTGGTATACTTTTGACTGATGAACTGAGGTCCATTGTCATGAATGATTCGTCGAGGTACACCAAACCTGTAGATAACATGATGTTTGACGAAGCTGATGACGCTGCTGGTTTTGACTTCAGCCAAAGGTATAGCTTCGGCCCACTTGAGAAATAATCCGTTATAGCTAGTATAAACCGATATCCTTTAGAAGAAGGAGGATTGATAGGACCTATAATATCTATGCCCCAAGCTTCAAAAGGCCAGGAAGCAGCAGTCGGATGAAGAAATTTGATGGTTGATGAATAAAATCTGCATGGATTTGACAGGCTCGATATTTTCTGGCATATTCGATGGCGTCAGACACCATAGAGGGCCAATAATAACCATTCGTCGGATACGATCTTGTAGCTTAGGGCCTAGTTGATGTGCTCCACAGACACCATCATGAGCTTCGCGCAATACCTGCTTTGCTTCATCGCCAGCAAGACAACGCAAGAGTAGGCCGTCATAAGTTCGTCGATAGAGAGTTTTAGTAATCTGATTATAGTAGAATCTAAGAGATCGTCGGCGAATACTCGTAGCCTCCTTAGGATCTTCAGGAAGTATGTCATGAACTACAAAGTCAATGAAAGGAGCTCTCCAATCTTCATTGATAACATTGATTTTAGCAAAATTACTGAACTCGATGTTACCATTGTTTTCTACACAGAACAACTCTCTATTGGAAACAACAACCATTTGTTGTCTCTTGACGGGAATTCTGTAGGAATAGGTTAGGGCAGTGTTTAGCTTGTGGGTCTGCCACCCATCAGCTTCGGGACTGTCCAGTAGCCAAAGTACCTAGAGGGCCGCTTCCGACTCAGTAGCAGAGGTTTGGGCAACATCTGCAGCAGCAGAAGGGACCCCAGGGGAAGGCTTATAGCCTAGCTCTTGAGCCAGAGTCGGAGCAGGTTTCGGAGCCAGATTATTTGGTTGACATCATCACATGTCATGTTTATTTGCATACTTTTCTAGCTCTATGCTTGTTTGATTCCGGTGCATCTCATAGCTTCCTGTCATTAGAGTTTTTGCATAAATACCACTTGTAGCTACACCTATCGAGGAGATGAGTAAAGTAATGACGGGAGTCGGACCAGTGTCCATTAGAGCTATCTATAGATGCTCTATTACTATAGTCGGAAGAGAGTTTTGGGGACGATTCTTTGTGATGCCACTCCCCGGGTATGATATCATATTAGGGATGGACTGGCTTAGCTACGTCCATGCAGCTATAGACTATCATGAGGGTAGTATTCTGTTCAGTCCCCCAGGCACGACACCATTCAGTGTAGGAGGACAGGGCCGGAGATCAGCCTAGAGCCAAACTGTTGTGCGACAGTTGGGAAGATAGCACCGCCACACCCTATCATTAGAGAGTTATGGATGTATTTCCAGAGGATCTTCCAGGACTTTCGTCTGACAGAGATGTGGAGTTCACTATAGATTTAGTACCGGGTTAATCACCAGTATCTCGGGCTTGCTATAGAGTGAACCCCAAGGAGGCCGTAGAGATGAAGGAGCAGATTGATGACCTGTTGAAAAAGGGTTTCATTCGATCTAGTGCTTCTCCATGGAGAGCGCCAGTGCTCTTGGTGCCTAAGAAGGATGGTACAGTTCGGTTGTGCATTGACTACCGGGCGTTGAATATCATCACCATTAAGAACAAATATCCTCTGTCCAGGATAGATGATTTGTTTGACCAGTTGAGTGGAGCGAAGGTGTTTTCCAGGATAGATTTGAGATCCGGGTACTACCAGGTGAAGGTCAGGACAGCAGACATCCAGAAGACGGCGTTCAATACGAAGTGCGGGCAGTACGAGTTTTTGGTGATGCCATTTGGTCTCACAAATGCGCCAGCTGTCTTTATGAATTTGATGAATAAGATATTTCACTAGTATCTGGATAAGTTCGTCGTAGTATTTATCGACGACATCCTGATATACTCGAAGATGCCGGAGGAGCACGCAGAGCACTTGCGGACAGTTTTGGGGATTCTGAGGCAGGAGAGGTTGTTTGCCAAATTTGAAGTGCGAGTTCTTTTTGGATGAGTGGAGTTTCTCGGTCATATAGTTACTGGAGAGGGGATCTCGGTGGATCCCAGGAAGATTGCTGCCATTGAGACATGGAAGGCTCCGACGTCAGTTTCAGAGATCAGGAGCTTTCTGGGTTTAGCCGGCTATTATAGGAAGTTCGTCCAGGACTTTGCTAGGATAGCTGAACCCATGACGAAGTTGACACGGAAAGATCCAGAGTACATCTGGTCAGAGGACTGCCACAGCGTTTGAGGAGATGAAGAGGAGGCTAACGACCGCTCCAGTTCTGACATTACCTTCAGGATCTGGAGGTTTCACCATATACAACGATGCTTCGGAAAAGGGGCTAGGATGTGTCCTACAGCAGCATAGGAAAGTGATCGCTTATGAATCTAGGCAATTACGGACTCATGAGCGGAACTATCCTACCTATGACCTAGAGTTAGCTGCGGTGATCTTTGCACTCAAGTTATGGAAACATTACTTATACGAAGAGCGTGTGAAAATCTTTACTGACCACAAGAGCTTGAAGTATGTGTTTACGCAGAAGGAGTTGAACATGAGGCAAAGACGATGGTTGGAGTTGATGAAGGACTTCGACATCGATTACTGTATCACCCCGGGAAGGCAAATGTGGTGGCGGATGCGCTGAGCAGGCATCCGATGGCATGGTATCTAATAATAGATCGGCATTTGTGGGAAGATCTGGAGAAGCTCGGTATGAGATAGTTCAGCCAGGATCAGTGATACAGATGATGGTGCTTGACATTCAGTCATGATTGATGGAGCAGATCAAGGAGGCACAGTCTACTGATGAGAGTCTTCGCAGACTTGAGCCCAGGCTTTAGCTGGATTGCTGGATGACTTCACCGTAGCAGAGGATGGATCCTTGAGGCATGGCAACCGATTGTGCGTACCGAAGGAGAGTTGATAGAGACAGTCTTACAGGAGGCACACCGATCGAGATATTCTATTCACCCTGGTGCCAACAAGATGTACCGCGACTTGCGGGAACATCTTTGGTGGGAGACGAGAGAGAGAGATGTATCACGTTTTATTTCGAGATGCCTAGTTTGCCAACAGGTCAAAGCAGAGCGCCAGAGGCCAGCTGGTTTATTGCAGTCGTTACCTATTCCCGAGTGAAAGTAGGAACACATTACGATGGACTTCGTCTCAGGGCTTCCTCGTTTCCAAGGAGGGAATGATGCCATTTGGGTCATCGTGGACAGGCTGACGAAGTGTGCGCACTTCATACCCTTCAAGATGGGGCTTTCCACCGAGAAGTTGGCGGAGCTATACATGCAGCAGATAGTTCGCTTGCACAGAGTTCCAGTGAGCATCGTGTCGGACCGAGGCAACAGATTCACGTCCCACTACTGGAGGAGCTTGTAGGAGGAGTTGGGCAGTCGACTCAAGTTCAGTACGGTGTACCACCCACAGACAGGGCAGTCCGAGAGGACGATACAGACGCTAGAGGACATGCTGAGGACTTGTGTGCTGGACTTTGGCAGATCATGGGAGAGCTATCTACACTTGGTAGAGTTTTCATACAACAACAGCTACCAAGCCAGCATCGGTATGTCTCCTTTCGAGGCACTATATGGACGACGATGCCGTACACCGCTTTTGGGATGATATTGGGGACAAAATTATTCTTGGACCAGAGATGATCCAGCAGAGAAGGTCGGGATGATCAGAGACAGGCTCAGGGTAGCTCAAGACAGGCAGAAACACTGGGCCGATGCTAGTCGCAGACCGATGGAGTTCGCTGACGGTGATATGGTGCTAGTGAAGATATCACCTACTAGAGGGACGATCCGGTTTGGACGAGGAGGCAAGTTGAGCCCCAGATACATCGGACCATTCGAGATACTTGGCAGGATCGAAAAGGTAGCTTACAGGGTTGCACTTCCACCCAATCTAGCAGGAGTTCACGATGCCTTTCATGTATCTCAGCTGAGGAGATATGTCCTGGACCCCAGCCATGTGCTAGATCATTCAGAGTTGGAGATCGACTGAGCCTTGCAGTTACTGAGCAGCCCGTAGAGATATTGGACAGGAGGGAAAAGAGGCTGAGGAACAAAGTCATACCCTTAGTATGAGTAGCTTGGAGCCGTCACTCTCCGGGTGAATCTACTTGGGAGAGGGAGTCGGACACGAGGAAGAGATATCCTTACTTGTTCGACCCAACAGCTGCGAGGGAACCACCCGTTCCCGTTGATACCTTAGAGGTTAGTTTTGATCGTAGCCTTAGTCATTTGTTGCATTGCTTGTTATTAGAATGATTGTAGAGTCTTCTATCCTTGTGAATTTCGAGAACAAATTTTTCAAGGAGGGAAGATTTGTAAGTCTCTAAATTTCAAAATAACATTTTTATAATATTAAATAGCTTTTATATATTTAAAATAGATATAATTGCCTGGAATTTTTCTAGAATTTTTAAATCAAAATATATATTTGTAATAAATTAAACTGTTTTAATATCGTTTTGTAATTTTAAATTTTTTAATGTATTTTGTAATTTAATAATTTGTTTTGGTTAGTTTGCAAATGATATTTGCAAACTGATAGGTTTTGGGTTTTTCTGCCAAACCCCAAAAATTGGGGGACCCGACTGCAAAACCATCGTCACCCCCCACGTTCTGGCTAGCTTCCCGACGATCGACGACCGCTTTCTCCGCCTTTCCCGGCCGACCTAAACCCTAACACCGACCTCTCCCCCTATAAATACCCCCCAGACTAAACCCTAACCCTAGAACGCCACCACGACCCTACAGCGCCGCCTCCACTCTTTCTTCCCCGACGAAACACTAACCCTAACCCTAACTCCGGCGACCACCCTAGCGCCGCCTCCACAGCCGACGTCGACGCTCGCCACCACCACCACTCGACGCGTCTCGTCGAGACGAGTGCAGCGCCACCGAGCGCCGCAACGCCGACGCTTCCTCGCCCTATTGCCGTACCAACAGCCCGCTCGACTTGGACACGTACATGTCAGTTCTGTTTTGTGTCAAACTTGTGTCTCGTACTCATATGCGACTCGCCTGGACACGACGACTCTAAAAGTCAGGACACGGCTGACTTGGGTCGTGCGAGTCGTGCATGGCCAGGACACTGGGACACAGCCGTTCTTCGTGTCCCTAACTGTCAGGACAAGAAGAACATATTATCGGTTTGAAACCCGTTAAACCTAAAACCCAATAACTAAAACCCTAACCCATTCTCAACACACGACTCGGGCTGACCCCCTGGCCAGCCCGAGCGCGCTGAGACCCGACCCCTTTGCCTGACCCGAGTTCCAGCCCCCCTTCTTTCTTTTTGGTTTTGTTTTGGTTTAGTATTTTATTATATTATATATATATATGTATTTTTTTATTATGTATATATGTATATATGTATTATGTAAATATGTATATGTATTTATATATTAATATATTATATATATGTTATATATATTTAAGTATTTGTATATATATATTTTATATTTATATTTATTATATATATATATATATGTTATATATATGTATATATATATATTATATATATATTAATATATATATATGTATTATATATTAATATATGTTGTTGTTATTTATATATGTATTTCAAATTCTACTTTGTACAAAATATTATTGTGCATAAATTCATAAGTCATTTTTATTATTTAAATTATGACTTGTATATTTTAGCACTTTAAAAATTATTTATGTATATAAATTAATATTTATTGATTATGACCAATTGATGTCCAAGCCTAGCATGGGTTTTTGGGTCCAATTGTGTCTAATACATTCAGAGTATGTACAAGTCATATTGGACTTGATTCATGGCTCTCGGTCCTGTATCTGGACTTCGGTTCAATTTCGAATACATGGACAAAATAGTAAATAATTAATTAATTATTTTCCAGAAAGTGTTACTTGCTGTTTTTGAATTTTTATATATATTTTAAATATTGTAAAATTTGGAAATAATTGTACCTAAATACTATGTTAATTTAGATAATTTATTATAATTTTTCCAGCATTTAATAAGTAACTTTGGTTTTATAAAAATAGGAAAACAGAACTCATTTTCAGGATATATGTTTGCTTATTTTTAATAAATATTGATGAGGGTTTATAAATTTCAGAAAAATTAGTATAAATTTCTATAATTAACAAGGATCATTATGTAAAATTGAGCTTTTTGTCTATCTCAAAAATTGTTAGAACATAGTGTACAGTTGGATTTATTTATTGAATAATTACGACTTGCAACTTTTTGTGTTGTTTGAGTTATAGTCGTATTGAACCTCACCCCGCACTAGTGTAAAGGCCCTAGAAAGTTAGTTAGGGTATTGTGTCCCCATACTGGTCTCCTATGCTAAAGTCATCATTTGGCTAGGTGTCCAGTCAGAAAGTCGTGTTGCACCACTAGTGGTTTAGTGTTTAACTTAGTGTAAAAACTAAGTTTATGTATTATTTCTACAGTGACGAGTCACCAGGCATCTATAGCATTTTTATCGCTGTTTTGCTTTGCTAAAGGCAAGTACTTCTACAAACTTTACATACTGCTATAACCATAAACTATGAATTCCAACCATGTTAAATGCTGATCCTTGGGGTAGCAAGTTAAAACTTCACATGTTGTATTACTTTCAGTTCCCATGCTTAGGACAGTTTTTATATCTCTCACATGTTTAAACAATGGGTCAAGGGGAAACTGTTAGTAGTGTACGTGATCATGCCCCCTTCTCCGTATGTATTTACCGAGCATTGTTATATTCTATATGTAACTTTGTCGTATGTCTGATCCCGCGTTTGTGTATGGACATACACCGATGCCGTTAAGGGTACGTATGTACACTTCAGAAAATTGATATGTACCACTGTACATCCTGATTACCTATTGACTGATCACTCACCTACTACAGTTTAAACTTTAAACAATTAATTATTGCCATGAAAATGTATCTAAAACTGGATAAACCTGATATGTCATTTCTTTCCATCACATGATCAGTATTATATATTTTCTAGAATCAGTACTTGCTCCCGTCCTGACAGGATAACGTTGTAGGTATTCTTACTGAGGAGGATTTGCTCTGTGATTCATATTATGGAGTTACTGTCGAGGACCAGGCTTTATCTTACGAGGATGTACCTAGGGAAACTCGTCTAGTTGTCTATTTACATTTTGGACTTTTGAGAGTACTCATGTAGTAGACTATATATTTTGTGATTGGACCTGTATCCAGCTTTACATTTCGGACTTGTACTTGGACTTACTTGTATATGAGATAACTTTTGTGTTTGGAGCATTTATGACTCTTTATTACATATAGAACTGTTAGCACATTTTAGTCTTATCTTTAGAATAGCTTACTACGCTTTATCTCAAGCGTAGGCTGGACATGACTCGGCCCGACCCAACAATTTGGGTAGCGGATCGTGACACACATGGCAACTGTGAAATTCACAAGTGAAGGCCAAGCCACAAACAGACCTCCACTGTTTGACGGCACTAATTACACTTATTGGAAAACACGTATGAGTTTTTTTGAAATCTCTTAATTTTGACTTATGGTCTGTAGTTATTGATGGCTATAAAAAGCCCCCTCGTATTAATGTTGATGGTATTTTAGTTGAAAAACCCCATGACAAATGTACAGAGGAGGAAAAGAAAAAGGCCAGTCTTGACGCACGTGCTATTAACGCTTTATTTTGTGCTTTAAAAAGAACTGAATTCAACAGAGTATTTACTTGCACAACATCAAATGAAGTGTGGAAGCTTCTCGAAGTAACCCACGAAGGAACAACACAAGTTAAGAAGTCAAAGATCAGCAGACTTACTCAGGAGTACGAGGCGTTCAAAATGAAGCCAAGTGAATCAGTGACTCAGATGTTTACAAGATTCTTGGATATTGTAAATCCTTTGTCTTCACTAGGCAAGGATTACAGTAACCATGAGAAGATTCGCAAACTTCTACGAGCTCTTACAAAGAATTGGATTCCAAAGGCTACGGCAATCATTGAAGGGAACGACCTCTGAACAATGTCTCTGGAAATACTCATGGGTAAGCTACTCACTCACGAGTTATAACTTCAAGACTTTGAAGATGCTACACCAAAGGAGAAGTCAGAGAAGTCGATCGCTCTCAAGGCTCAACATAGAAGAACTATCGAAGAAGATTCTGATGACAGCGACTCCGACTCTGAAGATCAAGCTCTTCTGGTAAGAAAATTCAAAAAGTTCATAAGATTTAACAGGAGAACAAAAGACAGCAACAACACAACGAGGAAGATCCTATTTGCTACGGATGCAAGAAGAAAGGACACATAAAGAAAGACTGTCCAACATCATCATCATCAAAGAAAAGCAGCAAATATGACAAAGGCTACCTGAAGAAATCTACATCAAGAAAGTATGCCAACACAAGCATATGGCATGAAAGTGAAGACATCGACTCAGAAGACGAACAATCAGAGATGCTGTAAATGTATGCTTGATGGCTTGCGATCAGGTAATCACTAATCCTCTATTTGATCCTTATGATGATTTTACCTTTGAGCAACTAGGAGAGGCTTTCTGTGACCTGCTAAATGATTACAGGAAACTGCGTAATAAATATGAAACCTCTAAGAAGGTACTCAAAGAGTACAAAGGTGAAATAAGAAGACTTACCAATCTACTAGATCATGTTAGAGATAATGACTCTTCAAATGAGTCTGGTGAGTTCTTCTATTAAGTTGTTGTTACACGAGACTGTTAAACAGTACGAAGAAAAAGATCAAACTATTATCCAGTTAAAGGAAGACCTATCTAAGGAGAGAAAGAGTCTCCAGTGTGCACAGGTCAGATTAGAATCACTCACATCTGATTATACTAGATTATATGACACTTCCAAAAAGTTGAAAATTAGTTTAGGAAAACGGCCTGAAGTTGCTGCTTCCTATTCTAACACGTGTCAATTACCGAATCATTGGAACACGCCCAACACTGTCAGACCAAACCATACCAAAACTATGCCCAAGAAGACTAATAGGCATGCATTCTTCTATACTAGAAAACCAAAACCTACCAATCATGCACCTCACACTACTTTCAACACTCAACATGCTAAATGTCATTATTGTGGCCTCATTGGTCATATATCTTCTGCATGTAGAATCAAAAGTTAGTAGATTTAAATGCTTATGCATGGATACCAAAAACTAACCAGTCAGGACCCTACAAGAAATGGGTACCAAGAGTTTCATCTGCAAATTGTTTTGTAGGTGGGACGCCCTTCACATGCTAGGAGCAAATGGATCCTCGACAGCGGTTGCTCACGGCACATGATCGGTGATGCTTCATTATTCGCAACACTGTCGAAGAGGAATAAAGAAGGATACGTCTCTTTCGGTAATAATTTAAGAGGGTACATAATCGGTATCGGTGACATTGGTAAGGCTCCCTATCCAGTGATTAAAGATGTTTGTCTAGTTACCGAGTTAAAACATAATCTGCTCAATATAAGCTATTTAGCTGATCACGGTTATGGTATTAACTTCATAAAAGATAAATGTACTATAGTTGATAGTTCAAATGGTAGTACTATATTTGAAGGTATTAGGTAAGACAACATATATGTTTTCTATTTGTTAGAAGATGCTAACAAAGCAGGTAGATGTTTGATGGCCAAAAGCATTGAGAGTCAACTATGGCATATGAGACTCGGTCATGCAAACATAGATACAATTTCAAGACTATCTACAAAGAAGTTGGTACGTGGCTTACCAGATATTTCTTTCAAGAAGGATACAGTATGTAGTGAATGTGAAAAGAACAAAGCTACCAAATCCGTATTCAAATCCAAGAACGCTGTAAGTACTACTAGACCTTTACAACTGTTGCATATGGACTTATTTGGACCAAGTAGAATTGCTAGTCTAGGTGGTAAGTTATATGCATTTGTCATTGTAGATAATTTTTTTAGATATACATGGGTTTATTTTCTTGCACACAAGAACGATGCATTATCAGAATTCGTTACCTTTTGTAAGAAAGTACAAAATGAAAAAGGGTTCATGATAACTCGCATTCGTAGTGATCATGGCGGCGAATTTGAGACTGCAGAATTCAAGCAATTTCGCGGCACACACGGTTATCTGCATGAATTCTCTTGCCCTAGGACTCCGCAACAAAATGGAGTTGTGGAACATAAGAACACAACTCTATCTGAAATGGCTAGAGTAATGTTAAATCAGTTTAGTCTACCGAGATACTTATGGGCTGAAGCTGTCAATACATCATGCTATATTCTCAATAGGGTTCTAATTCGACCTATATCGAAGAAGACTCCCTATGAACTATGGTTTGATAGAACACCAAATGTTTCATATTTCAAGATCTTTGGTTGTAAATATTTTATTCTTAATACTAAAGATAGTTTGAGTAAATTTGATGAAAAGGCCGATGAAGGTATATTTCTAGGTTATGCAGCAAAGAGCAAAGGATACAAAGTCTTCAACAAAAGAACCATGATCATCGAAGAATCTATCAATGTCAAGTTTGATGAGCTAAATCAACACTTAGACGATGATGACAATGAAGACATAATCACACCAAGTACAGCTACTGCAAAACTTTCACACAAAGATGCAGAACTATCACATCAGGCATCAGATGAACCTCCAAGCAAAGAAGCTGGAACTAGCAATCTTGAGACTACACCAAAAGAGGTGAAATTCTTGGCTGATCATCCAAAGGACTTAGTAATTAGTGAGATTACCAAGGGTGTAAGTACTCGTTCCTCGAATAAAGATATATCTTCTTGTGTTGCTTTTGTTTCGTAGTTTGAACCCAAAAATATTGATGAAGCATGTAGTGATAATTTTTGGTTAGATGCTATACAAGAGGAATTAAACCAATTCGAACGGAATCTTTGGGAACTTGTTCCCAAGCCCATTGATCATCCGGTCATTGGCACCCGATGGGTATTCCGAAACAAACTAAACGAGAATGGTTTAGTGACTCGTAATAAGGCTCGACTCGTAGCTCAAGGATACAATCAAGAAGAAGGTATCGACTACGATGAGACTTATGCCCCAGTTGCGAGAATAGAATCCATTCGCATGTTATGTGCATTTGCTTGTTTTTATAATTTTAAGTTATTTCAAATGGATGTCAAAAGCGCATTTTTAAATAGTTTTATAAAAGAAGAAGTTTATGTAGCTCAACCTCCCGGTTTTACTGATTTCAAATTTCCTGAATATGTTTTCAAGTTGAAGAAAGCCTTATACGGTTTGAAACAAGCCCCTCGTGCTTGGTACGATCGTCTAAGCTCTTTTCTACTTGATAACGGTTTTTCAAAGGAAAAAGTTGACACTACATTATTTATAAAATCTTTGAATAATAATATTCTTTTGATTCAAGTCTATGTAGATGATATTATTTTTGGATCTACTGATGAATCTCTTTGTCAAGAATTTTCAAAGCGTATGCAGAATGAGTTTGAGATGAGCATGATGGGAGAGCTGAAATTCTTTCTCGGACTGCAAATCAAATAAACCAACAATGGGACGTTCATAAATCAAGCAAAGTACACAAAGGATCTATTAAAGAAGTTCGACATGGAAGCAGTAAAGCCACTTAGCACTCCAATGGCGACTTCAACCAAGCTTGATATTGATGAACAAGGCAAACCTGTCGACATACGTAAGTATCGAGGTATGATCGGTAGCTTACTATATTTAACTGCTAGTCGACCAGACTTTATGTTTAGTGTTTGTCTATATGCACGCTTTCAAGCTAATCCTAAGGAATCACATCTGTACGCAGTTAAGCATATCTTCCGATACCTTAAAGGTACTTCTTCTGTCGGCTTATGGTATCCCAAAACCATATCGTTTGACCTGACCAGTTATTCTGATGCTGATTTTGCCGGATGCAAAGTAGATAGAAAAAGTACTAGCGGCACATGTCATTTCCTAGGAAAAGCTCTAGTCTCTTGGTTTAGTAAGAAGCAAAATTCTGTTGCATTATCAACAATCGAGGCTGAGTATATCGTCGCAGGACATTGTTGTGCACAAATTTTGTGGATGAAACAAACTTTAGAAGACTATGGATTGCATTTTATACACATATCCATTTTCTGTGACAACATTAGTTCTATTAATTTGACTAAGAATCCAGTATGTCACTCTCGTACTAAACATATCGAGATTAGACATCACTTTCTTAGAGATCATCAACAAAATGGAGATATATACCATGTATACATAGACACACAGAATCAATTAGCTGACATACTCACAAAACCTCTAGTGGAAGATCGTTTCAATTATTTACATCGAGAATTAGGAATTTTAGATATCAATAATATTAATTAATTTTATTTTATTAATTTATTTGATACTAAAAAACTGTTTTTGAGACAAGCCTAAAAAGAGTCTGTCTGTCACCACGACTACAGTCGAAGCGAAGTGGTACTTAAGAGTTCCCCGGTGAACCTCCGTTAGCTGGGACAGTACTCCTACAGCTAATCTGAGACAGATACTGAGTAAAGAATATTAATTTATAAAATAATATTAATTATATTATTTTGAGATTTAAAATTACTAAACTCTGAATTAAATATTTGAAACGAATTAATGAAAAAGATGTGGCCCATTATTATTTTTCTTTCACATATATAGCCGGGCAACCCTTGGCGAATTCGGCTCGATTTCGGTCCAAATTCGGCCAGAGTTCGGCTGGGTATATATATGTACCAGCCAGAACCCGAGGCCCTCATCTTCTTCATTCTTCCAAACAACATCAAACAGCAGCAGCAGCTCCCCAAAACCCTAGCTCTTCTCCATCTTTGTTCTTCCAATCCGCGTGGAGATCTTCGTCCAAACTTTGGATTCGTGCGAAGAATTTCGTCCTCTACAACATATCCATTTCTCGGAAGGTATAATTCCTTCTCTCCTCCACTTTCCAATTGTTCGGGTTTCTAGATTTTGGGATATAATGCCTAAGGGATTCAATCCTTTCAAGAGGAAGAAGACCAATGCCAGTGAAGAGGCATCGTCTTCGGATCCGCATACGGATTCTCTCTTTTCTCCGGTCCAATCGGATGACGGTGCATCGGACGAGTTTTACTTCAAAACTCCCGACCAAGCCCTATTGTGGTATGTCGATTTCATTATGCGTACTATTTGTACCGGATCTCCATACAATTTCAAGACTGTCTTTCCCGACCACCGTCCTTACTTTGAGGCATTAGGGTTACAACACTTTGTTTCTTTACAATTTCCTATAGCTACTAATGCCATTTGATTATTTTACTGTAATTTTGTGTTAGACACTTTTACCGCGAGAATACGTGTCGGAGGGATAGATATCGGGTTTACTGATAAAATGTTAGCATAAATCCTTGTTATTCCAAACGAAGGTGCCCCGCTCGATGACATCACTAATTCCGATTTCTCCGATGGTACGACTCTCGTTAGTTTCAAGAATGAGTTTTGTGCGCCCGTACGTGCTCGTCCTGGAAAGTTTACGGCCAATAACTTGAACTTGTTTAACTACGAATTATATCGCATCATCTATTCCACTTTACTTCCAAAATCCACTTCCAAAAAAGATGTCACTGCACTTGAGCTTTCTGCTCTATATCTTATTCTTAAGAGGATTCCTTTCTCTGTCCCTAAGACTATCATTCAGATGATGGATAGATGTCGCGAAAGAGACCGCAACCTCTCTTATGCGATGATCATCCCACGCATCTTTCAGAGATTTGACATTGACTTATCCACTTGTGCTCTGGAACCTGAGCCCAAGTTTCTCAAACTCTCTCGTCGCAGTATTGCCATTGTTCCTCCACCTACTGCACCTGCTCCTCCTGCACCTACTCCCACAGCACCTGGTCCTCCTCAGTACTACCCTATGACATTTGAGGGTATTCATCAGCACCAATCAGATCTGTAGTCATTTTTTGTTGACACTTCCAGGGAACATGAGTTTCGTGACGTGACTCAGTTCCAGGCTATTGCTAACTCCTTCGTCGATCTGAGATTTGCGCAGACGGGTCACTCAACTAGCTCTCTACCTCGCGATCCTTCTGTTTCTGGCTACCGCATTGATGATGAGGCGGTCCACTCTCTGTTCCAGCCAGGGAATGCTTACGATTGGTATCGTACTTCTGGTGCCACTCTTCATACTTCTGGAGCTGGTACTTCTGGAGCTGGTCCATCTGGACATGCTGGCGCTGCAGCCGATGACGATGATGATTTTTAAGATGTTACATATTGAGACTGATATTTTGTCTTATGTTTACTTATAAATGCTCCGACATTCCAAGGTATTATCAGCACTCTTTATTTTAGTTATTATCTGTGACTCTTCATAGACATGGTTTTATTATGTCTCAGTTTGGCATATGTTTCACTTAGTTTATTATTCAGCATTTCATTTTTTCCAGCTTTATTATAGCATTATCTCTCTTTTTATGCTTCCATATGAACTGCCTGTGACAAATACCATGCCTGTGTTGTTTATATAATCTTTCTTATACCATGTCTGTGATGACTATTTTATATATATTTTTTGTGTTTCTTCACTGTTTGCTACTTATGCATTTATTGCGTGGGAGCTTTCTCTTTTGTAATTATTTTGCTAAGTGACAACGGGGAAGAAATAGGATCTAACTTCTTCATGAATGCAGGTTATGAACTATTTTTGTTTTCTCTGGTATCACACATTTTTGAATTGATCCATACTTAGATGTATGGGAGAGATTGTTGGCCCATTGGTCATGGTCAAACCTGATTTTAATAATTGATCAAACTCTATCTCGATATAAATGCAAGGCAATTCAGATATTTACCTACGACGTTTTGGACACTGCTCAACAATGGATATCTACTATGTTCAAGACCGAAGCTGTTTGCCATTCAGAATGTATTTCCTTCAAAGCAATGTAATTTTTCATTTTATTGAGTCTAGGAATATATTGTACACCGAGTCGTACTGGCAAATAGGCTGTCTGGAATCATTTTTCAAAATCACCCTATCCTTTTAAAAATGACCTATGTTTTGAAAAACATCCTTTTTACAAAAAGCTTCTGAAGGACTTTTCAAAAAGCCAAAATAATTTTTCTCAAAATCAACTGGCAGAACCCCAGCAGAACTCGGCCAGAGTTCGGCCAGAGTTCGGCCAAGTTGAACGTTATGTGAACGTTTGATTTTGAACTTGGTCACCCTTCAGTTGCGGTTTGTTACTAAGAGTTCTGTCCGAATTCTGTCCGAATTCTGTCAGAGTTCTGTCTTTGAAAAAACTATAAATAGAGAAGGATTTCGATCATTTCAAATCACCAATTCACTTTCAATCTTTTCTCTTCTAAAGCTTACATTTTCTCCAAAGAGTTCTCAAAAGCTTACATTTTCAAATCCCAAGCCAGTTACAATCCTCTAGTCGATTTGTCAGTGTGGTACGGTTTACAAGTTTCAGAGCGGTTGTAATCAGAGGCTTGATTGAAGAAACAACTCTTCACAATTGAAGTTGGTCGAGTTCTTCGTATCAAAGCTCATGTCTGTAGAAGTTGCAAGGACTTCGTATGAAAACTTGCGAAATTTTTCAATAGTGGATTCAACTTGAAGCTAGAGTTCTTCCGACTGGACTAGTCCTTACAAGAGAAAAACCAGTATAAATTTCGGTGTTTGCGTTTGCCTTCTGATCACTTTTTATTACTGTCATTTACTTTGTGATTATTTTTATATCTGTGATCTAACTGCTAACGAGATTTTTAATTAGCAATATTCCGCTGCCTAATCTATTCACCCCCCTCTAGAGTATTCTGCTTTACGATTTCGTTCCTACAGATACCTCCACTTCTTCCAGTCAAGAGCAGAGAATTGCTGCTTTGGAGGCTAGTTTGAAGAACATGGCTGAGATGATGGCAGGTATGCATGCTGTGATTATGGCACAACATACAGTTCTACCGGTCGTGAATCTGATTCTTACTCAAGAACCTGTGTCAACATCAGTTCCCACTAATATTGATCTAGGAGTACAATCTCCTCACACCGCTTCCATTCCCGTGTAGGCTATTCTAAGTCAATCTGGTGCCGGGGGTAGTACTTATCATACGGTACCCCCTCATAACACATTGAATCAATCCACTATTCCGCAATCAACAGGAGATACCAATGAGGCCGTAAAACTCTTACGTACTCAATTTGAAGCTTTCAAACAGAAAGATGGCCTGTAGAAGCTTGGGATCAAACAGCCCTATCCCACATAATCGAAAGAGGTCCAATTTCCTCCTAAATACAAACCCCCTACTATTATATTGTTTGTTGGCATCACGTCTTCAAGTCAATATTTCAATCACTTTGAAGTAATGACTGATCAACTTTAACCAAATGATGCTCTTCTTACTAGAGTATTTGTCGGCTGTTTAGCCGCTGCAGCATATGACTGGTATCGTAGTTTACCAGATGGGTGTATAACCTCTTTCGCTGGCTTCAAATAAATATTCTTAGAATGATTTTATGAGGGAACCAATGACATGACTATGTCTGCTCTCATCAAAATCAAATAACGACATAATGAAACGACTGAACATTTTATTGAACAGTTCCGTCATGAAGCACTCAAAATGCCTCTCGGAACTCTAGATATTTTAACTATAGACACTTGAAAATCAAACTTGTTGCCTATAATCAGCATGTGGACAGGATCAACACAGTTCCAGGATTGGCCTTCTTTTATAATGAACGCTAAAGCGACAGAAGAGAGCGCTGACAAATTCAAGCAATTAGGCATTCAAATGCCTAACCTTGACAAAGATGAACGTGCTACACCAAATAATAATAGCCATCAAAACAAACGTAAGAGCAAGGAAACTTTGGCTATTAACCTCAAAGGCAAAGAAGCTCTAGCCATCAATGTAAATCAGCCAACATCTACCCCTACAACACCACCATAACGGGCACCTCGTCCAAAAAAAGAATACTCTTTCGATGAAGATGATATCATGAGTATCTTTGATTGCCTCATCAAGAGTAATAAACTTCAACTGCCAGAACCTAAACGGCCAGATGAAGTTGGTAAGACTGACCATCCTAAATATTGTGTTTACCACAGGTTTATTGGACATCCAACTCGAGCGTGTTATGTGCTCAAGGGTAAAATTCAAGAGATGGTCCATTTCGGTGCAATCACTCTCCAGCAAAACGGGAAAACTGTAACGGCTAATGTCGTCTCTTTGCAGTTTAGAGATTTTCCAGCTTAACTTGTGCAAGACGGCGTAATCCCCATTCTGAGAAATACTCTGGAAATTGTTAATCTTCTACCTGCACGAACATATGGTCTTGTTTCTCTGTCTACTGATAGAGGGGAGATCATATGGATCCATCCAGATTTAGTGGCAGACTTTAAAATACCATCTTTTTCTACCAAGTACAAGAAGGCCACTAAAAATAATTAATCATGTCATATGATTTCATTTGGTGAGCATTGTTTTCCACCTCTAACTGCTACCTTCATCCCGGCAGCAGATGTCACACCCCGAGTCGACAAACCGTTCGTCCTCGGGTTACCTTGCCGATTCGATCGTCCTCACTAAGGCGTGATGCCGTACGAGTCTGAAATTGCACTCGTACAAGGAAAGAACGTTACGTTGCTTTTCATATTAATACGCCAAGTTGAAACTTCACAAATCACATCAGAATTTAAGACGCAGTATAGGAAGATAGAAATGCTTTTCATTCATAGCTTGCAACGAAGTGCAAGTCGTAATTACATTGGATGCCGTTGCGGCTACATTGATTAAAAACAGAAAAAAATACATTCGACATGTTGCCTGAACTAACGCTTGTCGTCCCATACATTCGCCCCTTTATACATAAGCCGTCGACTTGAATTGGCTTCAAAATACTTTAGTATAGGAAGAGCTTCAAAATGTCTCTCCGTACTTCAGCTCCAGTTTAGTTGGGCGCGCCCGTCGCACCTGGGGAAATTGGGGGAATAGGATTAGCATACTTGCTAAGTGGACGAGACGAACCCAATCGTCTAAACCGACTCTGATTGTTAGGGTAGGCATGCTTTAGAGTTGTCTTTTTATTAGAACTAAATGAATTCAGTTCATATTCGATAACCATCTTTGCGTAATAAAGCATACAGTGAACCATAGCAGTTTATCATATTTCTTACCACGGCCGTGCTCGTCCCTGCATGAAAACAGAGATAATATTTACACCTGCATAAGACAATAGGTGAGCATGCTACTATCTTATATGCGGTCATTGATGTTACACATCACGTGGGACTATCTCAACGGCATTTTGGCCCGCTCAGTCTAGGTTGCAAGCCTGACTGACGGTCCCGCAATGCATCAGTGCCGAAGCATGATTATTCATTCCCCCTAGGTCGATTCGATTCCGATGCCCCGGATATCGATTCGAGGAAAAATATCAACTTGTGCACAAGCTGTCCATGACCATGCCAATGCGTGAACAGTTTAACATATGCAACAGTTTTGTATAGCGCGGACAGTATTGAACGGCATTATCATTTTCCCCAACTTATGCAATGATTCATTTTTTCCCAAGTCGTACTCCCGATTTAGCGTCCCGTAGGCACCAAATTGTCCGAGGCATCATAACCGACGATCGACGTTTCATAATATTTTGCAGCACGTAAAATAGTCTATCTTTTTACTAGAACCTTAAACTTTCTGGTTTATGTGATAGACTTGTATTTTCAGAGTGAATTACTCTAAATCGATACGTTTTTCCCGAGTTCTTGGACTTAGTGGATTGGCATGCAATTAACTTGGCATCGTTCGATTTGAATGAATTCGAGGCAAGGAATAAGTTTGCGGGACAGAGTAGAAAAGAAGGGGCCGAATCACCCACCGATTACTTTGCTTCGTGCAGGTCGTCGAAGCGCTACGCAACGTCAATCCTTAGTTACGCGAGCTCCTGCAATGGCACCAACACTTTGTTAGATTTCCTTCTTTATCCCTTGCATCAAAATTTGTAATTGCATCCATGAAAACGACGCGAAAGCACTTCAATCAAGCCCGGCGGCAAAGCTCCAAGAAAACCATACAGCGGTCCGGTCCCGTCGAAGGGACTCTTATAGAGAGCTCACTCGCCGAGACGCAGCCCGCTGCATCTAGGACTTATTCCAACAGAAGTCGTTCCATTAGTTGGATCGATTCTCGTAACTTCCGTCCAAATCGATTTGAATCGATGCCGCAAGGCGTTATCGTTTACCAAGCTTAGCGATCGAGTCAGATGACCATCTAAGTTTTCGGCCGATCTGACTCGGCGCAAGCATATTATGAAGTTCCGTCGCCTATCGAAAGCGGGGCGCTACATAATACCACTAAGAAAAAGTTTCGTCCCGAAACTTAAGAACAAGGGTCTGACCTTAATTTAAAAGAACAATGCAGGGTACTTCTCTTTCATCTCCGCCTCCATCTCCCACGTCGACTCCTCGACTGTATGGTTCCGCCAAAGCACGCGGACCAAGGACATCGACCGATTTCGTAGCACCTTCTCCTTGTGGTCCAAAATTTGAATAGGCTCCTCCGAGTAAGACAAGTTAGTACGTAGCTCCAACTGATCGAAGCTAACCACATGACTGGGATGCACGTATTTTCGAAGTTGTGAAACGTGGAAAACATCATGCACATCAGCTAAGGCAGGAGGTAGTGCGATCCGATAAGCAACCGTCGCAACTCGCTCAATGATCTCGAAGGGGCCTACAAATCTTGGGCTCAACTTGCCTTTAACGCCGAACCGCATCACACCGCGCATGGGCGTTACTTTCAGAAACACATGGTCCCCGACCAAGAACTCTAGCGGTCGTCGACGAAGATCTGCGTAGCTCTTTTGTCGACTTTGCGCGATGCGGAGTCTTTCTCGAATCAAGCGGACTTTTTGGACGGCCTGCTCCACCAGTTCCGGTCCAAGCACTTGTCGCTCTCCGACTTCATCCCAGCATATCGGCGAACGACACTTTCTTCCGTAGAGCGCTTCGTATGGAGCCATCTGAATGCTCGACTGATAACTGTTGTTATACGCAAACTCCGCAAGCGGCAAATGCGTATCCCAACTAGTCTTTAGGTCGATCGCACACAGATGCGTCATGTCTTCTAGGATTTGATTTATCCTCTCGGTCTGACCATCTGTTTGGGGATGGTACGCCGAACTAAAGTTCAGTTTGGTCCCCATCGCCGCTTGGAGGCTCGTCCAGAAACGTAATAGGAATCGCCCGTCTCTGTCTGAAATTATTGAGGCCGGTACCCCGTGCAGTCGAACAATCTCGTCAACGTAAATTTGTGCTAACCGATCGACGCTCCATCCTACTTTAATTGCGATGAAGTGAGCCAACTTGGTCAATCGATCAACAATGACCCAAATTGCATCATTCTTCCGCGGCGTCTTCGAAAATCCCACAATAAAATCCATCGAGATGTTGTTCCACTTCCACTCGGGAATGACGATGTTCTGCAGCTCTCCGCCTGGCCTTTGGTGTCCCGCCTTCACCTGCTGACACGCCATGCATTGTGATACGAACGTAGCCACGTTGTTCTTCATGCCGTGCCACCAAAAGTTTGTGCGTAAGTCCTTGTACATCTTGGTGCTTCCAAGATGTAACGAGTATTTCGCATAATTCGCCTCCGTCAGAATTTCTTTTCTGAGTTCGACAGTTTCAGGAATGCAGAGCCTTCCCTTTAATTGCATCGTCCCGTCTCCGTCTTCTGCAAAGTCAGTCACCCTTTCTGTTGAAATCAGCTCGCGCATTTTCTTCAGGAATGAGTCGTCCTCCTGTGCGGTCTTTATCTTGCTAAGTAGGCTCGATCCTAACTTCAGCTGAGCTAGGTACAGGTATCGATACTCAATTCTGAGTTCGATACCCATCGCTTCAAGGTCTCGCCGTATCTCCTTGTTTATGGCCAGTGTTCCCATAAACATTCTGCTAAGTGCGCCGGCCACTACGTTTCCCTTGCCCGACGTATACTCGATCGTTAGCTCGTAATCTTTTATGAGTTCGAGACAACATCGCTGTCGTAGGTTGAGTTCCTGTTGCATAAATAAGTATTTCAGGCTTTTGTGATCTGTGTAGATTCTGCATGCCACACCATAGAGGTAGTGCCGCCATAACTTCAACGCAAAGACGATCGCCGCCAATTCTAGGTCATACGTCGGATAGTTTTTATCATGCTGCTTCAACTGCCGTGAAGCGTAGGAGATGACTTTGTCTCTCTGCATGAGTACACACCCGAGGCCAGTTCCCGACGCGTCGCTGAATATCTGAAAGCCTTCTGGACCGTCTAGAAGTGCAAGGATTGGAGCTGAGACGAGCCGTTGCTTCAACTCTTGAAAGCTGGATTCACAGTCGTCGCTCCATTTAAATACTACTCCCTTCTGGGTGAGGCGAGTCAGAGGCGACGCTAGTTTTGAAAAGCTTCGCACGAACCTACGGTAGTAGCCCGCTAAGCCAAGGAAACTCCGAATGTCTCTAGCCGAGGTAGGTCGTTTCCAATCCACCACCGCATCAATCTTCTTTGGGTCCACCGCGACACCTTCGGCAGAGATTACATGTCCGAGGAATGTCACGCTACTCATCCAGAACTCGTATTTACTCTGCTTGGCGTATAACTTGTTTTCACGCAGAATCTGCAATACCGTCTTCAAATATTCCGCATGTTCTTCTCGATTCTTTGAGTAGACTAGGATATCGTCGATGAACACGACTACAAATTTATCGATTTGAGGTCGGAAGACTCGGTTCATCAGATCCATGAACGCGGCTGGAGCATTCGTCAAACCGAACGACATGTCACGCCCCAGAACCAGAATACTGGAGAGCGGGGGAATGACTCAGCCAGCTACGTATTACGGGTAGGGGAATACCGTATAATACGATCAATGCAGTCTAATAAGATGAAGGGGTGCATACTACATGAAAGTCATACTATGGTCACTTCACATCTATTGTCTCAATCATTCAAACACGAAACAGAAATAGAGAACATGTAAGATAAAGCAGTAAGGCGTCCCAAACGCTCAGTCAAAATGTTCTTGATATCTGGCTTTACAAAACATAGCTAGATGACGAAGCAAGGTATACACAATTGTTATCAGCTGCAGTCTGACTTAATTACAATTATGTAAAAGTAAGTACAAGACAATCCGACTAACATGTCGGTGCCAAACGGCAAAATATAAAGTAAGTAACAAAACGAGCGGGGAAGTAAGGAACCCACTCGAGTCCTCCTGCGATCATCCCTCTAGTATTGACCATCTTGGAGGTGGAAGTAAGCTGAGTCCTCGGGAACCGGCTCTAAATCTGGCCATGCAAAACCAGAGAGGTTAGACCTCTAATAGCAAGTACCGCAAGGAAGCACGATATGAGGAATTTAAACCAGTAAATAAAAGAATATAATAGTAGATCTCTGTTTGCTACTGGGATTCACACAACGTCACGACACTTCGAACCAACCTCCCAACCAAACAAGGACAGAAGTTGGTCCGTCATGTCTCGACACTCTGATCATCTCAGTTAGTCAACAGAGTAGGTACAATACACAATCAAATAAATTTAAACGGCCATGCAACTACTACGGCTTGCTATTGTGGGTTCCAAGTTATCCTAGAATTATGCGATAAGGGATTCCTCAGTTCTTACTATATGCAAACAAGGCTAGTTTACCCAATCAATCAATTGCGCCAATTATGTATTTATCCAGCGGGACGCCCGTCGTTAATATACAATGTACAATAAATAATATAAGCAGATACCACTTCCTGCCCGTGTGGCAGATTTGCAGTATCTGTGGGAACCAGCCGGCCTGTCGGGCACTTAATAGTCCCAAAGAGGGCTGCCATGTAAGAACTCGGGAATCCGTTCTCTCCATGTAATCATCATTTTATTTAACTTAATAGCCTCTATGTTGAGTAAAATTCTATACCGTGGATCATGGTCATTCAGAATGAGTACTTTCGTACGGGGTACGATATGCACATCTCTACAACGATACCCGTACGGTTAGGTTGTAGGTCTTACATAGCGTAATGCAACAATCAAAACTAGCCACGGAATAATCATGCCTTGACCATAAAGTACACATGCTGCTTTTGTAGAGAAATAAATAAATTGAAGTCTGCATATGCCTGTATGCCAATATTCAGGATCGGCCAATCGATTACAATAGTTCATAATTAATATGAATGTGTCTCATTCATTCAATTCAATAAGACGACTAGCCAGTCTCTTAGTTCCAACTAGGAACGCATGATCAATTATTAGTCAATGTCACAATCAATATCAATCAATGTTAATTCGGGACAAGAATTGGTCAGAAGGCCCGAGAAATTATAGAAGTTCATACAGCATGCGCCAGGAAACAACATGTGCGAGAAACAACATGCGCCAGGAACAGCATGCGCCAGAAACAGCATGCACCAGAAACAGCATGCGCCAGAAAACAGCATACGCCAGAAAACAGAATGTGCCAGAAACAACATGCGCCAGAAACAGCATACGCCAGAAACAGCATGCGCCAGAAACAGTATGCGCCAGGAAACAGCATGCGCCAGAAACAGCATGCGCCAGGAAACAGCATGCGCCAGAAACAGCATGCGTCAGGAAACAGCATGCGCCAGAAATAGCATGTGCCAGAAACAGCATGTGCCAGGAAACAGCATGCGCCAGAAACAGCATGTACTGCTCATCTTCTCCAATCAGCCTCTAATGGCCATGAAACCTCATGAACCAAAAAGACCATAAATCACTCAAAATAAGTCAAAATCAGGACTTCCAATAGTCAAAATTGGGTAGAATCAAATTTCCTACAACATGGAACCATCAAAACTTAAAAAATAACAAAGTTACTAGATCAAAACCTAAAAATTCCAAAAATATATTATACTTAGATCTACATGAAATGAGCCATAGAAATCGAAAATGCTAAGTACTAAAGTATCTAAGAATCTTGAGAGGAAGACAATGGAAAAACAAAAATGGAAATCCATCAAGAAGCAAGTTGGCACTTGCCTAGCCCTCCTAGGTTGGTGGGGGAGTTATGAGAAAGAAGAAGAGAAATGAGAAGAAGTAATGAAGAGAGAGAAAGGGGATGGGCTTTAAATGAAGGAGTGGTGGTAGGTGGGGGGTTGGGTTCATGTTGAACCATCAAGGCCGGAAATTAAACCAACTCGGGCCGACCCCAATAATTAACGTGAAATTAAAAGAATTTAAATAAAGAACAATACATGATAAATATTAAATAAATATATTCCAACATTACATGTATTTAGAATACGTATTTCGGGAACGGAAAGTGACATCTCTACCCTCCTTAGAAAAATTCCGTCCTCAGAATTTCAAATCCAAGCATGATAGGAACATCGGGGCTAAACTAATCTAAGTATAAACAATTTGAGTAAGCAATCGTTCTACAATGCCAATAGCAAGTAACATATCTATGTTTAACTATCGACGACACCAAGCAATTCTACTCATAAGGTGACAAGCATGAGGAGTTAAGACAATCAAGGTATACATAAAGAGATATACCTTGCGAGTCAAACAGGTACGGATACCGTGATCGGATATCATCCTCACGTTCCCATGTTGACTCTCCTAAAGAGTGATGACCCCAAGCAACCCGGACAAGGCTAATTGTTCGGTTCTTGAGTATCTTCTCTCTTCGGTCCAAAATAGACACAGGCTGTTCCTCGTAAGACAGGTTGGTACCCACAACCAGCTCAGAATGATCAAGGATATGGCTTGGGTCCGATACATACCTACGTAACTGAGATACATGGAACACGTCATGCACCTCTCGTAACGAAGGTGGAAGGGATAAACGATAAGCAATATCGCCTATCCGATCAAGGATAACAAATGGGCCCACGTACCGCGGACTCAACTTCCCACGAATGCCAAATCTAATGACCCCACGGGTAGGTGAGATCCGCAAGAACACGTGGTCCCCAACAGAAAACTCTAGCGGCCTACGATGCTGGTCCGTCCAATGACGATGCCGATCCTGCGCAACTTGAAGTCGCTCTCTAATACCCTTAACCACTTCCACTGTCTGAACAATCATCTCCGGGCCCAACATCTTTCTCTCCCCGATATCGTCCCATGCTAGTGGCGACCTACACTTCTTACCATATAGTGCTTCAAATGGCGCCATCTAGATACTGGCTTGATAACTGTTGTTGTATGAGAACTCGACTAAGTGCAGGTGGCTCTCCCAAGATCCTCCAAAATCTAGAGTGCAAGCTCGCAACATATCCTCCAAAGTCTGAATTGTTCTTTCTGATTGTCCGTCTGTCTAGGGATGGTAAGTCGTGCTAAATCTTAACTTGGTACCCAGGCTATTGTAGGACCGTTGAGCACCTCTAGAGGGGGGGGGGTGAATAGAGTGCGTGTGTGCAGCGGAAATAAAATTACCAATTAATAATTTAAACTATGGCAATGATGTAAGAGCAGTAAGTAAAGAAAGGAGAATCAAACTCAGTAACACAGCGATGTATACTGGTATCCCTCTGAGAGGACTAATCCAGTCTCGAGTACTCTTGCTCGATGTTAATCCACTAAAGGCACAAGCTTTAACTGAGTGCTTGCAACTCTTACACCACCGTGCTTGTTGACGAGTGCACGACCAACTCCAACATACACCGTGCTTGGTGACGAGCGCACGACCAGCTCCACAACGAGAATTTGTTATTGAAACTTGACGACCTCTTTACAACTCTGAATAACCAAAAGACTTCTAAATCAATCTGATAGTACTGGCTTTTGGCTAAGAGAAGTATAGGTGAGATTTGAAACTTTTAGATCACTAGAAAAACACTTGAATGAATAGAGAAGAGAATGAAGAATGAATTGATGATTTGAAGTGAAAAGTTCTTCTCTATTTATAGGTGTTTACATCAATCGAACTCGGGCAGAACTCGGACAGAGTTCGGATGCAAATATCTCGCAAAATAGACGTTGCTCGCAGATTTGGAGGCAACTGAAGTTTGAATACAAACTGACCGAACTCGGTCAGAGTTCGGACCGAACTCGGGCCGAACTCGGCTTGGAGTTCTGTCAGGAGATATTTTAAAATTCTTTTGTAAAACAGTTTTCAAACATATTTTTGGTTATTTGTAAAATCATTTGAAAAGGAATATTTTCGAAATATATTTTTGAAATATTTGTAATCGAAAATATGAAAGGATAAAGTAGGTTTTGAGAAAGGAGGATAATTTTAACCCTAAACCAGTATTACCATAATTGATTTTACAAAGTAATTCCTAGACTCAATAAAATGTAAAATACAGAATAAAAGTAAAAACTAGTCTTTAGAAGTTTTGATGACTTTGACGCTTGGATTTATGCAGTACATCGTCCGTTGAATAAGATTTCATGCATCCTGAAATAGTTAGCAGCATTTTCTATATTTTGTGTATGAACTAAAGTATAAGTTGATTATCGAAATCGGGTGTGAGCATGGAATGGGCCAACAATCTCCCCCATTTTGATAATTGACAAACTTGAGTCTATACCAAAATATATTTATATCAAAATAGAACAAAATATCAAAATACCTGAAAAATTTTGTTGGATTTTGAATTTATGTTGTATATGCGCTTTGCGATTTGGGTATACTCTTTTTCTCCCCCTTTGTCAAGTAGTAAAATGAATAGGCTCCCCCGTAAATTATGAAGCCAACAATAGAATAGACAAGACAAAGTGAAGTAAAAGAAGTAATCATAGCATAGACAACTGGAATGAAATGAACTATCACATAAGAAACTGAAATATCATAAAAAGATTTCCACTAGAAAGCCAAATAGTACAACTGATAAATGTCTAACTAAAACAGTTTAGACATAAAAAAAAATACTACATAAACTGCATCAAACTAAACAAAACTAAATCCACTATCCCATGGCTGAATCCACATCACATCGCTGCGTCGTCCGTACCGGGAGGATCATGAGGGAAATAAGCAGTGGTCGGGTCGAAGTACTGAAAAGTAACCTCATCAGTAAAATGAGGACCAGGGAAAGCAGGGTGTGGAAGAATAGTGAGTGGATGAACGGGATCATGAACCAGGCTGTAGTGGAGATCGGCAATACTGTTTCTCAGCACCTGGGCCTGAGAAATATGCCGGAACTCGGAGTCCTGATAACGTTGCGTGGATACAGCAACGAAATCATCAAACCGCTGGTAGAATGCCTGATCAAGTCCTGGGGCAGGGGCCGGAGCAGGATGAGCATCAGCTGGAGGGGCCTCAGCATCAGCAGCTGGGACAGCAGGAGCAGCACCAGGAGGTTGAGGAAACCGACGAGAGCGGGTCAACTCAACTGGTGGAGAAGAAATGGCACACGTTTCAAGATCAATCTCAAAACGTCAAAATATACTAGCAAGGTGCATAGGAAAGACTAAGTTCCTACCTGCATTCTTGCAGCTGAGCATCCAAGACATCATAGTTTTTGGAACGGAGAAAGGAATTCCAAAATGAATGTGATAAAGAGCAGAAAGTTCCAAAAATGTAACTTCATCGGTAGAGCCTTTCTTCGGAAGAAGGGCCGAGAAAATCATACGATGAAGCTCGTAAAAAGTTTGGTTTAGATGTCTAGAAAAGATTCTCCGGGGAGGAGGAGTAGGGTGACAAATCAATTCCCTAAAAGAAGCTAAAGTGACATCGGCAGGGAACTGAATATGGTGGATGTCAACAAGTGCATCACCAAGATCAGGAACGTGAAAATATTCACTGATATCGGTGGCGCTAAATTCTAGTTCCTGCCCAGCAATGCAGGAATAGAAGTTCCCGTTTTGTTTTACTTGCAAATTGCAGTAAAACATACGGACTGCATTGTCGTAAATGCTATCTTGGACCTCGAAAAAGTTGCGAAATCCAAGTTGATCAAAAACAGGAGCATATTCAAAGAAGGTTGTAAAATTAACGAAGGCTCCAGCACAAATACGACGTAAAGAGAAAGAATCAAACCAGAGATCGGAGAAGTCTTTGTCGGAAAACAAAGTGCCATCAAATTCCTCGGGATCTCTAGGTTTGGCTGGACTAAAGAGACTTGCCGGAGTGTAGTCGGATGAGGAGGAAGCACCTTGAGAAGAAGTTCCTCGTTGACGTTTCGGAGCCATGAGGAGATGGAGGAAGAAGATCGCCCACTTGAACTCGTCGATTCCTTGCAAAGAAGGAGGAGGAAAGACTTCTAGAAGGAGATGGTAGTATTCCACGTTTTGGTGTGGAGAAATAGTGGAAGGAAGGATGAAATATATAGGTGCTAGGGCCGGCTGTTCGGTTCTGGAACCATCACAGCGCCGACCGAACTCGGTCCGAATTCGGTCCGAACTCGGTCAGAGTTCGGGCCGAGTTCGGCCATTTGCATTCCCGAGACAGTTAAAACAGTCAGGTAAATAAAGATTGTAATTAATGACGTTTGACTGGTTTATTAACTAACTGCTGTTATTTTCGGGTTAACTGTAGGGGTTGTCCCAGCTAACGGTGGTTCACCGGGGAACTCTTAAGTACCGCTTCGCTTCGACCGTAGCCGTGGTGACAGACATTCCCTTTGTAAGTTTGTCCCCAAAAATAATTTTCATTAGATAATAAATTATCAAGTCATAAATACAGTTTTTAATTACCATATGTTTTAAGAATCCGAGAATTCAAGAATGCCGAGCTCACGCCTCAAGATGTTAAAACGGTCTTCAGCCATTGGTTTAGTGAAAATATCTGCTAGTTGATGTTCAGTATCAATAAATTCTAAGCAAATATCCCCGTGTTGTTGATGATCACGTAGAAAATGATGTCTAACTTCTATGTGCTTTGTGCGTGAATGACAGATACGGTTCTTAGTCAAATTAATTGCACTAGTGTTATCACAATATATAGGAACATTTGTATAGTGCAGATTGTAGTCCTCTAAGGTTTGCTTTATCTACAAAATTTGAGCACAACAACGTCCTGCGGCGATATACTCAGCCTCAGTTGTTGATAATGCTACTGAATTTTGTTTCTTGCTAAACCAAGAGACTAAGGCCTTTCCCAAGAAATGACATGTACCACTGGTACTCTTACGGTCCACTTTGCATCCAGCAAAATCTGCATCCGAGTAACCTATAAGGTCAAAGGATTTGGTTTTGGGATACCATAAGCCAACTGTAGAAGTTTCTTTAAGGTATCGGAAGATACGCTTAACGGCACTAAGATGTAATTCCTTAGGGTTTGCCTGGTATCGTGCACATATGCAAACACTAAACATAATATCAGGGCGACTAGCAGTCAAATATAATAAACTACCAATCATACCTCGATACTTACGCTGATCAACAGGTTTGCCACTTTCATCAGCATCAAGCTTTGTAGATGTAGCCATAGGAGTCCCAATTGGCTTCACATTCTCGAAGTCGTACTTCTTCAGTATGTCCTTTGTGTACTTGGCTTGGTTGATGAATGTTCCGTTCGAGTGTTGTTTGATTTGCAATCCTAGGAAGAAGTTCAGTTCTTCCATCATGCTCATTTCAAATTCACTCTGCATACACTTGGCAAATTCTTGACAGAGTTGTTCATTAGTAGAACCAAAGATGATGTCATCTACATAAATTTGCACTAGAAGTATATCATTATTTATAGATTTAATAAAAAGAGTAGTATCAATCTTGCCCTTTGAAAAACCATTTTCAAGTAAGAAGGCGCTTAGGCGTTCATACCAAGCACGAGGTGCTTGTTTGAGTCCATAAAGTGCTTTCTTAAGCTTGAAGACGTGATCAGGTTTTTGAAAATCTTCAAAACCAGGGGTTTGTTTCACAAAAACTTTTTCTTTCAAAAAACCATTTAGAAATGCGCTTTTCACGTCCATTTGAAAAAGTTTGAAATCATTAAAACAAGCAAAAGCGCAAAACATGCGGATGGCTTCTAGTCTAGCAACAGGAGCATAGGTCTCATCATAATCAATTCCTTCTTCTTGATTATAACCTTGTGCAACTAGACGTGCTTTGTTGCGTAGAACTTGACCATCTTCACTAAGTTTATTTCGGAACACCCATTTGGTACCAATTATCGATTGACCAATAGGTTTAGGAACGAGTTCCCAAACTTGGTTTCTCTCAAATTGATTAAGTTCCTCTTGCATGGCAGAAATCCAAAATTCATCAGAAAAAGCCTCATCAACATTCTTAGGTTCTATTTGAGAAATAAATGCTACATTAGCTGCTACTTCAGAATCTCTAAGAGATGAACGAGTACTTACACCTTTGGATACATCACCTATTATGAGAGTTTCTGGATGATCCGGTTTGAATCTCAATGATTCGAATCTTTGGGCCATACCTTTCACAAGGCTCTTCTCAGTTCCTGCATCTTCGGAACTTTTATCAGTTCTTGCCTCTTGGGTAGGATCTTTCTCAGAACTCTTCTTTGTCTTTGTAGGTGCATCTTCATCATCACTGTCGCTAGATCTATGACTATTCAACTCATCAAAGGTAACATTAATACTTTCTTCAACAATCAAAGAACTTTTATTAAAAATTCTATATCCTTTACTCTTAGCAGCATATCCGAGAAATATTTCGTCATCTGCTTTCGAGTCGAACTTACCCAAGTTATCCTTGGTGTTCAGGATGAAACAGCGACAACCAAAAACTTTAAAATAAGAAATGTTTGGAATTCTTCCAAACCAAAGCTCATATGGTGTTTTCTTCGAGATTGGTCGAATCAACACCCTATTTAAAATATGACAGGCTGTACTAACAGCTTCTGCCCAAAAATATTTAGGAAGATTATACTGATTAAGCATGACTCTAGCTATTTCGCTTAGAGTACGGTTCTTTCGCTCCACAACACCATTCTGTTGGGAAGTTCTAGGACAAGAAAATTCGTGGTAATACCCACTATCATCACAAAACTTTTTGAAATCAGAATTTTCGAATTCGCCACCATGATCACTTCGGATACGAGTAATCATGAAGCCTTTTTCGTTTTGTACCTTTTTACAAAATATTTGAAATTCAAAAATAGCATCACTTTTGTTTGATAAAAAGTAAACCCATGTAAAACGAGAGAAATCATCAACAATGACAAAAGCATAGAGTTTACCGCCAAGACTAGCGACTCTACTAGGACCAAATAAATCCATATGAATCAACTGCAAAGGTCTCGAAGTACTTACAACGTTGATGGATTTAAAAGAAGACCTATGTGCTTTGTTCTTTTCAAAGTCAGCACATACCATGTCTCTCTTGAATGGAATTTCTGGGAGTCCTTTTACCAACTTCTTTGTGTTCAGACGTGAGATAGTATCCATGTTTGCATGTCCTAGTCTCATGTGCCATAGCCAGCTTTCATCTTGATTGGCTACTAGGCATCTTCCTGCATTATTAGTATTCTCCAAAAAGAAAACATAAATATTGTCTTCTCTAATCCCTTTATATATGGGATCACCAGATGACATATCATATATAGTACATTTATCTTTCACAAAATTGATACCATAACCATTATCTGCCAAATGACTTATGCTCAATAGGTTATGTTTCAATTCAGTTACTAGACAAACATCCTTTATTATTGGGAAAGGAGAAATACCTACAGTACCATTACCTATAATATCACCTCTCAAGTTATTTCCGAAGGAGACGTATCCTTCTTTCTTCATCGATAGCGTAGCGAATAAAGATGCATCACCAGTCATGTGTTGCGAACATCCGCTATCGAGGATCCATTTGCTTCTAGCATGAGAGGGTTGAGGGTCCACCTACAAAACAAGTAGATGAATCCTTTGGTACCCATTTTCTGAAGGGTCCACTCAGATTAGCTTTAGGTTTCCAAACTAGAGTATGGTTATCAACAAGCTTTCTTGCCATACAGTATTGTGATATATGACCGTGTGTACGACAATATGTGCAAGTCAGTTTAGTGGAATAAACTGTGTTTGCAGGCTTGTTCTGTTTGGAAAACCTATAAGTGAAAGCATAATAGTGTTCGTGTTTCCTCTGTGCTTTCTTGTGTTTAGTCCTTTTTGGTGTATGCTTTGCATTAGGACTAATATTGGGCTGTGTCACAGGAATTGCCTGTTTGCCCAACTTGATTTCTAACTTTTTAGAAATCGCTACAGACTCTTCGTATCTTGCAGTCATATCAAGGAGTCTTTGTTCAGTTACTAGGTGCAACTTCTTCTCTATGTCATAAAGTTTGTGTATTTTGACATAGTCCTCTTCTTTCTTTTCAATGTTGAGGATAGCCTCATGATAGTCTACTTTAAGTTTGGCTATCTCTTCCGTATTACCGGTAGTAGATGTCTCTTTAATGTCTTCAAGTAGATTAGACAATCTAGCTATCTCGGCTGTGTGTGCCTTAATCTCTTTTCGAGATTGCTTATACTTGTCGAGCACAGTTTTGTGATCTTCAAGTAAATCGCTAAAGGCAGTCTCTAGTTCATCAAAAGTAAAATCATCAAACAGAGGATTAGATGATACCTTTTCGAATGCCATAAGACAAACATTTGCATTGCTGCAGGGTCTGTCTTCTTCTTCTTCTGAGTCACTGGCATCGCTCTCGTGCCAGATGCTTGTGTTGGCATACTTTCGGCCAGATGTGGATCTTCTGTTTGATCTTGACCGATCATATGGACTGCTTTTCTTGGTAGCTGGACAGTCCTTCTTCATGTGCCCTGATTACTTGCACCCGAAGCATATAGTCTCGTCTTCATTGCTTTCTTGGATGTCTTTCTTCTTTCTGCTTGTGAACTTTAGATATTTCTTGAAGTTCTTCACAAGTAAGGCACGTTCATCACCACTTGATGATTCTTCATCTGAGTCGTTGTATGTTGATTTTCTTGTTTGAGCTTTGAAGGCGATGGTCTTTTCTTTTGGTGTGGCCTCTTCAAAGTCTTGCAAGTCGAGCTTATGAGTCATCAATTTGCCCATCAGTGTTTCTAGAGTCATCGTGGTGAGATCGTTTCCTTCAATGATTGCTGTGGCTTTTGGATTCCAGTTCTTTGTTAGAGCCCGCAGCACTTTCCTGATTTTCTCATGGTTGCTGTAATCTTTACCAAGAGATTGAAGAGGATTAGTTATATCAAGGAAACGAGTAAACATCTGTGTAATTGACTCACCGGGTTTCATCTTAAAAGATTTATATTCCTGAGTCAGTCTACTAATTTTGGATTCTTTCACTTGGGAAGTCCCTTCATGGGTTACCTCAAGAAGTTTCCAAATTTCATGAGACGTCTTGCAGGTTGAAACTCTGTTGAACTCGGTTTTGTCAATTGCACAGAATAGTGCATTGATGGCTCGAGCATCAAGACTAGCCTTTGCTTTTTCAGCATCGGTGTACTTGTCATGCGGCTTTTCCATAAGAATACCTTCAACCACAGTAGGTGGTGGTTTCTTATACCCATCAATGACTATTGACCATAAATCAAAATCTAGAGACTTTAGAAAGAAAGTCATACGTGTTTTCCAGTATGTATAGTTTGTTCCATCAAATAGGGGAGGTCTATTTGTGGATTGTCCTTCACCGTTGAATATAGATTTCACGGCTGCCATATATATACTCTCTAGGGTATGTTATATAAGAATATAACCTGCTCTGATACCAATTGTAGGACCGTTGAGCACCTCTAGAGGGGGGGTGAATAGAGTGCGTGTGTGCAGCGGAAATAAAATTACCAATTAATAATTTAAACTATGGCAATGATGTAAGAGCAGTAAGTAAAGAAAGGAGAATCAAACTCAGTAACACAGCGATGTATACTGGTATCCCTCTGAGAGGACTAATCCAGTCTCGAGTACTCTTGCTCGATGTTAATCCACTAAAGGCACAAGCTTTAACTGAGTGCTTGCAACTCTTACACCACCGTGCTTGTTGACGAGTGCACGACCAACTCCAACATACACCGTGCTTGGTGACGAGCGCACGACCAGCTCCACAACGAGAATTTGTTGTTGAAACTTGATGACCTCTTTACAACTCTGAATAACCAAAAGACTTCTAAATCAATCTGATAGTACTGGCTTTTGGCTAAGAGAAGTATAGGTGAGATTTGAAACTTTTAGATCACTAGAAAAACACTTGAATGAATAGAGAAGAAAATGAAGAATGAATTGATGATTTGAAGTGAAAAGTTCTTCTCTATTTATAGGTGTTTACATCAACCGAACTCGGGCAGAACTCGGACAGAGTTCGGATGCAAATATCTCGCAAAATAGACGTTGCTCGCAGATTTGGAGGCAACTGAAGTTTGAATACAAACTGACCGAACTCGGTCAGAGTTCGGACCGAACTCGGGCCGAACTCGGCTTGGAGTTCTGTCAGGAGATATTTTAAAATTCTTTTGTAAAATAGTTTTCAAACATATTTTTGGTTATTTGTAAAATCATTTGAAAAGGAATATTTTCGAAATATATTTTTGAAATATTTGTAATCGAAAATATGAAAGGATAAAGTAGGTTTTGAGAAAGGAGGATAATTTTAACCCTAAACCAGTATTACCATAATTGATTTTACAAAGTAATTCCTAGACTCAATAAAATGTAAAATACAGAATAAAAGTAAAAACTAGTCTTCAGAAGTTTTGATGACTTTGACGCTTGGATTTATGCAGTACATCGTCCGTTGAATAAGATTTCATGCATCCTGAAATAGTTAGCAGCATTTTCTATATTTTGTGTATGAACTAAAGTATAAGTTGATTATCGAAATCGGGTGTGACCATGGAATGGGCCAACAGCTATGATGTAAGCTCTTCCAGAAATGTGATGTAAAACGGGTATCTCTGTCTGACACAATACTGACAGGGACTCCATGCTGCCTGACTATCTGTTGCATATACAACTCTGCCAACTTTTCTGTAGATTGCCCTATTCTGAAAGGAAAAAAGTGTGCCACCTTCGTAAGCCGATCTACTATCACCCAAATGGCATCTTTACCACTTGGTGATCTCGGTAAACCGGTCGCAAAGTCCATTGTAATATGTTCCCATTTCCATTCCGAAATAGGAAGCGGTTGCAATAACCCAGCTGGCCTCTGCTGTTCTGCCTTCACTTGCTGACATACCAAGCAACGGAAAATAAATCTAGCTATCTCCCTCTTCATCCCGTTCCACCAGAAGTGCTACTTGATATCTTGGTACATCTTGGTCCCTCCAGGATGTATAGAATACTGAGAACTGTGAGCTTCTGTCATAACCTCCTGTCTGATATCTCCACTAGGCACGCATAGACGTGAGCCAAACCTAAGTGTACCATCTTCATGAATTCTCATCCCCTTCCTGAGTCCTGACTCACATTCTGCCCTAAGCTTATGAATCCTTGGGTCCTGCGCCTGAGCTGCCTTGATCCTGTCTACCAAGTCAGATTGAACTTGTAGACTTGTTAGAACTCCTACATCACTATGAAGTATAACTTCGATACCTATCTCCTGAAGGTCTTCTAAGATATGCCTCTGTGTCGTCAACATAAATGTGCTGTCTCTCCTGCTGAGAGCGTCTGCAACCACATTAGCCTTGCCTGGATGATACTGAAGCTCTACGTCATAATCCTTGATCAACTCCAACCATCTTCTCTGCCTCATGTTCAGCTCCTTCTGAGTAAAGATGTACTTCAGACTTTTATGGTCTGTGTACATGTCCACTCGATCACCATATAAGTAATATCTCCATAGCTTCAAAGCAAATACTACTGCTGCCAACTCCAAATCATGAGTTGGTAATTCTTCTCGTAGTCTCGAAGTTGCCTAGATGCATATGCTATTACCTTCCCATGTTGCATGAGGACACATCCAAGTCCTTTACCTGACGCATCACAATATACAGTAAAACCTCCGGGTCCAACTAACAATGTAAGAATAGGCGCTGATATCAACTTCTGCTTCAGATTCTCAAATGATGCCTGGCATTCTGCTGACCAGACGAATGGTACATCCTTTCGTGTCAAGCGGGTCATGGGTGCTGAAAGTCTTGCAAAGTCTGCTACGAATCTCCTGTAATATCCTGCCAATCCCAAGAAACTCCGCACATCTGCTACGGTCTTGGGTACTGGCCAACTCTCTACTGCTTCTACCTTCTTGGGATCCACTGCTACTCCATCTCCTGATACGATGTGCCCCAAAAATGAAATATGGTCCGACCAAAACTCATACTTGCTGAGCTTGGCATACAACTGGTTTTCTCTCAGAACTTGTAACACTTTCCTGAGGTGGTCTTCATGCTCCTCTTCATTAGCAGACTATACGAGAATGTCGTCAAGAAACACAACGACTGATTTAAGTACGGCATAAGGATGCGGTTCATCAAATCCATAAATATTGCTGGAGCATTGGTCAAACCAAACGACATTACCAAGAATTCATAATGCCCATACTTCGACCTGAATGCTGTCTTGGGAATATCCTCCTTCCGGACCCTCACTTGATGATACCCTGAACGAAGATCTATCTTGGAGAAAACTCTAGCTTTGCTCAACTGATCAAACAAGTCGTCGATCCTAGGTAGTGGGTACTTGTTCTTTATTGTTGCCGTGTTAAGCTTCCTGTAATCGATGTACAATCTGGATGACCCATCCTTCTTCTCCACAAGTACCACTGGTGCTGCCCATGGTGATATGCTAGCTCGGATGAACTTCTTCTCCTTCGGTTCCTCTATGTGCTGATATACTTTGGCCTGTTCTGAATCCGCTATTCTGTAAACTCGATCTGATATTGGTTTAGTTCCAGGTACCAATTCTATGCTGAACTCAATATTTCTAACCGGTGGTAGACCTGGAAGTTCTTCGAGAAATACGTCCAGAAACTCTTCAACTACCTTCGGAACTTGAACTTCTTCCATTGCCGTCACTACTCCCTGCTCTTGTTGAGTTGCCACTGATCTGACTAAGGTGAACCGCTTCATGCCTGGATTATCAAAAGATACACTCCCTCTACGACAATCTATTATCGCATGACTGTCTTTCAGCCAGTCCATGCCTAAGATAACGTCAAAATTTCCAACATAAAATTCTATCAACCGGGCGGGTAAGGAATGCCCGTAAACTACAACACTACATGCTAGAATAACTCTACTAACTCCTACGAGCCCATTACCAGTGAGTATATTTAACCTCCCTGGCAATGCCTCGAATTCTATTCCTAGCCGTGTTGCAAATTGTGCAGATATAAATGAGTGTGATGCTCCCGAATCAAACAATGCTACTGCGGGATACGAGGCGACGAGAATGTTACCTGCCACAACATCTTCCGATGCTAATGCCTCCTCCAAGGACAGAGTGAATGCCTGCCCTCGATCTCCTTGTTGGTTTCCATGTTGCGGCCTAGCCTGGTGCTGCTGCTGGCCCCTGCCTTGATGATGCTGGGGTGGTCTATGCTGGTGTTGCTGTATCGGCGGTCCCTGCTGCCGAAACATCTGAGCCTGTGTCATGAACGGGCGCTGTGCCAATGGTCTCACTGCCACCGCTGGTCCTCGATACTGGTCTGCCCCTGGTGTTGGCAGAGCAAGAAATTGTTGCACTGGTCCTCCTGACCTCGAATTCATGGGACAGGTGGTAACCCGATGATCTGGATTTCCACATATCAAACACTGTCCGTTCAATGTCCGACACACATCTCTAGTGTGCCCTACCTTTCTACAATAAGTGCAGCCCGCTGGGGGTTGCTGGTTCTTCCTCTGTTGCTGTTGCTGCTGCCTTGGTGGTGGTGCTGGCCCTCTCATCGCCATATCGTGAATGCGGACGCCAAGGGACGGTTCTGTTGTTCGGGGCGCTACTCCCCCTCCTTCTTTAATCTGACTGTGGGATATCTTCTGACCTCCAGTCCTTGCCGTGATCCTCTGAATGGTGATCTCATGCCTTCGGATTACCGTCAATACTTCATCGAAAGTCTGATAATTGTGCCCCTCTATCAATTGCAAGAGCTCAAGATGAAACCCTTGCTGGAACCTCATAGCCCTTTGGCTCTCTGTTGCTACCATCTCCAGGGCGAATCTACTCAATCTGCAGAACTCTGCTGCATAAGCATCTACCGTCTTGCCAGCCTGCTTGTGGTTGATAAACTTCTGTTGCAGCTCAAACTGCGCCACAACTCCATAGTACTTCGTCTTGAACCTTGCAGTAAAATTGTCCCAAGCAACATGACGTCTGATGCCTACTTCTTCTGATTCACACCAATCACGCGCGAGATCTTGAAGTAATAACTTCACTTGATCCACACGTTCTTCTGCTGGTACCTTAGCTGCCGTCAGAATAGCCTAAATATCCTTAAGCCATGCATCTGCTGAGATGGCATCCTCCGTGCCCTCGAAACGGTGGGGGTTGAACTTGCAAAATCTGGTTGATGCTCCTGAATCTGGCCTTGCCCCTCTTTCCAAAGCTGTCTGCAACCCTTGGTTGAGTAGTACGTTCTGCTCTTGTAACTGAGCGTGCATGCGCTGCTGGGCTAACATCTGGTGTTGCTGAGTAGCCATCATCCCTCTCATAATCTCCAGAAGGGTCGGTGTGTCTACTTCCACAGGGGTAGGTGGAACTGTTGGTGGTGGTGGAACCTCCGGATACTGCGATCCAGCTGCTGCTTCCACTATCATTTCTTCTTGGATAGTCTCTTGAAGTAGCTCTGACCCTTGTTGCTGACCATCCTGGTCAGGTTGTCCATGTTGTCCTTGTTGCTGTTGTCCAGCTCTGACAGATGCGGACGAAGTGCCCCTAAGAAAAGGGACAAGAGAGCAATCAAACGACCGGACATGAAGGATCAATGAAGCCGAAGGATACGAAAATGTCAAGCTAGGATTGGGAACAACGAATCATGAGATCAAGAGGGGAACATGTGTGATTGAGACATCCTATAAATCAAAACACCCCACAAGTCTGAAATCGGACCTGCATGGGCCACCACTAAAATCTTGTCACGCCCAGAACCAGAATACTGGAGAGCGGGGGAATGACTCAGCCAGCTACGTATTACGGGTAGGGGAATACCGTATAATATGATCAATGCTGTCTAATAAGACGAGGGAGTACATACTACAAGAAAGTCATACTATGGTCACTTCACATCTATTGTCTCAATCATTCAAACACGAAACAGAAATAGAGAACATGTAAGATAAAGCAGTAAGGCATCCCAAACGCTCAGTCAAAATATTCTTGATATCTGGCTTTACAAAACATAGCCAGATGACGAAGCAAGGTATACACAATTGTTATCAGCTGCAGTCTGACTTAATTACAATTATGTAAAAGTAAGAACAAGACAATCCGACTAACATGTCGGTGCCAAACAACAAAATATAAAGTAAGTAACAAAACGAGCGGGGAAGTAAGGAACCCACTCGAGTCCTCCTGCGATCATCCCTCTAGTATTGACCATCTTGGAGGTGGAAGTAAGCTGAGTCCTCGAGAACCGGCTTTAAATCTGGCCATACAAAACCAGAGAGGTTAGACCTCTAATAGCAAGTACCGCAAGGAAGCACGATATGAGGAATTTAAACCACTAAATAAAAGAATATAATAGTAGATCTCTGTTTGCTACTGGGATTCACACAACGTCACGACACTTCGAACCAACCTCCCAACCAAACAAGGACAGAAGTTGGTCCGTCATGTCTCGACACTCTGATCATCTCAGTTAGTCAACAGAGTAGGTACAATACACAATCAAATCAATTTAAACGGCCATGCAACTACTACGGCTTGCTATTGTGGGTTCCAAGTTATCCTAAAATTATGCAATAAAGGATTCCTCAGTTCTTACCATGTGCAAACAAGGCTAGTTTACCCAATCAATCAATTGCGCCAATCATGTATTTAGACGAGTCCCAGCGGGACGCCCGTCGTTAATATATAATGTATAATAAATAATATAAGCAGATACCACTCCTTGGCCGTGTGGCAGATTTGCAGTATCTGTGGGAACCAACCGGCCTGTCGGGCACTTAATAGTCCCAAAGAGGGCTGCCATGTAAGAACTCGGGAATTCATTCTCTCCATGCAATCATCATTTTATTTAACTTAATAGCCTCTATGTTGAGTAAAATTCCATACCGTAGATCATGGTCATTCAGAATAAGTACTTTCGTACGATATGCACATCTCTACAACGATACCCGTGCGGTTAGGTTGTAGGTCTTACATAGCGTAATGCAACAATCAAAACTAGCCACGGAATAATCGTGCCTTGACCATAAAGTACACATGCTGCTTTTGTAGAGAAATAAATAAATTGAAGCCTGCATATGCCTGTATGCCAATATTCGGGATCGGCTAATCGATTACAATAGTTCATAATTAATATGAATGTGTCTCATTCATTCAATTCAATAAGACGACTAGCCAGTCTCTTAGTTCCAACTAGGAACACATGATCAATTATTAGTCAATGTCACAATCAATATCAATCAATGTTAATTCGGGACAAGAATTGGTCAGAAGGCCCAAGAAATTATAGAAGTTCATACAGCATGCGCCAGGAAACAACATGCGCCAGAAACAACATGTGCCAGGAACAGCATGCGCCAGAAACAGCATGCGCCAGAAACAACATGCGCCAGAAAACAGCATACGCCAGAAAACAGAATGCGCCAGAAACAACATGCGCCAGAAACAGCATATGCCAGAAACAGCATGCGCCAGAAACAGCATGCGCCAGGAAACAACATGCGCCAGAAACAGCATGCACCAGGAAACAGCATGCGCCAGAAACAGCATGCGTCAGAAAACAGCATGCGCCAGAAACAGCATGCGCCAGAAACAGCATACGCCAGGAAACAGTATGCGCCAGAAACAGCATGTACTGCTCATCTTCTCCAATCAGCCTCTAATGGCCATGAAACCTCATGAACCAAAAAGACCATAAATCACTCAAAATAAGTCGAAATCAGGACTTCCAATAGTCAAAATTGGGTAGAATCAAATTTCCTACAACATGGAACCATCAAAACTTGAAAAATAACAAAGTTACTAGATCAAAACCTAAAAATTCCAAAAATATATTATACTTAGATCTACATGAAATGAGCCATAGAAATCGAAAATGCTAAGTACTAAAGTATCTAAGAATCTTGAGAGGAAGACAATGGAAAAACAAAAATGGAAATCCATCAAGAAGCAAGTTGGTACTTGCCTAGCCCTCCTAGGTTGGTGGGAGAGTTATGAGGAAGAAGAAGAGAAATGAGAAGAAGTAATGAAGAGAGAGAAAGGGGATGGGCTTTAAATGAAGGAGTGGTGGTAGGTGGGGGGTTGGGTTCATGTTGAACCATCAAGGCCGGAAATTAAACCAACTCGGGCCGACTCCAATAAGCAAAGCAGAAGGTAAAATGCAGAAAGTAAAATACAGAAAAATAATTAACGTGAAATTAAAAGAATTTAAATAAAGAACAATACATGATAAATATTAAATAAATATATTCCAGCAGTACATGTATTTAGAATACGTATTTCGGGAACGGGAAGTGACATCTCTACCCTCCTTAGAAAAATTTCGTCCTCAGAATTTCAAATCCAAGCATGATAGGAACATCGGGGCTAAACTAATCTAAGTATAAACAATTTGAGTAAGCAATCGTTCTACAATGCCAATAGCAAGTAACATATCTATGTTTAACTATCGACGACCCCAAGCAATTCTACTCATAAGGTGACAAGCATGAGGAGTTAAGACAATCAAGGTATACATAAAGAGATATACCTTGCGAGTCAAACAGGTACGGATACCGTGATCGGATATCATCCTCACATTTCCATGTTGACTCTCCTAAAGAGTGATGACCCCAAGCAACCCGGACAAGGCTAATTGTTCGGTTCTTGAGTATCTTCTCTCTTCGGTCCAAAATAGACACAGGCTGTTCCTCGTAAGACAGGTTGGTACCCACAACCAGCTCAGAATGATCAAGGATATGGCTTGGGTCTGATACATACCTACGTAACTGAGATACATGGAATACGTCATGCACCTCTCGTAACGAAGGTGGAAGGGATAAACGATAAGCAACATCGCCTATCCGATCAAGGATAACAAATGGGCCCACGTACCGCGGACTCAACTTCCCACGAATGCCAAATCTAATGACCCCACGGGTAGGTGAGATTCGCAAGAACACGTGGTCCCCAACAGAAAACTCTAGCGGCCTACGATGCTGGTCCGTCCAATGACGATGCCGATCCTGCACAACTTGAAGTCGCTCTCTAATACCCTTAACCACTTCCACTGTCTGAACAATCATCTCCGGGCCCATTATCTTTCTCTCTCCGATATCGTCCCATGCTAGTGGCGACCTACACTTCTTACCATATAGTGCTTCAAATGGCGCCATCTAGATACTGGCTTGATAACTGTTGTTGTATGAGAACTCGACTAAGTGCAGGTGGCTCTCCCAAGATCTTCCAAAATCTAGAGTGCAAGCTCGCAACATATCCTCCAAAGTCTGAATTGTTCTTTCTGATTGTCCGTCTATCTGGGGATGGTAAGCCGTGCTAAATCTTAACTTGGTACCCAGGCTATGATGTAAGCTCTTCCAGAAATGTGATGTAAAATGGATATCTCTGTCTGACACAATACTGACAGGGACTCCATGCTGCCTGACTATCTGTTGCATATACAACTCTGCCAACTTTTCTGTAGATTGCCCTACTCTGAAAGGAAAAAAGTGTGCCACCTTCGTAAGCCGATCTACTATCACCCAAATGGCATCTTTACCACTTGGTGATCTCGATAAACCGGTCACAAAGTCCATTGTAATATGTTCCCATTTCCATTCCGAAATAGAAAGTGGTTGCAATAACCCAGCTGGCCTCTGCTGTTCTGCCTTCACTTGCTGACATACCAAGTAATGGAAAATAAATCTAGCTATCTCCCTCTTCATCCCGTTCCACCAGAAGTGCTACTTGATATCTTGGTACATCTTGGTCCCTCCAGGATGTATAGAATACTGAGAACTGTGAGCTTCTGTCATAACCTCCTGTCTGATATCTCCACTAGGCACGCATAGACGTGAGCCAAACCTAAGTGTACCATCTTCATGAATTCTCATCCCCTTCCTGAGTCCTGACTCACATTTCTGGCGTATTCTGTTTCTGGCGCCAGAAACAGCATGCACCAGAAACAGAATACGCCAGAAATAGCATACGCCAGAAACAGCATGTGCCAGGAAATAGCATACGCCAGAAACAGCATGCGCCAGGAAACAGCATGCGCCGGAAACAGCATGCGCCAGGAAACAGCATGCGCCAGAAACAGCATGCGCCAGAAACAGCATGCGCCAGAAACAACATGCACCAGAAACAACATGCGCCAGGAAACAGCATGCGCCAGAAAAAACATGTACTGCTTATCTTCTCCAATCAGCCTCTAATGGCCATGAAAACTCATGAACCAAATAGACCATAAATCACTCAAAATAAGTCGAAATCAGGACTTCCAATAGTCAAAATTGGGTAGAATCAAATTTCCTACAACATGGAACCATCAAAACTTAAAAATTAATAAAGTTACTAGATCAAAACCTAAAAATTCCAAAAATATATTATACTTAGATCTACATGAAATGAGCCATAGAAATCGAAAATGCTAAGTACTAAAGTATCTAAGAATCTTGAGAGGAAGACAATGGAAGAACAAAATTGAAAATCCATCAAGAAGCAAGTTGGCACTTGTCTAGCCCTCCTAGGTTGGTGGGGGAGTTATGAGGAAGAATAAGAGAAATGAGAAGAAGTAATGAAGAGAGAGAAAGGGGATGGGCTTTAAATGAAGGAGTGGTGGTAGGTGGGGGGTTGGGTTCATGTTGAACCATCAAGGCCGAAAATTAAACCAACTCGGGTCGACCCCAATAAGCAAACCAGAAGGTAAAATGCAGAAAGTAAAATACAGAAAAATAATTAACGTGAAATTAAAAGAATTTAAATACAGAACAATACATGATAAATATTAAATAAATATATTCCAGCAGTACATATATTTAGAATACGTATTCCAGGAATGGGAAGTGACATGACATGACTAGAAATTCATAATAACCATATCGAGTGCGGAAGGCAGACTTCAATACATCGTCGGACTTGATCTTCAATTGATGATAGCTTGAACGAAGATCGATTTTTAAAAATACTGACGCGCCTTGCAGTTGGTCAAACAAGTCATCGATTCGTGGCAAAGGATACTTGTTTCGCACGGTCGCCTTGTTGAGTTCACGATAGTCGATGCATAGCCGCATCGACCCATCCTTTTTTTTACGAATAATATGGGAGCTCCCCACGGAGAGATGCTAGGGCGAATAAATCCGCGGTCTAGCAACTCTTGTAATTGCACCTTCAGCTCCTTCAGTTCTTCTGGAGCCATTCGGTAAGGCGCCTTAGATATCGGCCGTGTATCCGGAAAGGTATCGATGCTGAATTCTATTTCTCGATCCGACGGCATCCCGGACATCTCGTCAGGAAACATGTTAGGAAAATCTGCCATAATATCAGTCTGTATTGTGTTTGTATTATCCTTTCGCGTGTCTCGGACTGATGCCAAGTGTCCCGTACAGCCGGAACGCAGCATACGCCTCGCCGAGATTGCCGACACCATCATTGCCATCTTCGAGACCGTACCGCACGAATATGAGAACTTTGTCTCGCCAGGAAGACGAAACACCACTCTGTTCTCCGTGCACTCGATCGTTGCACGACAAGCGCCCAACCAATCCATGCCCAGGATTATGTCGTAATCCTTGATGTCTAGTACGACGGCATCCAAGGATAGATATCTTCCTCCGATGCAAATATAGCCATCCCTACAAATAAAGTTCACAGGCATATCGACTCCCGATGGAGTGCTAACGCTAATATTTATATTTAGTGATTGCATGATTATTTTTTTTTCGCATAATCAGCAGATATAAAGCTATGCGTCGCACCCGAATCGAATAGTACTCGAGCAGGTATATTTTTGTAGAGTAATATACCTGTTACAACAGTATCGGACGCAAATGCCTCGTCCCGAGTTAAGACATAAACTCGGCCTTGAGCTCCGTGGCGTTGGTTCTGCTGGTTGACGGGCACCGCATTCGCACCTTGCAGTATCGATGCTTTATGCGGATTCAGGACGTTCCTCGGTGGGTTGTGTTGATTCGGACCTTTGTGCGGGCAATATGTAACTATATGGCCTACCTCGCCATACTTGTAGCAAGATCTCGTGACACAGTCGACGGTTCGGTGCCCACGCCTACCACATCTGGTACAGTATTGACTGCCATAGCCTCGATCATCGAATCTGTTCGAACGTTTTGTTATTCCCGATCCCCCGGCACCGGCGTCGTTAGGACGCTTGTTGAAGTGGTTACGGATGCCTCTACTCGACATACGTCCAAAGATGTGCTCACTATCAAGAGCGGCATTATAGGATTCACGGTATGTTCGGCACCTTTGATTCATGACGTCCCTTCGCAGTTCGTCATTTAGGCCTTGTTGGAAGCGTTCACACCAGGCTTCCTTGTTGGACAGGAAGGTGCCGGCAAACTTCGCCAGCTTTGAGAAGCTCGAATCATAATCGTCGACAGATATATTTTCTTGTCACAGCGTCATGAACTCGTCTTCTTTTTGTTGACGGACGGCGCGAGGAACGTACTGTTCGAGGAAGGCTTCCTTGAATATTTTCTAGGAAATCATGGCATCTGTATCGGCTTCATAGATTTCCTGCTTTTTAGCGGCCCACCAGTCGTACGCCCTCAGTTGCAGCTGTAACGCCGCACAAGTTACCCTTTGGGACCCTTCAATGCTAAGCAGATTAAACAGGTCCTCCATCTCCGTGAGCCATCCCATGATCACATCAGGCTCCGCTCGGCCGTTGAACTTTGGTGGATTCATCTTGCGGAACTCCTCTGCCTTGAACAAGGAAGAAGAATTTATCATTTGCGGTTAAGTTTCTTCTTTCTCGTTTTCTTCTTGGTTGCCTTGCTTTTCCTTGGGTACTTCGTTCGTCGTCTTGGTATTGCCCGCCATTCTGCTCACTATCTGAGTCAGGGCGTTCATCTGTTTCTGTTGCGCATCAAATTGCGCTTTGAATTGTATCTGAAGCTGCTGCTGCTGTATTTCCATCAATTGTAGCATCTTCTCCATAGTCGTCTCGCTAGGCCAATGGTTTTTGTGCTCGACGTACTATCTACAGTTTGGGTTGTGGCGGGATTGTTTTTTTTCTTAGTCATTCCTATAAAACAGAGTAAACCCGTTAGTATTTTTCAAAAAATATCTACGTATAACACCCAGTTTTCCAAATGAGGGTAATTTTAAAATTTTGTAATTTTAATCTTTTAATAATGATATTTAAATCATTATATGATTTTTGGTAATTTTTAAATCATTTTAAAACTATTTTAAATCATGACTTATGATTTTGGTGTTTTGATAGTGTAATACAAGAGACAGCTTAACCTAGAGCCTAGCCATGTGATTAGGGTATTTCATTTATTATTTCCAGTTCGAGGGTATTTTTGTCATTTTGAATTTAATTGAATTTAATATATATTATTTGGAATTTAATGTATTATTAAGAATGGTGTGATTTTAATACTATTTAACTGATTGCCATGTATTGTGATTAGCCTAACTTGGTTTGGACCTAACCTAGATTAGTCATAGCTAGTCTTAGCTAACCATGGTTAGTGATAGTTAGTGTTAATTATATTTATTAGAATTTTCAGTAATTTTTAGTATATTTGTTTTGGTGCTATTTTAGACTTTGATTAGTGTTGACTTAGGAGACTGTCCTAGAGGCTAACCTAGGTCATGACTATTTGGTTAGATTATGGAACCCTAGCTTGACCTAATTTAGTGATATTTAACTCATTAGAATTTATTAGGAGGAATTCGGATTTAAATTGATTAGAGAATGGCTTGTGATTTCACAAGTCATGACTTGTGACTTAAGCCTTAGAGGCCCAACCCAACACTTGTAGAGCCCTAACCTTAGCCAAATCCAGCCATGACCAGCCACCTTGGTATTCCCCTTCTATTTAATGCCTCCTAGAAGTTAGGGCTAGCCTCCCTTAGAATTATTTGCAAGTTTTGGAAAGAGGTGAGTCTCCATCTTCTTTAAATCATAGAAATTCTATTTCAATTCATTTTCCCCCCAAACTAATTGCAATAGGTCCTAAAATTATTGTACTTGTTGTTGGTATTGAGAAATTTTAGGGAAGAAACAATTTGGGAGAGTTTTGGTGGTTTGAGGATCCTCTCATTTGGGGCTTTTTGTTACATTGCAACCCTAGGTAATATTCTAATCCCTTCCATAAAATACTATTTTTATTTCATATTTAGGAAGCTCTAGGCCTAACCTAACTGTAGGACTAGCTAACCCTAGGTTTTCAGTCCTATACGTGTCCGTATCGGACACGTATCAGTTCATGACTATAGGTGTTTGACGAAATGCCCCAAAGGGCATTTCGATTTGTTTTTAGGAATGTAATTGAATAGAAAATTAGGTTTTGACCTCGCTTATATGTTTCCACTGCACTGAGCACGTATTGGTGTCGTGTCGAGTCGCTACGGACACACGGACACGCGATTGCATGCGCGTGCGCGCAGGCAGGTTGCTTGCCCTGCTGATCGGGGCTGTTTGTACTGTGCACACGACACTAGGACACGTGTAACTTGACACATGTGTTGTATCCATGACTGACACGATATTTCTAGAGTGACATGAACCCTCGTGTCGTGTCGGACACGGTGTCGCGCGTGCATGGATAATGCACTGTGCGTGCACAGTACTGTATTTTGGTTCCCTGTGTTTAATTCAGTTTTAATTAGTTTAAATTATGTTTTAACTTGCTAATAGATCCTAATTATGATGTATAATATATATTAGATTAATTTACATGTTAATTTAGGTTTAATATGGAAAGATGGTTTCGAATTGGGTTAAATGGCATGCACTGATACCAGATTTTTGATACTGGGTTCTTCAGGATTTCCTTAATTGTTAACTCCTATTTTGTTGATGATTTCCACTGATAAATTTCCTCCACATATTTGTTGATTCATATCATTGAAATGTTACAATTTGAATTTGGTTTTTGGGTTGAGAATGAGAAATTAGACTTTGGGTTGGATTTCGAAATTTAGAAAACTGGGAATGGTATCCTTCCTATTTAAACTGTAACTGAACTCATCCTATTTCCTGGATTTCATCATTTGATTCCAGGTTATACAATGTGTTCGATGTTAACTCATTTCCTATTTTTCTGAGAATGAAATCCCTGTTTTTCCCATTGCACTGAACTGATTTCAAATTCTTTTCACTGTTTTATTCTTAGAAAACCTGAGATTCTTCTTTCCTTTTAAACTGAGTTTTCATTTTTAATACACTGTGGAATTGGTTTCCCTTCCATTCTTTAACTGAGATTGTTTCAAGTTACATTCGAATTGGTTTTGTTTGAGAATGGGTTAGTTGTCTTTGTGTTTGGGTTTCAAATGTTAAGCTGATTTTGATTTCCATACCAACCTGTCAGTTGATTCCCTTTTCAAATACTAAAATGAATATTCCCTATTTTTTTCCTTCTTAATACTGTATTGCCTATTTTTCCTGAGATTTATGGACTGTAATGAACTGATTGTTCATTGGGTAACTGAGATTGAATCTCTGAATACTTCACTGATTTTCCATGCATTTCCTATTCCTAGGTTGCATAGTACCACACTGTTTTACTGTTTTCCAGGAATCCCTATTTACCTCACTGTTTCCTGTGTTCTATTGGACTTGTTAGCTCACTGTTTTGCATAACACTTGAACACAGGACTCTCAAGCCTAACATGAACACACACATGCCATGTCTCTCATGACACTCATCACACACACATGTTTTCCCATTGCACTATCTTGTATACACCCACACACTCTTGTATTCACACATGCCATATCACACACTCATGTCTCATTCACACACACACATGTACACCACATCCTCTTTTCTCCATGTATGTATATATATGAGATGTATATTCATATATGTAACCTATATTATGTGAGTGTACTATCATATATATTGGATATATATAATGTATATGAGATATTCATATAGTAGCCTATATGTTATATGTGTATTTCTATATTAGATTATATAATTATATCTATGTGTGTATTATATATATATTTTGACATGTGTAGATGTGATTTATGGGTGGGTTCATAGGCATGGTATAGCCTATGGCCTATGGGTGGCTTGAATGCCAGTATATAGTCTAGATTGGTCTTGTTTAGTCTTGTTAGACCTAGAATAGACTAGTTAGGCTAGTATAGACTAGTTTGACTTAGGTTTGAACTAGTTGACCTAGTTTGACTTCTAGGGTTGACCAGAGTTGACCAAGAGTTGACTTTGGCCTAAATTGATCTAGATTCATGTAGAATGCATTAACTTGCGTCTTATTATCATTTTAGACTCATAGTAACTTGTACTGTTTTATAGGAGACAGACACCACTCCTCGGACAGTAGATATTCTCCAGATTCTCAGATTACAGGCGAGTACATTCTCTGATCATTTCATATCTTGTTTAGGATTATATTCCTGCTTTAGATTACTTTACATGATGCTGACACGTTGGTAACACGGATTAGTACTATATAGATCTTGTTGTGCGATGTTATCCCCTTAGCGGATACATCGGGTATTCGTGTTCGTGTACTTTATCGTGAACATCGTGTACTCCTTGTATTTGTGACATTCATGTACGAAACGTATGAATCGTGTATAATCATATATTCACATGACCTTCGTGTACAATAACATAACTTAGCTTGATCCTTGTGTATTGATTGGGGTGGGGGAGTAGAACTGGTTATGTAATCAATCCAGTAGATTACTCGTGTACAAACCTCTGTAGATTACTCGTGTACAACATCGTGCCGTTTACATAACCATCTTGTGCTCTGAATCACTAGCACTGTTAGTTCTCTATATACGGTAGCTATTTATTTACAGTCTTCCTTTTTTTAATCATGTTATTTCTTCAGTTCCTGTATATTACTCTCTAGCATGTTTATATTTCCTAACCTGTTATGATTTTGTTGAGATGTACTGTACTCGCTCCTGTCCTGACTGGAACTGTTGAAAATTTTACAGTGAATGATGAGGCTCTGGTGTCTACCCCTTTTGGTGCAGCTTTAGACATCACTAGTGACTTGGACCTGCTAGCAGTTGATGACACTTTCCTAGATTAGGATGCCTTATCTTTTCTAGATTACTGTATATAGATTCTGAGATATTTGGGATATGTACTTATTTTAGACACTTAGACTTCTGGATTGTATCTCTGTGATTTCTTCTGTTCTGGATATTTATTATCTATCTATCTATCTTTATCCTGTTCTACCTTAGTTGTGATTGAGACTGTATGTGCTATGTCACCTCCATTCGGAGAGTATATACTGTACTGGTACCTTTATATTATTTAGATGTTGACCTAGGACAGCGTTTTACCGTCGACACTGCGGCGTAGGATGGACGTACCCACGTCTCGTGCCCTTACTCTAGGGTGCGGGTCATGACACTACGGGCTTACCTGTATGGAACTTTTATTTCACACAGCATGTCGACAAGCATTCAATCGAGCCATCGCAACGGACATTCCAACAATGAAACATCTTTCAAAAATCCGAGGAAACATAACTGAGCTTTAATACCAATTTGTCACGCCCCGAGTCGACAAACCGTTCATCCCTGAGTTACTTTGCCGATTCGATCGTCCTCGCTAAGGCGTGATGCCGTACGAGTCTGGAATTGCACTCGTACAAGGCAAGAATGTTACGTTGCTTTTCATATTAATACGCCAAGTTGAAACTTCACAAATCACATCAGAATTTAAGACGCAGTATAGGAAGATAGAAATGCTTTTCATTTATAGCTTGCAACGAAGTCCAATTCGTAATTACATTGGATGCCGTTGCGGCTACATTGATTGAAAACAGAAGAAAATACATTCGACATGTTGCCTGAACTAACGCTTGTCGTCCCATACATTCGCCCCTTTATACATAAGCCGTCGACTTGAATTGGCTTCAAAATACTTCAGTATAGGAAGAGCTTCAAAACGCCTCTCCGTACTTCAGCTCCAGTTTAGTTGGGCGCGCCCGTCGCACCTGGGGAAATTGGGGGAATGGAATTAGCACACTTGCTAAGTGGACGAGACGAACCCACTCGTCTAAACCGACTCTGATTGTTAGGGTAGGCATGCTTTAGAGTTGTCTTTCTATTAGAACTAAATGAATTCAGTTCATATTCGATAGCCATCTTTGCGTAATAAAGCATACAGTGAACCATAGCAGTTTATCATATTTCTTACCACGGCCGTGCTCGTCCCTGCATGAAAATAGAGATAATATTTACACCTGTATAAGACAATAGGTGAGCATGCTACTATCTTATATACGGTCATTGATGTTACACATCACGTGGGACTATCTCAACGGCATTTCGGCCCGCTCAGTCTAGGTTGCAAGCCTGACTGACGGTCCCGCAATGCATCAGTGCCGAAGCACGATTATTCATTCCCCCTAGGTCGATTTGATTCCGATGCCCCGGATATCGATTCGAGGAAAAATATCAACTTGTGTACAAGCTGTCCATGACCATGCCAATGCGTGAACAGTTTAACATATGCAACAGTTTTGTATAGCGCGGACAGTATTGAACGGCATTATCATTTCCCCCAACTTATGCAACGATTTATTTTTCCCCAAGTCGTACTCCCGATTTAGCGTCCCGTAGGCACCTAATTGTCCGAGGCATCATAACCCACGATCGACGTTTCATAATATTTTGCAGCACGTAAAATAGTCTATCTTTTTACTAGAACCTTAAACATTCTGGTTTATGTGATAGACTTGTATTTTCAGAGTGAATTACTCTAAATCGATACATTTTTTTCGAGTTCTTGGACTTAGTGGATTGGCATGCAATTAACTTAGCATCATTCGATTTGAATGAATTCGAGGCAATGAATAAGTTTGCGGGACAGAGTAGAAAAGAAGGGGCCGAATCACCCACCGATTACTTTGCTTCGTGCAGGTCGTCGAAGCGCTACGCAACGTCAATCCTTAGTTATGCGAGCTCCTGCAATGGCACCAACACTTTGTTAGATTTCCTTCTTTTTCCCTTGCATCGAAATTTGTAATTGCATCCATGAAAATGACGCGAAAGCACTTCAATCAAGCCCAGCGGCAAAGCTCCAAGAAAACCATACAGCGGTCCGGTCCCGTCGAAGGGACTCTTATAGAGAGCTCACTCGCCGAGATGCAGCCCGCTGTATCTAGGACTTATTCCAACAGAAGTCGTTCCATTAGTTGGATCGATTCTCGTAACTTCCGTCCAAATCGATTTGAATCGATGCCGTAAGGCGTTATCGTTTACCAAGCTTAGCGATCGAGTCAGATGGCCATCTAAGTTCTCGGCCGATCTGACCCGGCACAAGCATATTATGAAGTTCCGTCGCCTATCGAAAGCGGGGCGCTACAGCAGATAATCCTTCTTCTTCTTCCACTGATAAGACAACATTGTCAAAATCAGACACCAAATACCAACCAGCTTTCTATCTGTACAATCCCCAATCTCGTGAACTCATGACGAAGATGGGATATGATCTACAAAAGGCCTCTGGTTTGAATCATGGAAAGGGATCTTATGTACCTCTTTCCCTATGTCTTTCTCACAACCAATCTTGGGTAGGTTTGGGTTACTAGACAAACTCTCCATCTTGCCAAAAGAAACCTTCTAGAAATAAAATCCAGGCAAAGAGTTGCAATATGATGTCCTTTGAGCCTGTATCCGAAGAAGAAGTCTTAACTGGTACCAGATCTGGGAAACCTTTGTTGACACAAAATCACAGTCAACCAAATATTGATACAATTGACAATATGATACTTGTAATATTTCAATACGACAAATGAAGTCTGAACTCAGTACAAGACGGATGACGGCTCGTACCTGCAGTGCTCAAAGTTTTGAGTCTGTATTTTACACTTTTTTTGAGTCTAGACATATGTAAACTGAGTCGTACTGAGCAATTTGGAACTTAACCTATACCTATACCACAAACCAAAAGCATCAAAGTAGCCCATTAGCCCATTGGACCAGTTCTGTCTCATGGAGACAGAGTTCGGGCCGAACTCTGCCTCCACACAGAGTTCGGGCCGAATTCTGTCCCCTAAAATCCAGGACCCTAAATTTTAGGCTTGGCTGGATGCTAGTTGTCCAACAACTAAATTTTTTAATTTGACCCAGAATTCTGGCCGAATTCTGCCTACCTAGAAACCTATAAATAGGCCTTGAATTCTCTCATTTTCATTCATCCAATCTTCTCTTCTCTTCTCTCTAAAGCCTTATACAAGCCATACCCTTCTCATCTACTAGCCACAAGCTCTCTAAGCCTCAAAGTGCTCAGTACTTTTCAGTTAGGAGTTTGTGCAAGAGTTCAAGAAGTCGCTTGGAAAATTCCAAGTATCGCCACTGCGATCTCGGTAAGAAGTTGACGTGCTCTTTTGAAGAAAAGGCACGGGGTGTAACTACTATTTCACAAATAGTGGATTTAATCCTGAGCTAGAGTTCTCAGGCCTGGACTAGTCCTCCACGAGGGAAACCAGGTTAAAATCTGCTGTGTTTGCGTATGCTTTTTTGCTCTTTATTATTTCCGCATTTACTCTGATTATTTACTGTCGGTGAAAGAGTTTAATTTTTAACTGGACATTATTGTCATAAACTCTATTAACCCCCCTCTAGAGTTGCCTATTTGTTCTTCAATTGGTATCAGAGCTCTGTTCCCTCAACAAGGACTAACATCCTAGAGCTGATCCATGGCAACCATACAATCCATGATTTCCAATCACGGTGAAGGGCAGTCCACTCATAGGCCTCCCCTATTTGATGGAACAAACTACACCTATTGGAAAACAAGGATGAGTTTTTATCTCAAGTTGCTAGACTTTGACCTGTGGACCATTGTTACCGATGGTTACAAAAAGTCCGCCAGGATAGTTGTCAATGGTGATCTCGTTGAGAAACCATACGACAAATATTCTGATGAGGAGAAGAAACAGGCGAGTCTAGACGCAAGAGCTATTAATGCTTTATTTTGTGCAATAGACATGAATGAGTTTAACGGGGTCTCAACATGCACCACCTCTCACGAAGTATGGAGACTTCTAGAAGTGACGCATGAAGGAACCACCCAAGTCAAGGAGTCGAAAATAAGTCGTCTCACTCAAGAATATGAGGCATTCAAGATGAAGCCAAATGAGACGATCACACAAATGTTTACAAGATTTCTCTACATCATCAACCCCTTGTCTTCTCTCGGCAAACAATATACAAATCACAAGAAGATCCGCAAGCTACTTAGGGGGCTACTAAAGATTTGGAACCCTATGGTGACAGCCATTATAGAAGGAAATGATCTCACTATAATGTCCATGGAGACTTTGATGGGAAAGCTGATGACTCATGAGCTTGACCTTAAAGACTTCGAAGAGCCTGCTCCTAAGGCAAAGGAGATTGCCCTTAAAGCTCACCATCGAAGGGCTGATCCTGAAGAGATGGATGACGACAACTCGGAAGGTGATGATCAAGCTCTCTTTGTCCGCAACTTCAAGAAATTCCTTCACTTCAATCGAAGAAAGAAGGAACCACAAGAAGATGACGAAGAAGAGCCAACATGCTATGGCTGCAAGAAGACTGGATACGTCCGAAAAGACTGTCCATTCGCAAAGAAGAGCAACCGATATGAGAAACCATACAAGAAGGCTTCCTCAAAACAAAATGCCAACACAAGCATTTGGCATGAAAGCGAAGCTAGTGACTCCGAGGAAGAAAATGACTCTCCTCAAGACACTGCCAATGTATGCCTAATGGCAACATCCGATAAGGTAACTAGCGAAACTCTCGATGATTTTACTTTTGATGAGCTTGGCAATGCATTCAATGATTTACTCAATGACCACAAAAAAGTTATTAGTAAATATAAACATGCCAAGGAGAAGATCAAAAGTTATGAAGTCGACATTCAAAGACTCTCTTCTTTGCTTGATAATATTAGAGATACTTTATCCACGAAAGTCACAAATGAGGTATCTAAGCTTAAATTAAGCCTTCATGATGTCGAAACACGTATTGAAAAGCAAACACAAGAGATCACAGCGCTCAACACTGAGCTTGCTGAAGAAAAGAATAGACACAAGATCTCTATTACTAAGATTTATGGTTTGAATGGTAAGATTAGTGAACTGCAAGCTGTCTCTAAGAAATTAGAGACTAGATTGGAAATACAGGTTGCTCAACCTCAAACCCAATCACATGAGACACACACAAAGCACAACACTACTCAAACTAGTCAAACACGTCATCCACCTGCATCACGCAAACATGCTTACATGTACACCCACTTCCATATAGCACACAAACCACATGCACGTAGAAATTATTCTCATAACTATCATTCTAATATGACACATAATCACCACGCTACAGATAGATATAATCATCACTATGTTGCACATAAACAAAATCATCACCATACTGCATATAGGTATAATCATCATCCTGCTGCCACATATAGTCATCATCATGCTACTCCACACCACTCTTACCATGCTATATATAGACATCATCAGTATGCTTCTAACATAAATAGGAATGCCATTTGTACCTATTGCAGATTACATGGACACATCTCACCATAATGTAGAGTTAGGAGATTAGTAGATATGAATATATATGCATGGTTACTAAAAACTAACTTTTCAGGACCCTCAAGAACTTGGGTACCAAAGGTCACATCTACTCTTGATGTAGGTGGACCTTCCCTCCTCAACTAAGAGTAAGTGGATTCTCGATAGTGGATGCTCGCGACATATGACAGGAGACGCAAATCTTTTCGCATCACTATCGATGAAGAGAGAAGGATATATATCCTTCGACAACAACCTAAAAGGTATATCATAGGTAATGGTACTATTGGTCATCCTCCTTCTCTTGTAATAAAGGATGTCTGCCTAGTAACCGAGTTAAAGCATAACCTGCTCAGCATAAGTCATCTTGCTGATCATGGATATGATATTAACTTTGGACAAAATAAATGCTATATTTATGATAGGTCAACAGGAGACATCGCTTTTGAAGGGATAAGAGAGGATAACATTTACATTTTCTATCTATCTAGAGATACTAACAGTACAGGAAGATGCCTTTATGCTCACAAGGATGAGAGATTACTGTGGCACCAGCGTCTTGGTCATGCCAATATGGATACTATATCCAGGCTATCGACTAAGAAGCTAGTTAGAGGCTTGCCCGACATCACATTCAAAAAGGACACGGTATGTGCCGAATGTGAGTTAAATAAGGCAACCAAGTCCTCATTTCATTCCATAAACTCTGTAAGTACTACTAGACCCTTGCAATTACTTCATATGAATTTATTTGGTCCTAGTAGAGTAGCCAGTCTTGGTGGAAAACTCTATGCTTTTGTTATAGTAGATGACTTTTCTAGATTTACTTGGGTTTTCTTTTTTACAAACAAAAGTGATACCATTTTTGTTTTCAAAATTTTTGCTAAAAAGGTTCAAAATGAAAAAAGCCACATGATTACTCGAATCCGAAGTGATCATGGAGGCAAATTCGAAAATACTGATTTTGAAATATTTTGTGATTCAAATGGTTTTGATCATGAGTTTTTTGTCCAAGAACTCCTCAACAAAATGGTGTTGTAGAGCGGAAGAATAGGACTCTTGGCGATATGGCTAGAGTCATGTTGAATAAATTTTTACTTCCGAAATATTTTTGGGCTGAAGTTGTCAGTACAGCGTGCCATATTTTAAATAGGGTGCTCATTCGTCCTATTACGAAGAAAACACCCTATGAGCTTTGGTTTGGAAGAACTCCAAACGTTTCATATTTTAGAGTTTTTGGTTGTCGATGTTTTATCCTTAACACCAAAGACAACTTAGGAAAATTTGATGCCAAAGCTGACAATGGTATTTTCCTTGGCTATGCTGCCAAGAGCAAGGGATATAGAGTGTTCAACAAACGCTCATTAATAGTGGAAGAGTCTACCAATGTGACTTTTGATGAGGATAACAGTGCAGTAGCTACTCTTGATGATGATGTTGAGCCATCAACTTCTACTCTGATGAATACCATCATCGAAACCAATTCTCTGGAAGGCTTGCCAAAGAAATTCTCTTTCAAGCCGTCACATCCAGAAAATTTAGTAATAGGTGAGGTTTCACGCAGAGTAAGTACTCGATCATCATTAAGGGACTCCACTGCTAGCACTGCCTTCATTTCACAAATTGAGCCTAAAAATGTTTTAGATGCTTTCAATGATAAATTTTGGATTTCTGCCATGCAAGAGGAACTCAACCAATTTGAGAGGAGCCAAGTCTGGGAACTTGTTTCTAGGCCGACAAATCACTCGATTATTGGTTCTAAATGGATTTTTTGAAATAAAGTAAATGAAGATGGTTCAGTTACACGCAACAAAGCTCGTCTAGTAGCTCAAGGATACAACCAAGAGGAAGGCATCGACTACGATGAGACGTATGCTCCTGTTGCAAGACTGGAATCCATTCAGATGCTTTGCGCATTTGCTAACTTTTAAAATTTTAAATTGTTTCAAATGGATGTTAAAAGTGCTTTTCTGAATGGATTTATTAAGGAGGAAGTTTTTGTAAAACAACCCCCTGGGTTTGAAAATCATAAATTTCTCGACCATGTTTTCAAACTCAAGAAAGCGCTATATGGCCTCAAACAAGCCCCTCGATCTTGGTATGAACGCCTAAGCAATTTCTTGCTTGAAAAAGGTTTTTCAAAAGGAAAAATTGACACTACACTGTTTATCAAAAGTTTTCAAAATACTATTCTTTTAGTGCAAATCTATGTAGATGATATCATATTCGGTTCTACTAATGAAAATCTTTGCCAAGATTTTGCTAAGTGTATGCAGAACGAATTTGGGATGAGCATGATGGGGGAGTCACATACTTCATTGGATTGCAAGTCAAACAAACTTTACAAGGAACTTTCATCAGCCAGTCTAAATATACAAAGGATATGCTGAAGAAATTTGATCTTGACAACGTCAAACCAATCAACACCCCTATGGCTACTTCGACCAAGCTGGAACCTGATGAAAGTGGCAAACCTGTTGACCAACGTAAGTATCGAGGTATGATTGGTAGTTTACTTTACTTAACAGTCGTCCCGATATCATGTTTAGTGTTTGCCTGTATGCTCGTTATCAAGCCAGTCCTAAGGAATCACACATATCCGCCGTTAAGCGTATATTTCGATACCTTAAGGGTACTGTTACAGTGGGCTTATGGTATCCCAAATCTATATCCTTTGACCTTATTGGTTATTCGGATGCTGATTTTGCGGGATGCAAAGTCGACCGTAAAAGTACAAACGGCACATGTCATTTATTAGACAAGCCTCTAGTCTCTTGGTTTAGCAAGAAGCAGAATTCTGTCGCACTATCCACAACAGAAGCTGAATATATTGTAGCTGGTCGTTGTTGTGCACAAATTCTGTGGATGTAGCAAACACTTGAAGACTACAACCTTTCTTATATGCACATTCCTATATTCTGTGACAACACTAGTGCCATCAATCTCACTAAGAATCCTATATGTCACTCATGCACGAAACACATTGAAATACGTCACCACATTTTGCATGATCACCAGCAAAATGGTACTATTAACTTAGAATTTATTGACACAGATCATCAGCTAGCAGATTTCTTTACAAAACCACTATCCGAAGAGAGTTTCAACTTTCTTTATCGTGAACTAGGAATTTTGGATGAAGCTGTTATTCATTCAAGTAACCTGCGTAAATATCGATTATGTCTTGATTCTTTATGATGAAATTGCTATGGATACAAGCCGAAAGGGTCCTTCTAACAACAAGGCGTAAAAGCCTAAGCGACACGGTGCACTAGTCCTCAGGACTACCGCTAGCTGGGATCCGGCCCCTGCAGCTACCCCATGGCAGCTTCAAAATATTAAATCGTGGCATAATTCTTTGTTTATTACATGGTGTACTTTTATTTATCACATGCTACATTCAAATTTTCAAACTTTATTTTGATTCATCTTTCACTTGTTGCTATTTTTTTTGGACTTCTAAATTTTGTATATGCATCCATCCATTTTTTTTGTCTCACTCATTTTTCAATTCATTGTTTAGCCAGATTTCTATTCTGGCCACAGAACCCAGAATTCGGGCCGAACTCTGCCTAACCCAGAGTTCGGATCGAATTCGGTCTGGTCCTTCCAGAACTGGAAGCGGGCTCAGCCGCTGATCAAATTTTGATCCAATGGTCCAAATTTTCTCCGACCATTCGAACCCTTACAACTATAAACGGGTTCTCCCTCTCTCTCTCCTCCATTGCTACCTTCCAAACTTCTCAAAACACCTTCTCTTCAAACCCTAACCCTAGTTCTTCCATCCTAGTGCATCTTTCTTTTCAAAACTCAAGGAGAAGGATTCTTGCACTATTCTCTTCCATCTTTCATCAACCAATTGAGGTATATTTTCACACTTCTCTTCATCTCAATTTCCTCAATTTTCCTCATTATTCATGGCTCCCAAGTTGTTTAATAGAGAAAAGATACTTCGAACCGAGGGTGCGTCCTCTTCGAATGCTCATCCTCGTGTTAAAAAACCTATTGAACAACCTAACCAACAACCCATTCACCCGTTGTTCAATCCACCTCGTCCACTCGACCCCAATACGTACGATGACCGAATATTTGTATCACTAGATGCTTCCAATGAGTGGTTTAGTAATTTTTGATCACGTCCCGTGTACGCGGGTCAACCTATAAATTTCACCATCTTTTCACAATATGATCCATTATTTCATGATCTATGTCTTGATGAACTTGTTACTACTAATTCCATTATTTATCTCAATGCCATCCTAATGTTTTATTGCAATCTTACTCATGATGATACACATCTATATTCACGTGTTGCTGGCATTGATATTTTTTTCATGATTTTGACTTGGTCGATTACCTTGAAATTCCGGAGCCAAACTCATGGGAGAAACTTGTCGAAGCTCGCAAGTTTCAATTCCCCGATGGGTCATCCCTAGAAAGCTTTAAGGATGACTTGTGTACCCCTAACACATGTCCACGCAAGCTTCTCGCCAAGTTTCTCAATCCTTACTTCTATGAACTTCATCGCATTGTCTTTAACACGATTCTGCCCAAAGCGGGATCGACTAATGAGGTTACATACTTTGAAATCTCTGCTTTGTATCACCTACATTTTCATATTCCTTTTAGTCTTCCAGGTACCATGATGGACTGGATAATTAATGCTAGGAAGAAGCCAAGGTCCTTGGTTTATGCTCTTTATCTTCTTATGGTCTTTCGTGCCTTTCGTGTCCCACTTGATGAGTGTCAATTCCTACCTTCCCCTGCCTTCCTTTCTAAGGCACGACGGCTTCAAGCGGCGATTGACTCACCTGCTGCGTCTGAGCACTCTGACGATGAGCCCGACGCACCTGCCCCTAGAAAGGATGCGCCTCCTCCTCCTGCTACTCTTGAGTTACTATAGACTATGCTTCACGATCGATTCACTTTAGAGGATGATCACTGGACTCAGCTTGACTACCGTACCACCCTGTAAATGAGTGCCATCAGCAACTTACTGCACGATATTCGGTGCTCTATGTCCCGGCATCCTTCTATGCCTATTCCTATGGAGCGGGACCCGGCTCGCGATGGATACCGTATCGATGACCCTTGGGTTATCCGCTACCTGGATCCATATGCGGCTTTCGTGGACCCTCGTCGTTCCTTCACTGATCCATCCGACGACGCTGGGCCTTCACGAGCTCCGTGATGGATGTGGATTTCTACTTTCTGCTGCTGCTGAGGATCTTAGTTTATGTTTTTCTGCATTTTAGATTTTTAGTTGATGTAGTTGTTTTTTTCCTGCACTTTGGTTGTATTAGAATTCTCTATTATGTGTGACTCTTGAGACAGTTTATGCAATTTATCTGTTTAAATGCAGTTTCTTCTATTATTTTTTTGTGTGCTTGCCAGTTATTATTTTTTGTTGTTTGATAAATGCCAAAAGGGGAAGAAATATTTTGCTATATTCAAATCATCATATCATATTTTTTGCATTGTGTATCTGTGCTTTGGGAAAGAATGTATTTATCAGGACAACAGGAACCGAGCAATGTTTACGGGGGAGCTATTGCTAGCTCTGCACTGATTACGGGGGAGCTATGTTGCTGCTCTTTAATGTGTCCAGGTATGAACATTGAATATACAAATATCATTTTATCAATTATCAATATGGGGGAGAATGTTGACACAAAATCTTAGTCAACCAAATATTGATACAATTGACAATATGATACTTGTAATATTTTAATACGACACATAAAGACTGAACTCAGTACAAGACGGACGACGGCTCGTACCTGCAGTGCTTAAAGTTTTAAGTCTGTATTTTACACTTTTCTTGAGTCTAGACATATGTAAACTGAGTCATACTGAGCAATTTGGGACTTAACCTATACCTATACCACAAACCAAAAGCATCAAAGTAGCCCATTAGCCCATTGGACCAGTTCTGTCTCATGGAGACAGAGTTCGGGCCGAACTCTACCTCCACACAGAGTTCGGGCCGAATTCTGTCCCCTAAAATTTAGGATCCTAATTTTTAGGGTTGGCTGGATGCTAATTGTCCAACGGCCAAAATTTTGAATTTGACCCAAAATTCTGGCCGAATTCTGCCTACCTAGAAACCTATAAATAGGCCTTGAATTCTCTCATTTTCATTCATCCAATCTTCTCTTCTCTTCTTTCTAAAGCCTTATACAAGCCATATCCTTCTCATCTACTAGCCACAAGCTCTTTAAGCCTCAAAGTGCTCAGTACTTTTCAATTAGGAGTTTGTGCAAGAGTTCAAGAAGTCGCTTGAAAAATTCCAAGCATCGCCACTGCGATCTCTGTAAGAAGTTGACGTTCTCTTCTGAAGAAAAGGCACGGGGTGTAACTACTATTTCACAAATAGTGGATTTAATCCTGAGCTAGAGTTCTCAGGCCTGGACTAGTCCTCCATGAGGGAAACCAGGTTAAAATCGGCTGTGTTTGCGTATGCTTTCTCGCACTTTATTATTTCCGCATTTACTCTGATTATTTACTGTCAGTGAAAGAGTTTAATTTTTAACTGGACATTATTATCATAAACTCTATTCACCCCCTCTAGAGTTGCCTATTTGTTCTTCAACATTACCTAAGAGACTATTCAGAAGGTCAAGAAAACCCTGCTCCAGCTCTGGAGGCTCCTCAAGCATCATCTTCTCCTGCTGCCAATAATCCATTAGCTTCGTCACCCCAAATAGAGCCTACTCTTCCCAAACCGACGACAGCCGACAAAGGAAAATAGCCTGTCCGTTTCGACAAAGTATTTAAAAAGACTTCAACCTTGGGACTTGAGAAGCCGTATAACTTTGATATACTGGCTCAGCTGGCCAATACTCCGGCAAGATTGTCAATTTTTGAGCTACTCCGTCTTTCAAAGGAAACTCGAAAAATGTTGAGTAAAGCTTTGATGCAAGCCGATACTTGTCTAACATTCCTCAAGAAGCCAGAGGAAGAGCCTATAACATGTCTTCATTGTCATAGTGTGATGGAGCTGATGCCAAACATCACCTTTACACAAGATGATATGCTGTTAGAAGATAATCGTCATGATCGACCCCTCTACTTCACGGGATATGTTGATACCATGAAGGTTGATCGTATCTTGATCGATCCTGGATCTGCACTTAGCATCATGCCAAAGACTCTACTAGATGCATCGAAGATTCCCGTACACAATCTTTCAATAACCATCACGACAATCTTGGGATTCAATTCTGGGAGAAGTAAACCTTTGGGAAAGATTCGTCTGAAAGTTCAAATAGGCAATCTTCATACAAAAGACGTGCTATTTGTCCCTCTTCTTCTCAGATATTGACAATACATCTTTTCTCCCATAACAAACAACCTCATGCTGTAGAAAAGGAACAAAGGGAGCTCACCTCTTCTGAGCCTCTTGTTATCGACCTTCGTCGTAACAAACCTTCTCATTCTCCTTCTCCTCCTCTGGTTATCAACCTTACTAAGCCTTTTGTGAAGGCTAAGAACCATGTTGTAAATGATGATGTACAAATCATAAAGTAGCATCTCCTTTACAGTATATTGATGTCTTTTATTATACTCGATGTTATTTAAACATGTTAGATAACTTCGAACCACTTGCCATAGGAGCAGTCGAAGCTTTCCGAAACAAAGTATTGCTCGAGCCAATGCAGGACTCCTTCTTCTTAGTTCCTTCCAGGAAGAAAGATGAACTTTCTATACTTTTTAGTAAAGGAACATAATAGAAGATCACACCCGATAGTGAAGAAAAAATTTACGATAACGAAAGACTTCAAGTACGTCGTTATAGTCAGCAATCAAAAGATATCATCCAAAAGATGGGCTATAATTTTAAAGCTGGTCTCAATGGCGGCAAAGGAAGGCAAACTCCTATTCGTATTCCTGCTCCGAAAGGAAAATCACAATAATACTACAGCAAAACGAAGCGGGGATTAGGTTATACTTCACCAACTCCGACTCCAGAAGCCTCCGAATCCGAGAAAGAAGAACGATCTAACTTTTCTGATTCTATCTCATGAGATTCAGACACCAGTATATGGCACGTCCATCGAGTGACTCTATATTCCAATATGGTGACTGCTAAGTTCTCGAAAGATGACGAAGACTTTGCCAAAGCTTCTAAATCTGATCCTCGAGCACAAAGGATGGATACTCAATGGGAGCTTCGCTTTGAGCAACGTGAGCCACCTACTGAAGATCAGCTGGTTCAAGTCAATATTGGAGATGAAATTTCTTCAAAACCGATATTTGTCAGCAAAAGCCTCCCTGAAGAGGATAAACAAGAACTAATCCAACTCATTAGGGAATATATTGATGTAGTCGCTTGGAGCTATAAAGACATGTCGGGGTTGGATCCTCAGATTGCTACCCACAAGCTCAACATTCTACCAAATGCGAATCCAGTCAAACAGCAACAACGTCGGTTTCGACCTGACATGATGTATGTTATAGAAGCTGTGGTTAAGAAGCTCATCGCTTATGGTTTCATCAGAGAAGAACAACATCCGAACTGGGTGGCTAATGTTGTCCCAGTTTTGAAGAAGACATGGAAAGTCCGGGTCTGCATCTACTTCAGAGACCTTAATAAAGCTTGTCCCAAAGACGAATTTCCTTTCCCAATCACTGATGCCATGATTGACAATACTTGCGGATTTGACCGTATATCCTTTATGGATGGATTTTTAGGATATAATCAAATCAAGATGTATCCAGAAGCTGAGAAACATACATCTTTCCGTACTACTTTGGAGTCTATTGCTACACTGTCATGCCATTTGGTCTTAAGAACGCTGGTACAACTTATCAGCGGGCCATTAGTACCATCTTTCGTGATCATTTACGAAAGACTGTTGAATGTTATGTTGACGATATTGCTGTCAAAAGTCATCTAAAAGAAGACCATATTCAAGATTTGAGAACTATTTTTGATCTAATGCGCCAGCATCAACTCAAGATGAATCCCACCAAGTCATTCCTGGGAGTCTCTAGTAGCAAATTTCTTGAATTCGTTATTACCTCTAAAGGTATACACGTTGACCCCGAGAAAATGAAAGCCATTCAAGAGATGCATCCTCCACGCAACCTAAAAGAGCTACGAGGATTCCAGGGATGGCTTGCGTATATCAGGAGATTCATCTCAAATCTTTCTGGACGCTATAGACCATTCACTCAACTCATGAAGAAATACGTGCCATTTATTTGGACTGAAGAATATCAACAAGTATTTGAAGACATAAAGCGGTACTTGATGAACCCTCCAGTTCTAGTGCCTCCAGTATCAGGAATACCTTTCCTGATGTATATACGAGCAATGGACCACTCCCTAGGTGCTTTATTAGCTCAGAAGAATAAAGAAGGTCATGAGCAGACTATCTACTACCTTAGCCGTACAATGATTGGAGCTGAGCATCGATACACTCCAGTAGAAAAAGAATGTCTAGCTTTGTTGTTTTTTGTTCAAAAGACGAGACATTATATCACTGGCCAAACTATTCATGTTATTTCTAGAGTTAACCCTCTTCGGGTCCTGATGAAGAAGTCTAGTACACTCAATTCTAGGCTTGCAACATGGGCCATATTGTTAGCACAATATGATATGGCTCATGTTCCTCAAAAGTCTGTAAAAGGTCAAGCCCTTGCTGACTTTCTGGCAGCTCATCAAGTTCCAGAAACATCTAAACTCTAAGATGATATTTCAGATGAAACCTTGGAGTCCAACATGATTTTGGAAGAAATTCTTATTTGGCATTTATTCTTTGATGGTGCATCCAGAATTGGACCAAAAGGTACTATTGTTGCTGGAGTCGGAATCGTCCTCGTCTCACCAGAAGGGTTAGCTATCCAAAGAGCTTATTCTTTAGATGAGTCGTGTTCCAACAATGTGGCTGAATACAATGCTCTGCTCATCGGTCTCCAATTGGCTAAACAATTAGATATTGAGTATCTTGAAGTTTATGGAGACTCCAAATTAATTGTCAATCAAGTTAGAGGCACATACGAAGTTCGACATCAAGATCTTATTCCACATCATGATGCAGCGATCAGGATGGCTACTTAATTTAAAGGCTTCTTCATTGAACATGTACGCCGAACGTGTAATACGGAAGCTGATGCTCTTGCTAATCTTGCAGTAGTATTAGAAATTCCAGTTAGAAGGCAACAAATGATCGTCATCACTAATAGAGAGTTATTTTGTGTCGAGAATAACTTAAATAATGAAGTTAACAGCCCAAACATAGAATTTAACAATTTAGTTGAAATTTGCGCCATCGGTGAGGACTGAAGGACTCCTTTCATAGACTTCGTAGTCCATGATATTCTACCCGAAGATCTCAAGGAGGCTACAATAATTCGACGACGGTCACTCAAATTTTACTATAATCATACTACAAAGATACTCTATCGACGAACGTTCGACGGCTTAGTCCTACGTTGTCTTGCGGGGGAAGAAGCAAAACAAATACTTCATGAAGCTCATGACGGTGTTTGTGGCGCACATCAACCTGGTCCTAAATTACAGGATCGCATTCGCCGTATGGGCTATTATTGGCCCTCAATAGTATCTGATGCAATCGAGTATGCAAGGAAGTGTCAAGCATGTCAAATTTATGCTGACTTCATCCATCAACCATTAGAATTTCTTCACACAACGGCAGCATCTTGGCCCTTTGAAGCTTGGGGAATGGATGTCATCGGTCCTATCAACCCTCCATCATCTCGAGGACATCGGTTTATATTGGCCATAACTGATTACTTCTCAAAATGGGCTGAAGCTATACCTCTAGCTGAGGTCAAGACAAGCAGCGTCATCAACTTTATCAAGCTTCATGTGATTTACAGATTCGGTGTTCTTCGACGAATTATTCATGATAATGGACCACAATTTATCAGTCAGAAGTTCACTCGATTCTGCGATGACAACATGATCAATAATATTGCTTCTACAACTTACAATCCTGCAGCTAACGGGTTGCCAGAAGCATTTAACAAAACCATCATCAAACTCCTCAAGAAGTTTGTTTCTACCAACAAACGAAACTGGAGTAAGAAGCTTGGAGATTGTCTGTGGGCTTACCGTACTACTATACGTACTCCTACAGGCTGCACACCTTTCTCTTTGGTATACGGATGTGAGGCCGTCTTACCGTTGGAAATCCAGATCCCTTCCCTAAGAATTGCCATTGCCAATGAACTCACAATCGAAAACAATGATCGTTTGAGACTTCAGGAGCTTGAAGCGCTTGACGAGAAATGGCTCCTAGCTCAACAACATATTGAGTTATACCAAGCTCGTATATCAAAAGCCTTCAACTATGTAGGCCTCGAAAATGAAGTCACGTTGAGTTGATCAGAACAAGTCACGCAGAGTGATCCAAGAAGCAGCACAAAAGATACGCTAAGTTCTGCCTGGCCATCTCCTTTAGAAGTCACGCAGAGACAGCTCAGCCATACGTCAGAATCATAATGACTGACAGCACAACAGTCGAAGAATGTCTCTTCGTATGCCACGTATGCACAGAACTCGAGAGATCATCGCCGTCTATTGCGTGATTTTCGAAATCTTCTTCAGCAAGACTCAGCCTTCGTCAAGTTGGCGTACCAAAAGGGTTTCTTGTCATTTAATGCGACTGACAAAGCAATCACTGTCAGAGATTTTGTGTCAGTCGAGACACGCCGAATCAAGACAGCTGGCAGTTTTATCTCAAGTCTGCGTGTATTTGTGATCTTCATCTCAAGTTTGCGTGGATTCTGAAGTTTTTCTTCCTCAAGTTTGCATGGATTTTTGAGTTCTTTGCCTCGAAGTCTGCGTGGATCCTGAAGCTTCCTGCCCCAAGTTTGCGTGGATTTTGAAGCTTTCTACACCGAGTTCACGTAGATTTCGTCTTCAACAAGTCTGCGTGGATTTCATCAAATTGGAGTACGTGGCAGCCATGCCACTGATCTCTCGCCTGCGTGTCCTGTAACTTGCACACGACTCATACATGATTGCCATGTGTCCAACAGTTACAGGTCACGTCCAGTAACTGCTCACAGCCTTGCGTATGTTAAATCCTGCGTAATTTTCAACTAAGCACAGGCTGTGAAGACAGTTATCTTTTCGGTTATTATTTTTGACTCTATAAATAGAGTTCTTTTTCTCATTCATTGTACAGATACATTGATATCTACTGTCAAAATTTTGAGAGCTTTTCTTCTTCGTATAGTCCAAGGGATAAAGCGATCGTCTTCTAGATCGGATTCCTACAGTTGTAATTTTCCCAGAAATACAACAAATAAAGAGAATTTCTTTATGGAAAACAAATTGGCGACTCTGCTGGGAAAAACCATCTCCTTTTCTGAGATGGTAACAACTCAATGTGACACTTCGTCAATCGGCTCGACGAAGAAGGTGATGACGATCAAATTCGATCAACTTGCCTATGAAGAAATACAGCGGGCTAAGGGTGGCAAGCCCACTCCAGCCTCCATCATCACTGCCAAGTCAAAGGACACTCTGTCTATGTTCCTAAGAATCAGTTGGCAGTCAATGGTGAAGTCTCTGCCACAGTGTCTGCTCCTAACACTGGCAAGAGCTCTACTGCAAGCACGCATACTCTTGTGCACTCGAAGATGACAGCAATCAAAGATCACGCTAACAGTACTGGCTCCTTAGCCAAATCTGTTCCAGTGTGTATCTCCAAAGTTGAAAGTCACGCTGACAGTACTGGCTCCTTAGCCAAATCTGTTCCAGCATGTAAATTCAACTCTAAAAGTCACGCTGACAGTACTGGCTCCTTAGCCAAATCTGTTCCAGCGTGCAAATTCAACTCTAAAAGTCACGCTGACAGTACTGGCTCCTTAGCCAAATCTGTTCCAGTGTGCAATCCCATATTCAACAGTCACACTGACAGTACTGGTTCCTTAGCCAAATCTGTTCCAGCGTGTAATTCTAAAATCAAAAGTCACGCTAACAGCTCTGGTTCTTTAACCAAGTCTGTTTTAGCGTGTATTTCATCAGAGAAGAATAGCTCCTTAGTTATCTCTTCTTCTTCACCGAGTTCTACTAGAACTGGGAGTGGTCTTCCACACAAAGTCCCTTCGAAAAGGAATAACTCTTTAGTTGTTTCTTCTGCTCCTGTAGTTTTTACTTCAGGAGCAGCTTTGACTGATACTTTTGTTAGTCAAAGGAAAGGAGATGGTCTTTTGACTACTCTTCCTTCTGGACATTCTATGTCTCAAAACTTGAATGAGTTTAAGAAGAAATATTCCTTAATATCTTCTCCTATGACTTCTTCAAATTGGGCACAGAATCTGTCCATTAAAGAGGGTCTGTTACCAACTCCTAATCAAAGGAGTGGTTCAACTCTTCCTTCTCTGCAAATATCCAGATCAATAGAAGGAAAACTCCATGTTTCCAAAATTAATGTGTTACCTTCCACTGATTTAAGAACAAAACTCAGCACCTCTGGTGTTAAGAAACCATACCAATTGGATATGAAGATAAAAGATCCAGATGCAGAGTATGCAAGAAATTATGTGGCTCACATTAATCACTCTTTGTATAATCAAGAGCCATCAAGACCCAAGAACAGGAAGTATACTCCTCAATCTTCACAAACAGATTTACGGGAATATCTTCAACAGAAGAGAAGGAGTAATTCTATATCAAAGGAACATGCTGAATGTGACTTCTATCCAAGAGTCATAATTCGGTGCAGATGTCAATCAACAGTTCAAGACCATGGTGATCATGAATGTGACTTCCAGCCAAGAGTCACAATGCAATACAGATGTCAAAATAAACGACAGTCTATTTTCAATAGGATTCAGTATGAACCTATGCCTGATGAAGATGAGCCTTTGTTTGTCTCTGTCAACATGACTTCTCGGGACACCGGGGGTAGAGTTGATAGTCCAGATGGAGTATATAGAAACACCAGAGCAAGAGTCCTGGCTTCTAGTCAAAGAAATTTGATCCCTGAAATTGATTCTGAATTTCTTGGAGAATCTAACTTCCCACCTCTTCCTACTGGGGGTAATTCTCCTATAGTTGACTTTGATACACAAAATAATGATTCAGAGCATACAACATCTACTAGTTCATCAATAATCCCTCATACAGTCACGACTTACATGGTTGATGGGAATACTGATGAACCTTCTTCTTCCTTGACTCCTCAAGATCAAAGAATTGCTTCTTTGGAACAGCAAATGAAGTCTATGACTGATACAATGAAGTCGATGTATGAACTCATGACAGCTCAGTTGCAAAATCGACAGACTGTATCAGATGCCATACCAGTTGATACTGATATAAGTCCAGTACAAGTTCCTCCAGCAGTACAATCCAATACTCCTGGACCAGCTCAACCAAATCCTAGTCTCTCTGGAGCTGGGGGTAGTGCTTACAATGCTGTTCCTCCTCCCAACTATTCTCTACAAGCCACAACTCCACAATCTTCGGGAGTTGTCTGTGAAGAATTGAAGAATCTCAAAACTCAATTCGAGGCATTCAAACAAAAGGATGGTTTACAAAGGTTAGGCATCAAACAGCCTTATTCGATAGAATGGAAGCAAGTATCATATCCTCCTAAATACAAGCCTCCTACTATCTCATTCTATGATGGAACCACTTCTCCAAGTCAGTTTATCAATCACTTTGAAGTGATGACTGATCAACTGCAACCAAGTGATGCCCTCCTTACTAGGGTATTTATTGGATGTCTCAAGGGAACGACTTATGAATGGTATAGGAGTCTCCCAGATGGGAGTATTATCTCATTTGCTGGTTTCAAACAGATGTTTCTTGAAAGGTTCTATGAAGGGCTTAATGACATGACTATGTCTGCTCTTATTAGAATCAAGCAGAAAAATAATGAATCTACAGAGGAATACATTGAACGGTTTCGAAGAGAAGCTCTGAAGATGCCTCTTGGAACTCCTGATGCTGTCACCATTGACATGTGCAAATCAAACTTGTTGCCAATCATCAGTATGTGGACATGGTCCACTCAATTTCAAGATTGGCCTTCCTTCATAGTCAGTACCAAAGCTGCAGAAATCAGTGCTGAAACCTTCAAAGGTTTAGGAGTGCAGATGACTCCTAAAGAAACAGGACAAGGTGCTAACAATAAAAATAATGCTCGCAAAGGAAAATAAACTCTTAAAGTTAATCTTCAGAGCAAAGATGCATCAAATGTTCAAACTCCTGCCTCTACAACTCAACAATCAAGAACACCTCGCCCCAAAGAAGAATATTCTTTTGACGATGACGATGTCCTTGGTATCTTTGAATGTCTGCTGAAAGGTAATAAAATACAATTACCAGAGATCAAGAAACCTGATGAAGCTGGTAAGACAGATCATCCTAAATACTGTCCATATCACAGAATGCTGGGTCACACAATTCGTACATGTTATGTATTGAAAGGAAAGATCCAAAAAATGATTAAATCTGGAGCTATCTCTCTTACTCCAAAAGAGAAGACCGTCACCTCCAACGTCGTCTCTATGCAATTTGGAGATTTCCCTCCTCAACTCCTTGAAAGTAGGATTGTTCATATTCCCAAGGCAACTCTTGACATAGTGAATCTTCCTCCTCCACAGTCTGAAGGATTAGTGCCAATCACTTTGGAAACAGGGGAAATCATGTGGATCCATCCTGATCTAGTGGCAGATTTTGAATCGCCTTCTCCTCAAAAGATTTCTTCTCAAAAATCTAAGAAGGCTGGAAAGATCAAGTCATGTCATATGACTTCTCTTGGGTCTACCTCTGACACAGAGCCAAAAGACAAAGAAGAAGCACTTGTTAGTGCTACTCGAACGGGGAAACCTTACCTAAAGGATTATTCTAAAAATCCTGAAGATCCTACTGATATCCCTTCAGATGCTAAAGATGCTCCTAATGTTCCTCCTGAAGAAGAATCATCCACTGAACCTGTTCCTCCCAAGCCTACGGCTCTGGAGAAAGGCAAACAACAGGCTCGGTTTGATAAGCCAATCAAGAAGTCTTCTCCTCTTGGACTTCAGAAGCCTTACAACTTTGACATTTTGGCTCAACTTGCTAATACTCCAGCTAGAATGTCCCTTTTTGAACTTCTACGTCTTTCTAAAGAAACTCGAGAGACTTTAAGTGAAGCACTTCTACAAGCTGACTCTTGTCTTGCACAATTGAAGAAGCCAGATGCGGAACCTGCCACTTGCTTACATTGCAACAGTGTACTGGAGATTATCCCAAATATCACCTTTACACAATACGACATGCTACTGGAGGATAATCGACATGACCGACCTCTCTACTATACTGGTTATATTGATACGATGAAGATAGATCGTATCCTCATTGACCCAGGGTCTGCTATAAGCATAATGCCAAAGAGTTTGTTGGATGAACTAAAAATCCCTCTTCACAAGCTCTCCAAGACGGTTACTACTATCTTGGGATTCAATCAAAGCCGAAGTGAGCCTTTGGGAAAGATTCATCTGAAGCTTCAGATAGGCGATTTCAGATCTAAAGTCACTTTCTATGTGATCGAGATCGTGGGATCCTATAATCTTCTTCTGGGGAGGCCCTTTCTTCATGAAAATAATGTGGTGCCCTCTACTCTTCATCAATGTTTTAAATACATTGATAGCAATGGAAGAGTACAAAAAGAAGTTGCTGATATAAATCCCTTCCATGGGGTTGAAGCTTATTTCAACGATTCCCGAATATACAAAGAAGAGTATACAAGGATCATACAAGCTATGGAGAAAGAAGATGCACAAAGTGAGACTTTAATAATCCCTGTTAAAAGTCGAACTACTCAGCAACAATCTCTTAAACCCTCTGGAGAAGATTCTTTCATCATCCCAGTGAGTGGACGGATCTCTCCGTTACCTCAGTCATCTACTCAAAATATACTGATCATTCCTGTCAGTGGGCATACTACAGTTCCTGTATCTTCACAAGATACTCTGCTAATTCCAGTTGGAGGGCGGACTACTCTTCCTACTCAAACTTCAAGGGAGCTCACCTCTTCTGAGCCATTTGTTATCGATCTTAATCGAAACAAAGCTTCTTCTTCTTCTCCCCCTTTAGTCATTGACTTGGCTAAAATCTCTAAGGCTCAGCCTTCTTCCAATGTAAATATTGCTGCTTTTACATTTAATAAAAAGTCTCCACCTTTGCAGTACGTTGATGTGTGTAATTATGTTCATAGTTATTTACATCTGTTAGATGACTTGAACACAATAACCATAGGAGTTGTACAGACTGTTCATACAGATGTATCTCTAGAACCTGTACAATCTTCATACTTTCTAGTTCCCAGCAGAAAGCCAGGAGACATTCCAATATTCTTCTACAAAGGGCCTCAAAATCCTTCTGATCTTGAAGATGATGACAAAAATGATGATACTGGAAGATTACAACTACGTCGTTATAGTCAGCAATCTAGAGACATCATCAAAAATATGGGCTATAACTTCAGGACTGGCCTCAATGATGGAAAAGGAAGAAAAATACCTGTCCGAATTCCTCCTTTGAAATATGGAAGGACAAAATGCGGATTGGGTTATACTGCTCATACTCCTTTCATCAATATTATCCATGAAGATCCCGAGTCTGACGAAGATAAGAGATATGATTCTTCTAGTACCACTTCTTGGGATTCCGATACGAGTATCGGTGACTTCTATTGCAACTTTCTGTCTTCCAATATGGTTTCTATTGACCATTCTGAAGAAAGTGATGAAGACGAAGAAGAGTTTAAAATCTCACCTGAATCAGAACAGTGGGCCCAAAGATTAGATAATCAATGGAAGTTCCGTTTCGAGCAAAAAGAACCTCCGACTGAAGATAAACTTGTTCAAATAGATGTTGGTGAAGAGGGATCTTCCAAACCAATATTCATTAGTGAAAGTCTTTCAGAAACTGATAAGAAAGACATGATCAAACTCATTCGTGATTACATCGATGTCTTTGCTTGGAGTTATGAAGATATGCCAGGTCTTGATCCACAGATTGCAACTCACAAACTCAACATCCTGCCGAATGCTAAACCGGTCAAACAACAACAGCAACGATTTTGTCCAGACATCATGGATGCTATTGAAGCTGAAGTCAATAAACTCATGGCCTCTGGGTTTATCAGAGAAGAACAACATCCTGATTGGGTGGCTAACATAGTTCCTATTCTCAAGAAGACTGGCAAAATCAGAGTCTGTATAGACTTCCGCGATCTCAATACGGCATGTCCTAAAGACGAATTCCCTCTACCAATCACTGATGTCATGGTTGATAATACCTGTGGATTTGAACGAATGTCATTCATGGACGGGTATTCTGGGTACAATCAGATCAAAATGTTTCCAGAGGACGAGAAGCACACTTCTTTCAGAATGCCGATTGGTACATACTGTTATATAGTTATGCCATTCGGTCTCAAGAATGCAGGAGCAACTTATCAACGAGGTATGAGCACTATATTCCGTGAACATTTGCGGAAAATAGTCGAATGCTATGTTGATGATATTGCTGTCAAAAGTCGACAAAAGGAGGATCATATCCAAGATTTGAAGGCTATATTTGATCTAATGCGTAAGCATCAATTAAAGATGAACCCTACTAAGTCCTTCTTAGGCATCTCTAGTGGTAAATTTCTCGGCTTTGTCATTACCTCTAAAGGTATACACGTGGATCCCGAGAAGATCAAAGCCATCCAAGAGATGCGTCCTCCACGCACCTTAAAAGAGCTACGAGGATTTCAAGGAAGAATCGCTTATATCAGGAGATTCATCTCTAATTTATCAGGACGCTGCAGACCATTCAACAAACTTATGAAGAAAGGTGTCTCTTTTGTCTGGAATGATGAATGTCAGAAAGCATTCGATGATATAAAACAATATCTGATGAGCCCTCCAGTATTGGTACCTCCCGTCTCAGGAATACCGTTCCTCCTCTATACTCGAGCAATGAGTCATTCATTGGGTGCATTACTCGCTCAAAAGAATCAAAATGGCCATGAACAAGCCATTTATTATCTTAGTCGCACTATGACTGGAGCTGAACCTCGATATTCACCGGTTGAAAAAGAATGTCTAGCCTTGATATTTGCTGTCCAAAAGACACGTTATTATATCATTGGCCAGACTATTCATGTCATTTCCAGGATCAATCCTATACGGATCATGATGAAGAAACCCAGTGTTTTGAATTCTCGATTGGCTAACTGGGAAATCCTACTTGCTCAGTATGACATGTACTATATTCCTCAGAAATCAGTTAAAGGACAAGCATTAGCTGATTTTCTGGCGGCTCACTCAATTCCAGAAAATTCAAAACTCTATGATGAAATCCCAGATGAAGTCCTAGATTCAAATCAAATTGCTGAAGAAGATCCTACTTGGCGTCTATTCTTTGTTGGAGCATCAAGAATTGGTCCTAATGGCGATATTGTCGCTGGAGTTGGAATTGTTCTTGTATCGCCAGAAGGTCTTGCCATCCAAAGAGCTTATTCTCTCGATCAGCCGTGTTCAAACAATGTAGCTGAGTACAACGCATTACTTATTGGTCTTCATCTCGCTAAACATCTGAATATTCAACATTTGGAGGCGTATGGAGACTCTAAACTCATTGTCAATCAGATCAGGGGTACTTATGAAGTTCGCCATCAAGATCTGGTTCCTTATCATAAAACAGCTATATCTATGGCTTCTTCATTTGAAGAATTCTTCATTGAACATGTTAGGCGAGCATGTAATACAGAAGCCGATGCCCTTGCTAATCTTGCAGCGGTGCTGGCTATCCCAATCAGACGACAACAAATGATTGTTGTTAGTAATCAAGAATTATTTCATCTTGAAAATAACCTGACTCTAGGACTTTCGGTTGACATTGAAGAATCAACATCTCATGACGTCAACACAACAAGAGGATTTGGATTCAGTCGTAAATCGATATCATCTTCATCCGATTCCAGCATGGAATTCATCTTCAGTAACTCGACTGAGAATCAGAATACGGATAAAGATTGGAGACTTCCTTTCTTAGATCTCGTATTATATGATATTCTTCCGGATGATCCGAGTGAGGCAGCATCTATCAGACGACGATCACTCAGATTCTATTACAATCATACAACAAAGACCTTATATCGTCGAGCTTATGATGGTTTACTCCTTCGATGTGTTGCCGGTGACGAGGCTCAACAAATCATTCGTGAAGCACATGATGGAATTTATGGAGCACATCAGCCAGGACCAAAACTTCAAGACCGTATTCGACGTATGGGTTATTATTGGCCCACCATGGTATCTGATGCTATCGAATACGCAAAGAAGTATAAATCTTGTCAAATTCATGCAGATTTTATTTATCAACCCTCGGAATTTCTACATCCGACGGCAGCATCATGGCCCTTCGAAGCTTGGGGCATGGACATTGTCGGCCCGATCAATCCACCGTCATCTAAAGGTCATCGGTTCATTCTCGCAATAACCGATTACTTCTCTAAATGGGCCGAAGCCATTCCTTTATCTGAAGTTAAGACGTCCAATGTTATCAGCTTTATCAAACACCATGTCATCTATAGATTTGGTGTCCCTCGGCACATTATTCATGATAATGGACCACAATTCGTCAGCCAGAGATTTACTCAATTCTGCGACGATCATCGAATTGATAATGTGGCTTCTACCGCATATAATCCTGCCGCTAATGGATTAGCAGAAGCTTTCAACAAAACCATCATCAAACTCTTGAAGAAGTTTGTTTCTTCCAACAAACGAAATTGGAGTGAGAAGCTTGGTGAATGCTTGTGGGCTTATCGTACTACAGTCCGTAATGCTACTAAGTGTACACCTTTCTCTCTGGTGTACGGATCTGAGGCTGTTCTTCCATTAGAGATTCAAATTCCTTCTTTAAGGATAGCAATCGCTAATGAACTTACCTCAGAAAATAATGATCGTCTTCGACTTCAGGAATTAGAAGCTCTGGATGAAAAACGATTATCTGCTCAATAGAATATTGAATTCTATCAAGCTAGAATTTCAAGAGCTTTTAATAAAAAAGTCAGAGTTCGATCATATCAAAAAGGAGAACTTGTTCTAACAGTCAGACGTCCTATGACTATGACTCATATGAGTAAGGACAAATTTGACGCAAAGTGGGAAGGTCCCTATATTGTGAGCAAAGTTTTCTCAAATGGAGCTTATCAACTCTCAGAATTGGATGGTCGAAAAGTTTTGATGCCTATTAATGGCAAATTCCTTAAAAAGTACTATGTATAAATGTAAATACTTGTAATCATCAGACAAATTCATGTTTAAAAATAAAATTTTTATTTTATTTTTATGAATGATGATACATGATATTAAGGAAGATCACTATCATCCTTCTCTACTTTTGGACGTGGGCCACTATTGTCCTTCTCGAAGACGTGATCAGCAAAAGAGCCGAGAACCTCCTTGCTAGAACCCACGAGGAATTTGCAAGCGGCCATCCTCATGGCTTCCTCTTCTTCAGTCCTTCCTGGTTCGAGCAGAAAATCCAGAATGTCCCTTGGTGGCCTGGGTGCAGACGAACCTTCGCCTGTTTCCGTCTTCTTCATTTTGGCTGGACCAGCAGGGCGTTCTTCAATGCCTTTCTGAACCTTTGAGGCTATCTCAGTCTTCTTGGATGCTTCTCCAGATGACATTTTTATGTTGAGGAGTAGAAGTATTCATTCTCGCCAAATTTTTGCTATATTTATAGGCAGAAGTTCCTCATTCATCCGACGTTTCACATATTCATTCATCCATTCATTTCTCACATTCATCCGATGTTTCACATATTCATTAATACTTGACGGTTCATCCGTTCATTTATTACATCCATTCGACAGTTCATCTGTTCATCATTTCCTAACGGTTCATCCGTTCATAATCTTCTATCAATTTATTAAAGTGGGGATTCGTTATTGATCATGTTTTCATAACCTCTGAATCAATTCCGAATCTGCTTACTCATTTGTCATGTTTTGACCTCTGCATAGAAATCAATCTATTTTCTTTTGAGTTCCTATATATTATCACGTCCATAATACCTCTGATAATATCATATACTCTAAAACAGAAAAGATGATTTTATTATCTATCATGTCCACAATTCATCCACAAATACAAATCATTGAGCATAGAAGAATTATCATTTCCATTCTCATTTCACCACAAAAAAGTCTATTACATTTTCTTAGACTTTCCTACAAATCATAATGGAAATCTATTACAAATCTTGGATTTTCATCTTATGTACAACTGAGATCTATTTCTTCTTGGATCTTCTCTGGCAGTCTCGTTGTTTGTGGTAATTTCTGGGTGTCCAGCAGGAATCAAACTCTGGTCTTCTCTCTCAGACGAGAGGAGAACCACATAGTAGGGCAACATGAAAATGTGTTGCTGCCAATACAATTGGTGGATGGGGGTAACCTCTCAAGGAAGACTGGAATGTATCCAACCTTGGGATACAATTCCTAGTTCTCCCTTGAAAGGAACTCTACTACCCGATTTCTCGGTAGTAGAGTTGACTCCACCATCCAACTCTCGTGTGTAAAGGCTCTTCCTACCATCTAAGGAAGACCCTTCTATCCCACGAAGAGTTCTGAGTTGTCTGATGTACGCGTCAAAAGCGTATGAGCTCCCTGATGTTGGTGTCAGCAGGATATTCTCAACAGCATCCACATCACCAATGCCAGTTCTGAAGAAGGTTTTCAGCCAAAATTCTGCAAGAAACAGTAAAAAAAAATCAGCCAACAGAAATTAGCTAAGCAAAGACAGATGCATTCTGTTCATTTCAGGAAGATGAATTTGTTTTTAGTAAACAAAAAATTCGATGCGTGTATATTGAACTTACCGCTGAGTTTGCTGCTAAGGATTGACAGACCCATGTCTGGTAGCATGCACAGAGATCTGACATCAGACAACATGGCTTTCCTATTTTCTTCTCACAGAAAATTCATTCTCAGAAGAGAGGAAGAAGAATGGGAAGATGAGTTTGTGTGGAGTTCATCCATCTATTTAAAGGGTCAAGTGCAGGTCTATTCTTGGAAAAGATCTGCGTGAGTAGCGCTCGTAAAACGTGGAATGAGTGTCACGTGTACTTCGGAAGACAGTGCAACATTGGAAACAGTCAAAGTGTGCTAATTAATATTCTTCATTAAAAGGCACGCAGATCAAACACAAAAGTTGTACTTCATTCTTTAAACAGGCACTGATGGCCTTACAAAAAGACAAAACAAAAAAGTGCAACAAAAGCGTAGAAAGTTACGCTCTATTTTCCAGAGCGGCTAAGTTTGATGCCTAACTCCTCTACGCTCTTAACTCCCAGGCGATGCAACAGAGTCTCGAGCATTTCACGCTTCTCCATAAGGCTCCGCCCATCAGAAGAAGACGAGCCATCCAATCCAAAGTAGCTCAAGAGATTCTTGGCTAACTGCGTGGAGTCGTCCTTGAGCTCGATGACGACAGGTTTGGGTTCTTTACCCCCAAAAGTGGGGTCACCATGGGAACAAAGGCCCAACTTGCGTGCTTCCTCTTCGGCTGCTTCCTTTGGGGTCATATTTTCGAGAGATGAATGTCAAAACTGAGAATCTCTTCCTGTTTATATAACAGATCTCGTCGACAGTTCATATTCTATCATAAATTAGACGCAATCAGTCTCGGAGAATGAAGAGTCATTATGATATTTAATAGGTTTATTCGGGTGTTTTCGAAGAACTTCAAAGTCTTTTTGACTTTCGAAAAATCATTTAAGTCCTGCTTCTGTCCAGGGACAGTCGAGCTTTCTCCGACTTTTGGATGAGCAGGCGACAAAGGCTCATCGGAAGGAATGTCGAGGGCGGCTTTGATCTTCGAGATGACTTTCGTCTCCTTATGCGAATCTTCTGAAGACATTTGTAAATAAGAGAAAAGGAGTGAATGATGCTCTCAGAAAAGTTCCACACTATTTATAGACGAAAAAGCCAAACATTCTGTCTTGAGAACTAAAGCGACCTTTCTTTGAAAATGTATGCTAATTCATCAGTCTTTTCATCTCTACTTCATTGTGGGAATGGGCCTACATTTATTATCATTTATTTACATTTTTGTAAATAAAGCTATAGATAATAAAAATTCAAAATCCCCGTGAAGTCTATCCAAATCATCAATTCCGTCTTTTGAACCCCAGCTGTTTTAAAAGATGTCTTTTCTTTATGATAAACCCAGATATTGTCTTTTTAGATACGATCTTCTGTCTTTAAGTCCCAACGGACTTGAAGATCATTTATAAAAAAATGAGTTCACGTCCACATTACCTCTGGATTCTATTTTTTATATCATCATATCAAGTCTAATCATAAAGAAGAGAAAATCATTCTTTATTCCTTCTTTAAAAATATAGATACATCTTAATGGAAATCTATTACATCTCGGATTTTCATTTTGAATTTAACAACTGAAGGTCTATTACATCTTTGGATTTCTTGTAGGTGCCGGTTCCTTGTCATCTCGACCTGAAGCAGCGAGCAAGATAATGGAATCAACTATGGTCTTCTCCCTCAAAAAGACGAGAGGAGAACCACAGAGTGCAACAGCTCGAAGAAAAGCTGTTGTCAATACAACTGGTGGAGAAGAGACTACCCTTCATGTCACGTCCCAGTACCGAAATACGGAGACGGACTAGGCCAGCTACTCCATATGAGGAATGCAAATATCATACGACGATCGTGGCTGTCAAGAGACAAGGGTGTGCATTGTTAGCCCGCTTCCCAATTTTTTTTAATTTTATTTGTTTATGATTAATTTTATGGTCATTGTGAGTCATGCCAAAGCTTGTAGGTGGGCTATGACCATATTAAGGTCATATGACCTCTAGATAGCCTATATATGTATTATTTAGCTATTTTATATTTTTCTATAATTTTTGGATATTTTTTGGTATTTAATATTTAAGGTTTTATTATTTTTAAAGACTTTCAGGATTTACTGTAAGATCATACAGGGGTATTTATGGACCAAACATTTTTATTTGGGCTCTAAATGACTAAAAATATTTTTTAGAATATTTTAGAAATTTTCTGGATTTTTTTTAGAATTTTTGAGAATTTTTATATAATTAAAACATATAGAATTTATATTTTATAGGTTTTTGGAATTTACTACGAGGTCACACGATGATATTTTGTGTTAAAATATTATATTTATATTCTAGACACTTAGAAATATTTTCTAGAATTTTCTAGAATTTTTCTAAATTTTTCTGCAATTTATTTTGATTTATTTGGACTTAAATAATTTTTAAATAATTTTCTGAATTAAATAAATAAATACCCAGAAATCCACCCGGGGTCCCACCTGTCGGCGCCAAAAGCTACAGTGACCGCCTCTCTCTCTCGCATATATATTATTATATTTGCCCACCCTAATTAAATTCCAGCAACTTTTTGTGGGAGAACTCATCTAGGGTTTTCGACTTCCCGAAGCGATTTCTACCAACCCCGACGTGCTTTTTGCGTGCCGTTTTTTTTGTTGGAAGCGTATTGAGGTATAGTTTCTGAATATATAATTTATTTTCGTAATTTCTGAACCCAAATTTCTGGAAAATTCGTAGAGTGCTAGTTGTCCAAAATTTGCCACGTTTCGGCGTTTTCGAGATTCCGGGAGAACCAGAAATTGAAATCATGAACCGTTTGAAGTTTCGGAAAGCTAACACAGATCTCTACGACTTATATATTTTCAAAAAATTAATTCGTTCATCTAGTATTTTAGTTATTCTGTTGAACTCAGAATTGATCGGTTGATCACCGTTTTAGTCACGATTAGCCATAACGGCGATATCTTTTGACGAAAGCGTGATTTTGCGGCACGATTGATTCCAGCTCACTTGTGGAGCTGAAATCTACCAAGGTGCACTTTCAAAATTTAGAGTTCACAACATTTGACTAGATAGTCAACGATACGTCTCGATTTGCGTGTCATGGTTTCCAAAATTGGAAAACACGACTTTTGATGGCCAAACTTGCATGTTTAGATTATATTCAAATTATTATTAGGTTAAATTAGTTTTTTAAGTGAATTATTCTAGCATTAATTATTATTAGATTAGTAACCCGACTAGCCACTATTCTATGAATTTAGAACTAGAACATTAGAATTGATTTATAGTTTTCGTCCACGATTCATGGTGCGATATGTGTTATAGGTTGACAGCTCCTAAATCGGCATACCCTCATCCTCGACTTGTGACTACGGTTTGTGCAAGGACCAGAGACAAGTATACATTGTCGAACATATACAATATTTATATGGTTTTCTCTTTCTCTATTGTATTCCTTTTTATATTGTCACATGATTTCCATATTGCGATTGGTATCCTGGATTGTCTTATTTGTTCTAGATTACGTGCACGTATAGGATATTCGATATTGTTTGTCTATTAGTCTTCTTCATGTTATCATGTCTTGTGATAGAGTTGTCAGTTCTACACCTTGTTCTTGACTTGACTATTCTCGACTGGGAGTATCTTGAATTGTACTACAGTTAAGGCATACTATAGATTGGGAGTATCTTACATTATACTACGACCTATAGCCGATTCCTTTATCTTGATATTGCTTGATTGACTCGACTTGAGATATACTATAGATTGGGAGTATCTTACATTATACTACGACCTATAGCATATATTGATTGATTGATTGACTTGATTTGTGACACTATGAATTGGGAGTATCTTGCATTGTACTACGATTTATAGGAGTCTGCTTGACCTTGTATCCTTTAGGAGAGGAGATCGATACTAGAATTGGCTAATCTCGACTGATGGTATCCTGCTTTGTACGTCAATTGAAACACTATATATTGGGAGTATCTTGCATTGTACTACAAGCTATAGGAGTTCTGATTGATAGTTAGCCAAGTCTAGTATTACATTTCCACTCGACTCGTCGTCCTTAGATGTTCTTCTTGCGGTGTTCTTATCCTCCATACATGTTATTTACTGTCATATTAGTAGGCATGTTTTATGTATCTTGCTAGTCCTCTGAGGACCTGATGATCTCTTCAGGAAGCTGATTGCATGGAGTTAGTTAGCTGAACATGTGGTAGTTGACTTTGTCTGCATGATTCAGGTATTTTGTTAGTGTTATTGATTTACTATCTTTCTCGTGCCTTTATGTTATATCCTGCTTATTAGCTTAGCTTTATAGACTCATATTATTCTTGGAGTCTAATCGGACATATATGCTAGTGGGCTGCAGACAATGACCCATACTTGTTCATTCTTGTTTTATATATTCTGGTGGATTGAGATACACTGTAGATTACCATATTAGCCATAATACCATGATCCTGACAGCTTATACGTACTCGAGTCGGGCTGGAGTCCGCTCGATACGTAGCTGGCTTGCTCACGAGCTCGCACCCGAAAAGCGGGTACGGGTAGTGACATACATGCTACATTCAAGTCTCCTATGGTCTCACAGAGCATCTATGTCTCAATCATTCAAATCAAGAAAACATCAATTAATGAACATATGAGATAAAGCAGTAAGGCATCCCCGATGCTTCATCAAAATGATCATGGGGATCTAGCTTTATAAGTTAGCTACCCCAGAGAGTCATAGGTACATAATTGTATTTAACTGCAGTCTGATATAAATATAATTATGCAAAAGATAAAATATTCATATTAACCGGCTAAACATGTAAGCCCCAGAACCAGAATACTGGAGAGCGGGGGCGTACATAGCCAGCTACGTATATTGAAGTGCAACCCACCTCGCTATACGGTCACGACTGTCTAGATACATGAGGGTTTAACTACAAGCCAACAGTCTCATATGGTCAAGAACAAGTCTAGTGTCTCAATCTCAAGCAAGCAATAATAGTTATAAGATGTCAGAGCACCAAATATATAATATCAAGGCGTCCCATACATTACATATTCGGATGATCATGAAGCTAGTCGTACAAAATGTCAGAACTAGCAAGAGTTTCAGTCATACATGATCAACCCTAGGATTTGCCAATCATGTTACAGCCCGTAGGCAGACAGTAAATAAAGGTGCAATACGAACTAACACGTGCTCGCCGGCTAAACGTCTCAAAAGAATAATTTTATAAATAAGTGGGAGGACAAAAAGAAACCCACTCGTTGCCAGGGTTACGCCTAGTAGTCACCATCTGGCTGGAAGACAGGTAGATCCTCTGGTGCTACTCCGATATCTGGCCACACAAAACCAGCTGGGTCAGACCCCAGAAAGAGCAAGTGCCACAAAGGAGGCTTCACTTAGGAACTAAAACCAGGAAATCATAATAGAATATTAAAGATAATAATAAAGAACTGATAATAATAGAGATAACAACAGTAAACTGAGTACGAAAAAACTATTCAAGTAGCCAGGTCACAACCCTTAAACCAAACAAGGACCGGGGTTGCAGCCCTTCACCTGAATAGAAATCCGTCTCAAATACTATTGGTACAGAGAAGGCAATAAACGAAGAGAGGACACAGAAACTGCTCCGAGAGCCAGGTTATAATCCTTAAACCAAACAAGGACCGGGGTTGTAACCCTTCGCCTAAACAGAACTGGACCCCTGATCTTTATTGCTATGGCCAGTATAAATAATCATGGTTTTGAAGTAAGACAAAATATGGCGAGCATGGCATGGGGTTGCAATAAGACAATAAACGAAGAGAGGACACAAAACTGCTCCGGGAGCCAGGTTACAACCCTTAAATCAAACAAGGACCGGGGTTGTAACCCTTCGCCTGAACAGAACTGGACCCCCGTCGTTATTGTTAAGGCAAGCACAAATAATCATGTTTTGTCATAATCTTGCACAAGATCAGGACAAGACTAAGCTGGGATAACTCCATCCAAACAATCACGGCCAAGCACAGAGTACGGCTTGATACATTAACTAACTAGGGTTATCACAGGCCTAGTTACTAGCAAGATGCAATAAGATTACCCCAACAGCCACAAGCCCTACAGACCATCCGGTTATCCGGATCGAATGTCCGTTTATGAAGGGTGCACCATATGACTGTGTGCTGGAAATGTGCTCTACTCGTCGGTAGGCTACAAGTCCACTTAATGCACCCAGATAACGGAATTGCCTGTAGCTGGGAATCTCTTCATGTCTGTTGAATTATTCTAGTTTAATAACCTTAGTCATTTATTGTAGGTATCCCTGACCGTGGTACTCAGGATCCCCTTCCTAGACATGATGTAAGACAATACTGATTTATTTGTACAAACGCAATCGACCACGGTATCCAGTTCATTCATACTTGTCATGTCAGGCTGGCTGACATAATAGCATGTCGAGATATACAATGTCAGTTTACTTGTCAAGAGTGTGCCACGGTGGGCCACTGTCGTGTTCAGGGAATATGTGCAAAATCTTCATAGTACAATCCTTTTATCCAGAGATCCAAGTTATATAAGCATTAAGTAACATTCTAGTATAAGAACAAGAATAATAATAATAATAATGATAAAAGACCAGAGCTATAAAAGGCTATACGGCTAGGAAGAACTAGGAATATGGGAACGAAGAAGATGGGGCATATGCGGCTGGAGATGAAGGATCTCATGCGGCTGAAATGGCAGGGCTCATACGGCTGGGAAGAAAGGTCTTATGCGGCTCGCAGAGAGCAAGGCCTTATGCGGCTGGAAATGAAAGGTCTTATGCGGCTGAGATCCAATGGCAGCTTATGCGGCTGGGAAAACAGTCAAGCATATGCGGCTGCGAATACTTAAGTTCATACGGCTGGATTATGCCAAGGCCATATGCGGCTGAAAGAAGACGGGCTCTATGCGGTTCAAGAGAACAAGCCATATGCGACTATGTTCTATTGAGTCTTATGCGGCTGCATCCTGCCGAGGTCATATGCGGCTGCGTATGAGTATATGCATCTGAAAGGAAATCAGTTACATGCGGCTATGTTCAAATGGAGTCATATGCGGCTGGGAATGCCAAAGCCTTATGCGGCTGAAAGTGTTTGAGTTCATGCGGCTGCGGGGACCAACAAGGCCATGCGGCTATGGAGACTTGCCGCATAAAAGTCATGCGGCTAAGGCTACCATGTGGCTCAAAAACTGTTCTTCTTCTCCCCTGATCCGAGAAGAATAGCCATGAAGTCCATGGCTTCAAAGCTCATAAATCCTTCATCCGAAGTCGAAATTCAGACTTCCATAGGTCAAAATAGGACAGAATCGAATGCTCTATAACATGGAACCATCAAAACTTGGAAATAACAATGTTAAGTAGATCAAAAACCAAGAAATCCGAAAATACTATAAACTTAGATCTACACAAATGGAGCCATGAAAATTAGAAATGCTAAGTACTAAAGTGTGTTAGAATCTCATGGAGAAGAAAATGGAACAATAAAATTTGGGTTCCTCCATGAAGCAAGCTGCACTTGCCTAAGCTCTCTTCCTGGTAGGTGAAGAAGTAATGGTGGAGAAGAAGAATAATGAAGAGAGAGAGTATTTGGTGGGAATATAAATGAGGGGTGGTGGTAGGTGGGGGTTTGGTCCACCTAAAACCAAGCCAATCCGAACCAGCAACAAGTTGAACCGAACCAAGAAGAAAATGCCGAAATAACCATACAAGGAAATATGCAACACGAGTCAAGAATACGTACACGTATACTAAGATACGTAATACGAGCAACATGCATTACAACTCTACCCACCTTAAAAGAATTTCGTCCTCGGAATTTAATTAAGAGGCTAGAGAGATAAGAACAAGCTATACTAATCACAAGCAAGCTATAACTAGGCAATCAATCATTCAATCAATCATGCAAGAAAGGAATCGAAGGTATGAGGTATAAGAAAGATATTATACCTCATGAGTCAAACAGGTCGGGATATCGCGATCGGATATCATCCTCACGCTCCCACGTTGACTCACCCAAAGAGTGATGAACCCAAGCAACTCGGACTAACTTGATAGTCTTGTTCTTGAGTGTCTTCTCTCTTCGATCCAATATAGACACGGGCCTCTTCTCATACGATAGGTTGGTACCAACAACCAATTCCGAATAATCCAGGATGTGGCTCGGGTCCGGGATATACCGTCGCAGTTGGGATACATGGAACACATTATGCACCTCACGTAGCGACGACGGAAGAGCCAGACGATAGGATACATCTCCTACTTGCTCCAAAATATCGAACGGTCCTATATACCTAGGACTAAGCTTTTCCCGTACGCTGAAACGAATGACGCCACGGTTAGGCAAAATCTTCAGGAATACATGGTCACCGATCGAGAATTCAAGGGGTTGTCGATGAGAATCTGTCACGCCCCAGAACCAGAATACTGGAGAGCGGGGGCAGACATAGCCAGCTACGTATATAAAATGGAATCCATCTTGCTATACGGTCACGGCTGTCTAGATACATGAGGGTTTATCTGCAAGCCAACAGTCTCTTAAGGTCATGAACAAGCCTAGTGTCTCAATCACAAGCAAGTAAGTAAAAGTTACAAGATGTATGATCATTAAATATACAATAGTAAGGCGTCCCAAACATTACATATTCAGCTAATCATGAAGCTAGTCGTTACAAAATGTCAGGACTAGCAAGAGTTTAGTCATACATGATCAACCCTAGGATCTGTTAATCATGTTACAGCCCGTAGGCAGACAGTAAGTAAGTGCAATCGAGCTAAACAGGTGCTCGTCGGCTAAACGCCTCAAAAGAATACTTTTACAATAGAGTGAGAGAGCCAAAAATAACCCACTCGTTGCCAGGGTTCCGTCTAGTGGCCACCATCTGGCTGGAAGGTCGGTAAATCCTCGGGAGCTGCTCCAAAATCTGGCCACACAAAACCAGCTGGGTCAGACCCCAGAAGGAGCAAGTACCACAAAGGGGCTTCACTTAGAACTAAAACCAGCAATCAGCACAAGATATAAATAAAAGTAAGAACTGGAAATAAAGAAAATACACCAGGATGATATATGACGAGATAACCATGGAACTATTCAGATAACCAGGTTACAACCCGTAAACCAAACAAGGACCGGGGTTGTAACCCTTCGTCTGAACAGAACTTGGAATTCTCACCATTTATCGGAAAAATAAATACAAGCATTCTGGTCATTCAATAATCTGGAACAGGATCAGGGCAAGACTAGACTGGTTAGACTCCATCCAATCACTTCACGGCCAAGCAAGAATTACGGCTTGATGCTTTAACTAGCTAGGGTTGTCACAAGCCTAATCACTAATAAAATGCAGTGAGATTGTTCCACAGCCACAAGCCCTGCAGACCATCCAGGTTAACCAGGTCGAAAGATTAGGGTTGAATTTAGGTGGGTACATCGTCCAGGAAATGCATGTACCCTTAAGTAGCTTAAAAGGTACAACACATGACAGTGTGCTGGAAATGTGCCCTACTCGACGGCAGGCTACAGATCCCAAGCGCGCCCAGGTAACGGGATTGCCTGTAGCTTGGAAATCTCTTCATGACTACTGTGTTATTCTAGATATTAGCCTTAGTCTATTTTAGTGGGGTGCTCCTGACCGTGGTACTCAGGAGTCCCATTCTAGACATGATACAAGACAGGACTGGTTTATTTATACAAGCACAATCGCCCACGGTGTCCAGGTTATTATATAGGTCATGTCATGTCATGTCAAGTAGCCGTCGTAACAGCTTATCAAGATATAACATGTCAGGTTATCAGGTCAAGTGTACTAATCAGGAGTGCGCCACGACGGGCCACTATCAGGTCATGTCAGGTTACTCATGTCAGGAGTGCACCACGACGGGTCACTATCGTGTCAGACTCAGTTATCAATTCCAAACATATCAAGTAAACATGTCAGGTTATCAGGTCAAGTGTACTAATCGCTCAAGCTAGCGTACGCTCAAGACTGCGTACGCTTGAGCTAGCGTACGAAAGGGTCTAGGGCACGCTCACGCTAGCATACGCAAAAGACATGCTGCCAACAAGCAGCGTATCAAGGCTAGCGTACGCACGCTAAAGAGCAGCGCACTCAAGTTAGCGTACGCTCGCTAAAGAGCATGCGCAGCTCAGTGGCGTAAGCTAAAAAGCTAACTCACTGTTCACTGTCTTCTCCAATTGGCAAGAACAGCAAGAACTCTAAAGTTGAAAGCTTCAATTGTCTATATCTTGGTCAAAACAAGTCCGAATCCAACTTTCCAAGGGTCAAAATTGGGTAGAATAAAATTCCCCACAACTTGGAACCATTAAAACTTGAAAACAAGTAAGTTTGATAGATCAAAACACAAAAATCCGAAAATAGCAAGACTCTAGATCTACAAGAATTAAAGCCTCAAAATGGAAAATAACAAGTTCTAATGTGGTTTAGAATCATGAGGAGAAGCTAATGAAACCATCAAAAGGAGTTCTCTTGTGGAAGCAAGTTGCACTTGCCTATGGTATTCTTGGTTGGTGGAGAAGAGTAATGGTGGGGGAAGGAGAAGTAAATGAGAATTATGAAGGAGAGAGAAGGTTGGTGGGGATAATAAAGAGGGAGGGTTGTGGTGGAAATGAAGGAGAAGCATAGGCTAAGGTGTTCCACCCTTGGCCCATGATGAACCAAGCATTGGGCCGGCCGAACCAAGCTAACCCAAACCGAGAGTAAACCAAGCCAAGCCAAGAAGAAAACTAAACAAGGAATCATGCAATACAAGAATAAATACGTACACGTATTCCAGAAATACGTAATACGAACCACAGGCATTACAACTCTACCCATCTTAAAAGAATTCTGTCCTAGGAATTTAATCAAGAGGCTAGAGGAGCAATAACAAGCTACATTAATCACATGCAAGCTATAACTAGGCATACAATCACTCATTCAAGCAAGGAATCGAAGGCATGGGGCATAAGAAAGACTTTATACCTCACAAGTCAAACAAGTCGGGATATCGCGATCGGATATCATCCTCACGCTCCCACGTTGACTCCCCCAAAGATTGATGACCCTAAGCAACTCGGACTAACTTGATAGTCTTGTTCTTGAGGATCTTCTCTCTCCGGTCCAATATAGACACGGACCTCTCCTCATACGAAAGGTTGGTACCAACAACCAATTCCTTATGATCCATGATGTGGCTCGGGTCCGGGATATACCGTCGTAATTAGGATACATGGAACACATCATGCACCTCGCTTAGCGACGGTGGAAGAGCGAGACGATAGGATACATCTTCTACTCGCTCCAGAATGTCAAACGGTCCTATATACCTAGGACTAAGCTTGTCCCGTATGCCGAAACGAATGACGCCACGGTTAGGCGAAATCCTCAGGAATACATGATCGCCGACCGAAAACTCGAGAGGGCGTCGATGAGAATCGGTCCAATGGCGCTGGCGATCTTGGGCAACTCAAAGATGATCTCTGACTCGCCTGACCACTTCAACTGTCTGGGCAATCATTTCTGGACCGAGCATCTGTCTCTCTCCAACATCATCCCAGGCTAGCGGGGATCTGCACTTCCTACCATACAGTACCTCGAACGGTGCCATCTGGATACTGGCCTGAAAACTGTTGTTGTACGAGAATTCCACCAGGTACAAGTGATCTTCCCATGAACCACCAAAGTCAAGTGTGCAAGACCGCAACATGTCTTCAAGAGTCTGGATCGTGCGTTCCGACTGGCCATCTGTCTGCGGGTGATAGGCTGAACTGAACTGGAGATGAGTCTCCAAACTCTCTTGCAAGCTACGCCAAAAGTGCGACGTAAATCTTGAATCTCGATCAGAGGTGATACTGACTGGCACACCATGCAATCTGACGATCTGCCTAAGATACATCGTCGCTAGCTGAGCCGTCGACTGACCAACTCTGAATGAAAGAAAGTGAGCCACTTTCGTGAGCCGGTCAACTATAATCCAAATAGCATCTCTACCAGTTGGGGATCTAGGTAGTCCAGTCACAAAATCTATGGTCACATGCTCCCACTTCATTTCTGGAAAAGGTAAGGGCTGAAGAAGTCCAGCCGGTCTCTGATGTTCGGCTTTAACTTATTGGCAAACCAAACACCGAGAGACAAACCGAGCTATCTCCCGCTTCATGCCATTCCACCAGAAATGCTGCCGGATATCACGATACATCTTCGTACTGTCGGGATGGATGGAATACTGCGAACTGTGCGCCTCTGACATGATCTCCTGCCGGATATCTCTGCTGGGTACACAAAGACGCTTACCATGTCGAAGTGTACCATCCTCATGAATGCATAACTCTGGTCTTTGTCCCGCCTCGCACTCTGCTCTGAGTCGCTGAAGCTTGGAATCTGCTGACTGTGCCATCCGGATCCTCTCGACTATAGTGGACTGAACTTGTATACTGGCCATCAAGGCCACACTGGAAGGGAGAACAACTTCAATACCCATCTTCTGAAGATCTGCTAACAGCTCTGGTTGTGCTGTTAGGAAATAAGCTCCGGCTCTCCTACTCAATGCATCCGCAACAACATTGGCATTCCCAGGATGATACTGCAGGTTGACATCATAATCCACAAGAAGTTCCAGCCACCTCCTCTGATGCATATTAAGATCCTTCTGGGTGAAAACATACTTCAGGCTCTTGTGGTCAGTGAAAATCTCCACCCGATCTCCATACAAGTAGTGCCTCCACAACTTAAGTGCAAGCACTACTGCTGCCAACTCCAAGTCATGGGTTGGGTAATTCCTCTCATGATCACGAAGTTGTCGTGACGCATAAGCTATTACCTTCCTATGCTGCATCAGAACACATCCTAAACCTCTGCCTGAAGTATCATAGTACACTGAGAATCCTTCGGTCCCATCTGGAAGCGTAAGAATAGGAGCTGTTATCAGGCCTCGCTTCAACTGCTCAAAAGAACTCTGACACTCTGCTGTCCAAGCAAACAGCGCATCCTTACGGGTCAACTGGGTCAATGGCGCTGAAATTCGAGCAAAATCTGAAACAAACCGCCGGTAGTAGCCGGCCAATCCAAGAAAACTACGAACCTCTACAACTGTGCTGGGCACTGGCCATGACTCAATAGCTATAATCTTCTGGGGATCCACTTCCACTCCTCCTCGGGTAATGATATGACCCAAGTACGAAATGCGATCCAGCCAGAACTCGTATTTACTGAACTTGGCATATAACTGGTGCTCTCTGAGGATCTGAAGAACTATACGGAGATGCTGCTCATGCTCCGCCTTACTCTTGCTGTAGACCAGAATGTCATCCAAGAACACAATCACAAACTGATCCAAGTAAGGCATGAAGATGCGATTCATGAGGTCCATGAATACTGCCGACGCATTAGTTGCTCCAAAAGGCATAACAAGGAACTCCTAATGCCCATATCTCGATCTAAAAGCTGTTTTCGGGATGTCCTGCTCTCTAACTCTGATTTGATGATAACCAGAGCGCAAATCAATCTTCGAGAATACTGAAGCCCCCTTGAGTTGATCAGACAAGTCATCTATCCTCGGGAGAGGGTATCTGTTCTTGATTGTCACTGAGTTCAAGGTACGATAATCAACACATAACCTAGACGTACCATCCTTCTTTTTCACAAGAAGCATCGGGGCTCCCCAAGGCGATCCACTTGCACGAATGAATCCCTTGGTTCTGAGTTCTTCAATCATCTTGTACAAGATCTCCAACTCTGATGGTGCCATCCTGTAGACTCTCTCTGACACTGGGGCTGTCCCGGGAATCAAGTCTATAGTGAACTCGATCTCCCGCTCCGAAGGCATACCTGGAAGCTCTTCTGGAAAAATATCTGGAAACTCCTCGACTATCCTGGGCAACTGAACTGCTGCTACTGCCATCCGCAATACTGGAGGAGATGACTCAACTTCGCCTCGGGAGAAAGAAAACTCCGGCTCACCTGGAATGCTAAAAATAACCCTGCCAATGTGGCAGTCTATCCTAGCATACTAGTTCCTCAACCAATCCATCCCTAGGACCACATCATAATCGGCCATCGGGAACTCTATCAACCTAGCGGGGAATTCCCTACCGCTAACTATGATTCGATACGAGGAAAACACCCTATCTACTCCCACAAGTCCGTTACTAGTAAGTATATTAAGCCATACTGATAATGACTCGGGCTCCAGTCCTATCCGTGTCGCGAATCGTACAGACATAAATGAATGCGATGCACCAGAATCAAATAAAGCTGAAGCTGGAAAAGAGTTGACGAGAATAGTACCTGCCACTACCTCTCCTGGTGCCAATCCTTCCTCCACGGTCATCATCATGGCCTGACCATGCCCTCGGGGTGCTGGTCCCCTCTGCTGAATTCCTTGCTGCCTATTCTGACTCAAGGCCTGGGCTTGCGCATACTGCTGGGGGCTCTGCTGCTGAAACGCCTGGGACTGAGGCAGCAAGGGCCTCGTCAATGGATACTGCTGCTGTTGGACCGGTGTTGGTCCTCTCACCGAAGAACTAGAAAGGTTGGACGATGATGAACCACCCATATTCGGGCAGGATCCAACCCTATGATCTGGTGCTCCACAAGCCAGACACAATCGCTGTGCCCTACGGCACTCTGCCACCACATGGCCTGGCTTCCCACAATGAGAACATCCCACTGCGGAAGACTGCTTCTGCTTCTGCTGCTGCTGAGGGTACGTCGGAGTTGAATGCTGAACCGACGTCACTGAGGCCGCTCGCCTCGGAGCTCCAATAGTCAAAGCCCTGGTTGCCGGGGCCGGTACTGAAGACTGATTCATCTGGCCGTGAGATCTCTTCCGACCTCCGGCTCTATCCACAATCCTCTGGGAGGTATACTCATGCCTCCTAGCTGCTCTCAAGACTGCATCAAAAGTCTGATGCTCAAACTGCTCTACTGCCAACAAGATCTCCAGATGAAGTCCCTGCTGGAACCGCTGGGCTCTATCATACTCGGTTGCCACCAAGGTGGGAGCAAACCGACTGAGTCTGGAAAACTCGGCCGCATATCCGTCGACCATCCTGCCTCCTTGCTTCAAGTTGGTGAACCGGGTCTGTAGATCATACCGAGCTACAGCATCAAAATACTTGGTCTAGAATCTCTCTCTAAATACTGTCCAAGCAATGGGTGCTGCTAATCCAACGACCTGCGCTGCCCACCAGCTGCGGGCAAGATCTAATAGCTGCAAGCGCACCACGGCTACCTTCTCATTCTCTGGAGTCTTGGCTGCTTCTAGAACCACCTCTGTGTCCTGAAGCCATGCATCTGCTGCGATAGCATCTTCACTACCGTCGAAGAATGGAGGGTTCAAGCGCTTGAAGTTGTTGGCCGCGCTGTTACCCTGATGACCACCCCAGGTCAAAGCATCCGTCACTGCCTGGTGCAAGGCATCTCCACGTCGGTCTTGGGAAGCTATCAAGGTCCTGACGAGTCCTACCAAAGTGCCGTCATCATGTTCTACAGGTTGAACTGGCTGGACTGGTGGCTCTCCGCCAGAAGGCACGACTCTGGAGGCTACTCCGGAATGCTGGGCTTGATCTCCAGGTTGGTGCTGGTCCGCGGGAGGTGCTCCGCCTTGCTGGTCAGTAGGACCACGAATAATGCCGCTGAAGAAGACGACATAGGAAACAATAAGGAAGGACCAGGACAGATCAACGATACAAGCATATGATCAGGACAAAAATCCAGGGATTCAGAAGATACGAGCAGAGATCAAGGACGAATACTGATTGAGACATCTATTTGGTAAACCCTCACATATCTTGATTTACAAGACCTGCATGGGCCACCACTTAAACTATGTCACGCCCCAGAACCAGAATACTGGAGAGCGGGGGCAGACATAGCCAGCTACGTATATAAAATGGAATCCATCTTGCTATACGGTCACGGCTGTCTAGATACATGAGGGTTTATCTACAAGCCAACAGTCTCTTAAGGTCATGAACAAGCCTAGTGTCTCAATCACAAGCAAGTAAGTAAAAGTTACAAGATGTATGATCATTAAATATACAATAGTAAGGCGTCCCAAACATTACATATTCAGCTGATCATGAAGCAAGTCGTTACAAAATGTCAGGACTATCAAGAGTTTAGTCATACATGATCAACCATAGGATCTGTTAATCATGTTACAGCCCGTAGGCAGACAGTAAGTAAGTGCAATCGAGCTAAACAGGTGCTCGTCGGCTAAACGCCTCAAAAGAATATTTTTACAATAGAGTGAGAGAGCCAAAAATAACCCACTCGTTGCCAGGGTTCCGTCTAGTGGCCACCATCTGGCGGGAAGGTCGGTAGATCCTCGGAAGCTGCTCCAAAATCTGGACACACAAAACCAGCGGGATCAGGCCCCAGAAGAAGCAAGTACCACAAAGGGGCTTCACTTAGAACTAAAACCAGCAATCAGCACAAGATATAAATAAAAGTAAGAACTGGAAATAAAAAAAATACACCAGGATGATATATGACAAGATAACCATGGAACTATTCAGATAACCAGGTTACAACCAGTAAACCAAACAAGGACCGGGGTTGTAACCCTTCGTCTGAACAGAATTTGGAATTCTCACCATTTATCGGAAAAATAAATACAAGCATTCTGGTCATTCAATAATCTGGAACAGGATCAGGGCAAGACTAGACTGTTTAGACTCCATCCAATCACTTCACGGCCAAGCAAGAATTACGGCTTGATACTTTAACTAGCTAGGGTTGTCACAAGCCTAATCACTAACAAAATACAGTGAGATTGTTCCACAGCCACAAGCCCTGCAGACCATCCAGGTTACCCAGGTCGAAAGATTAGGGTTGAATTCAGGTGGGTACATCGTCCAGGAAACGTATGTACCCTTAAGTAGCTTAAAGGGTGCAACACATGACAGTGTGCTGGAAATGTGCCCTACTCGACGGCAGGCTACAGATCCCAAGCGCGCCCAGGTAACGGGATTGCCTGTAGCTGGGAAATCTCTTCATGACTACTGTGTTATTCTAGATATTAGCCTTAGTCCATTTTAGTGGGGTGCTCCTGACCGTGGTACTCAGGAGTCCCATCCTAGACATGATGCAAGACATGACTGGTTTATTTATACAAGCACAATCGCCCACGGTGTCCAGGTTATTATATAGGTCATGTCATGTCAAGTAGCCATCGTAACAGCTTATCAAGATATAACATGTCAGGTTATCAGGTCAAGTGTACTAATCAGGAGTGCGCCACGACGGGCCACTATCAGGTCATGTCAGGTTACTCATGTCAGAAGTGCACCACGACGGGTCACTATCGTGTCAGACTCAGTTATCAATTCCAAATATATCAAGTAAATTCATGATTATCTTGTTCAGGACAAAAGGCGTAAGGATATAAAATGGACGTAAAATATCTAATAAAATATCAATATACAGGGCTATAGAAGAGCCAAGCTCAGGGAAAATAAAACCAAATCTGACACGCTGACATGAGACCAAGTCAGCCAAAGGCCATATGCTCAGGTCAAACTATGCTCAGGCCAGCGTACGCTCGAGTCATGCGTACGCTTGAGGCCAGCGTACGCCTTGCTCGCTTAAGCTAGCGTACCAAGGCACGCGTACGCTCAAGCTAGCGTACCAAAGGGTCCATACACTTCCAATGGGAAGCCTACGCAAGGGTCAGCGTACACCAGGGCACGCTCAAGCTACAGGTCAGCGTACGCTCAAGCTAGCGTACGCTCAAGACTGCGTACGCTTGAGCTAGCGTACGAAAGAGTCTAGGGAACGCTCATGCTAGCGTACGCAAAAGACACGCTGCCAACAGGCAGCGTATCAAGGCTAGCGTACGCACGCTAAAGAGCAGCGCACTCAAGTTAGCGTACGCTCGCTAAAGAGCACGCGCAGCTCAGTGGCGTAAGCTAAAAAGCTAACTCACTGTTCACTGTCTTCTCCAATTGGCAAGAACAGCAAGAACTCTAAAGTTGAAAGCTTCAATTGTCTATATCTTGGTCAAAACAAATCCGAATCCAACTTTCCAAAGGTCAAAATTGGGTCGAATGAAATTTCCCACAACATGGAACCATCAAAACTTGAAAACAAGCAAGTTTTATAGATCAAAACACCAAAATCCGAAAATAGCAAGACTCTAGATCTACAAGAATTAAAGCCTCAAAATGGAAAATGACAAGTTCTAATGTGGTTTAGAATCATAAGAAGAAGCTAATGAAACCATCAAAAAGAGTTCTCTTGTGGAAGCAAGTTGCACTTGCCTATGGTGTTCTTGGTTGGTGGGGAAGAGTAATGGTGGAGGAAGGAGAAGTAAATGAGAATTATGGAGGAGAGAGAAGGTTGGTGGGGATAATAAAGCGGGGGGGTTGTGGTGGAAATGAAGGAGAAGCATAGGCTAAGGTGTTCCACCCTTGGCCCATGATGAACCAAGCATTGGGCCGGTCGAACCAAGCCAACCCAAACCGAGAGTAAACCAAGCCAAGCCAAGAAGAAAACTAAACAAGGAATCATGCAATACAAGAATAAATACGTACACGTATTCCAGAAATACGTAATACGAACCACAGGCATTACAGAATCGGCCCAATGACGCTGGCGATCTTGGGCAACTCGAAGATGATCTCGGACTCTTCTGACCACCTCAACTGTCTGAGCAATCATTTCTGGACTGAGCATCTGTCTCTCTTCGACATCATCCCAGGCTAACGGGGATCGACACTTCCTGCCATACAGTACCTCGAATGGTGCCTTCTGGATGCTGGCTTGGAAACTGTGGTTGTACGAGAACTCTATCAGGGGCATGTGATCTTCCCACGAACCACCGAAGTTGAGTGTACATGACCGCAACATATCTTCAAGAGTCTAGATCGTGCGTTCTGACTTGCCATCTGTCTGCGGGTGATAAGCTGAGCTGAACTGGAGGTGAGTTTCCAAACTCTCTTGCAAGCTGTGCCAAAAGTATGACGTAAACCTTGAATCTCGGTCCGAGGTGATACTGACTGGTACTCTATGCATCCTGACTACCTGCCTGAGGTATATCTCTGCCAGCTGAGCCGTCGACTGACCAACTCTGAACCGAAAAAAGTGGGCCACCTTCGTGAGCCGGTCAACTATAACCCAAATAGCGTCTCGACCAGCTGGGTATCTAGGCAATCCAGTCACAAAATCCATGGTTACATGCTCCCACTTCCATTCTAGAATTGGCAAGGGCTGAAGAAGTCCAGCTGGCCTCTGATGTTCAGCTTTAACTTGTTGACAAACCAAATATCGAGAGACAAACCGGGCTATCTTCCTCTTTATGCCATTCCACCAAAAGTGCTGACAGATATCACGGTACATCTTCGTACCGCCGGGATGGATGGAATACTGAGAACTGTGAGCCTCTGCCATGATCTTCTGTCTGATATCTCCACTGGGTACACAAAGACGCCTTCCATGCTTAAGTGTACCGTCTTCATGAATGTATAACTCTGGTCGCCGTCCTGCCTCACACTCCGCTCTGAGCCGCTGAAGCTTGAAATCTGCTGACTACGCCATCCGGATCCTCTCGACTATAGTGGACTGAACTTACATACTGGCCATCAACTCCACACTGGTAGGAAGGACAACTTCTATATCCATCTTATGAAGATCAGCTAACAGCTCTGGTTGTGCTGTTAGGAAATAAACTCCGGCTCTCATGCTCAATGCATCTGCTACAACGTTGGCCTTCCCTGGGTGATATTGCAGGTTGACATCATAATCCACAAGTAGCTCTAGCCATCTCCTCTGACGCATGTTAAGATCATTCTGAGTAAAAACATACTTCAGGCTCTTGTGGTCGGTGAAAATCTCCACCCTATCTCCATACAAGTAGTGCCTCCACAACTTAAGCGCAAACACTACTGCTGCCAGCTCTAAGTCATGGGTTGGATAATTTCTCTCATGATCACGAAGTTGTCGTGACGCATAAGCTATTACCTTCCCATGCTGTATAAGAACACATTCCAAACCTCTGCCTGAAGCATCACAATACACTGAGAATCTCCTGGTTCCATCTGAAAGCGTGAGAATGGAAGCCGTCATCAAGCCTCGCTTCAACTTCTTAAAAGAATCCTGGCACTCTGCTGTCCAAGCAAACTGCACATCCTTGCGGGTCAACTGGGTCAATGGCGCTGAGATCCGAGTAAAGCCTGAAATAAATCGCCGGTAGTAGCCGGCCAAGCCAAGAAAACTGCAAATTTCTGCCACTGTGCTAGGTACCGGCCACATTTCAATGGTCACGATCTTCTAGGGATCCACTTCTACTCCTCCTCTGGTGATGATATGACCCAAGTACGAAATACGATCGAGCCAGAACTCGTATTTACTAAACTTGGCATACAACTGGTGCTCTCTGAGAATCTGGAGGACCACTCGGAGATGCTGCTCATGCTCCGCTTCACTCTTGCTGTAGACCAGGATGTTGTCTAGAAACACAATCACAAACTGATCCAAATAAGGCATGAAGATGTGATTCATGAGGTCCATGAATACAGCCGACGCATTGGTTGCTCCAAATGGCATCATAAGGAACTCCCGATGCACATACCGGGATCTGAAGGCGGTCGTCGGGATATCCTGCTCTCTGACTCTGATCTGATGGTATCCTGACCGCAAGTCGATCTTCGAGAATACTGCTGCCCCCTTGAGTTGATCAGATAAGTCATCTATCATCGGAAGAGGGTATCTATTCTTGATTGTCACTGAGTTCGAGGTACGATAATCTACACATAATCTGGACGTACCATCCTTCTTTTTCACAAGAAGCATCGGGGCTCCCCAAGGCGATCCACTAGCACGAATGAATTCCTTGATTCTGAGTTCTTCAATTATCTTGTACAATATCTCTAGCTCTGACGGCGCCATCCTGTAGACTCTCTCTGACACTGGGGCTATTCCGAGAATCAAGTCGATGGTGAACTCGATCTCTCACTCTAGCAGCATACCTAGAAGCTCCTCTGGAAAAACATCTGGAAACTCCTCGACTATCCGAGGTAACTGCATTGTTGCTACTGCCATCCGCGACATTGGAGGAGAAGGTTCAACTTCGCCTCGGGAGAAAAAAAACTCCGGCTCGCCTGGAATGCTAAAAATAACCCTGCCAATGTGGCAGTCTATCCTAGCATACTGGTCCATCAACCAATCCATCCATAAGACCACATCATGATCGGCCATCGGGAACTCTATCAATCTAGCAGGGAATTCTCTACCGCTAACTACGATCCGACATGAGAAAAATACTCTATCTACTCCCACAAGTCCATTACCAGTAAGTATATTGAGCCTCACTGATAATGACTCGGGCTCCAATCCTATCCATGTCGAGAATCGTGCAGATATAAATGAATGTGAGGTATCAGAATCAAATAATACTGAATCTGGAAAGGTGTTGACGAGAATAGTACCTGCCACCACCTCACCTGGTGCTATTCCTTCCTCTTCCATGGCCAAAGCCAGCACTTGACCATGCCCTCTGGGTGCGGGTCCCCTCTGCTAAAAATTTCTCTGCCTGCTCTGGATCAGGGCTTGGGCTTGGGCATACTGCTTCGGTCTCTGCTGCCGGAATACTTGGGCCTGCGTCGACAATGGCCTCAGAAACGGGTACTGCAGCTGCTGCTGCTGCTGGACTGGTACTGGTCCTCTAACTGAAGGACTAGAGAAGGCCAATAAACTTCCTCTGTTCGGGCAGTTCCCAACCCTGTGGTCTAGGGTACCACAAACCAAGCACAAACCCTGTGCTCTACGATATTCTGACACTACATGCCTCGGCTTTCCGCAGTATAAACATCCTACTGCGGAAGACTGCTTCTGCTTCTGCTGCTGAGGGTGCGTCGGGGTTGAATGCTGAACCGACGTCACTAAGGTCGCCCGCCTCGGAGCTCTAATGGTCAAAGCCCTGGCTGCCGGGGCTGGTACTGAAGACTGATTCATCTGGCCGTGAGATCGCTTCCGACCTCCGGTCCTATCCGCGATCCTCTGGGAGGTATATTAATGCCTCTGGGCTGCCCTCAGTACTGCATCAAAGGTCTGATGCTCAAACTGCTCCATCGCCAATAAAATCTCTAGGTGAAGTCCCTGCTGGAACCGCTGGGCTCTGTCGAACTCGGTCGCCACCAAGGTGGGAGCAAACCGACTGAGCCTGGAGAACTCGACCGTATATCCATCGACCGTCCGGCCCATCTGCTTCAAATTGGTGAACCTCGTCTGTAGATCATACCGAGCTACAGCATCGAAGTACTTGGTCTGGAATCTCTCTCTGAATACTGTCCAGGCAATAGGGGCCACTAATCCAACGGCCTGCGCCGTCCACCAGCTGCGGACAAGATCCAATAGCTGTAGGCGCACCACGACCACCTTCTCATTCTCTGGAGTCCTGGCTGTTTCTAGAATCACCTCTGTGTCCTGAAGCCATGCATCTGCAACGATCGCATCTTCACTGCCGTCGAAGAAGGGAGGGTTCAAGCGCTTGAAGCTGTTGGTCGCGCTGTTACCCTGATGACCTCCTCTGGTCAAAGCATCTGCCACCGCCTGGTGCAAGGCATCTCCTCGTCGGGCTTAGGAAGCTAATAACGATCTGATAAGACCTACCAAAGTGCCATCATCAGGCTTTGCTGGCTGGACGGGCTGAACTGGTGGCTCTCCTCCAATAGGCACAACTCTGGAGGCTACTCCGAAATGTTGAGCTTGATCTCCGGGTTGCTGCTGGTCCATGGGAGGTACTCCGCCTTGCTGATCGGCAGGTCCAGGAATAATGCCACTGAAGAAGAAGACATAGGGAATAATAAGGAAGGACCATGGCAGATCAACGATACAAGCATGTGATCAGGTCAAGATTACAGGGATTCAGAAGATACGAGCAGAAATCAAGGGCGAGTACTGATTCAGATATCTATTCGATAAACCCTCATATATCTTGATTTTCAAGACCTGCATGGGCCACAACTTAAACCATGTAACGCTCCAGAACCAAAATACTGGAGAGCGGGGGCGTACATAGCCAGCTACGTATATTGAAGTGCAACCCATCTCGCTATACGATCACGGCTGTCTAGATACATGAGGGTTTAACTATAAGACAACAGTCTCCTATGGTCAAGAACAAGCCAAGTGTCTCAATCTCAAGCAAGCAATAATAGTTACAAGATGTCAGAGCACCAAATATATAATAGCAAGGCGTCCCATATATTACATATTCGGATGATCATGAAGCTAGTCGTACAAAATGTCAGGACTAGCAAGAGTTTCAGTCATACATGATCAACCCTGGGATTTGCCAATCATGTTACAGCCCGTAGGCAGACAGTAAATAAAGGTGCAATACGAACTAACACGTGCTCGCCGGCTAAACGTCTCAAAAGAATAATTTTATAAATAAGTGGGAGGACAAAAAGAAACCCACTCGTTGCCAGGGTTACGCCTAGTAGTCATCATCTGGCTGGAAGACAGGTAGATCCTCTGGTGCTGCTCCGATATCTGGCCACACAAAACCAGCTGGGTCAGACCCCAGAAAGAGCAAGTGCCACAAAGGAGGCTTCACTTAGGAACTAAAACTAGCAAATCATAATTGAATATTAAAGATAATAATAAAGAACTGATAGTAATAGAGATAACAACAGTAAACTGAGTACGAGAAAACCATTCAAGTAGCCAGGTCATAACCCTTAAACCAAACAAGGACCGGGGTTGCAGCCCTTCACCTGAATAGAAACCCGTCTCAAATACTATTGGTACAGAGAAGGCAATAAACGAAGAGAGGACACAGAACTGCTCCGGGAGCCAGGTTACAACCCTTAAACCAAACAAGGACCGGAGTTGTAACCCTTCGCCTAAACAGAACTGGACCCATGATCTTTATTGCTATGGCCAGTATAAATAATCATGGTTTTGAAGTAAGACAAAATATGACGAGTATGGCATGGGGTTGCAATAAGAAAATAAACGAAGAGAGGACACAAAACTGCTCCGGGAGCCAGGTTACAACCCTTAAACCTAACAAGGACCGGGGTTGTAACCCTTCGCCTGAACAAAACTGGACCCCCGATCGTTATTGTTAAGGCAAGCACAAATAATCATGTCTTGTCATAATCTTGCACAAGATCAGGACAAGACTAAGCTGGGATAACTCCATCCAAACAATCACGGCCAAGCACAGAGTACGACTTGATACTTCAACTAACTAGGGTTATCACAGGCCTAGTTACTAGCATGATGCAATGAGATTATCCCAACAGCCACAAGCCCTGCAGACCATCCGGTTATTCGGGTCGAATGTCCGTTTATGAAGGGTGTACCACATAACTGTGTACTGGAAATGTGCCCTACTCGTCGGTAGGCTACAAGTCCACTTAATGCGCCCAGATAACGGGATTGCCTGTAGCTGGAAATCTCTTCATGTCTATTGAATTATTCTAGTTTAATAACCTTAGTAATTTACTGTAGGTATCCCTGACCGTGGTACTCAGGGATCACCTTCCTAGACATGATGCAAGACAGCACTGATTTATTTGTACAAATGCAATCACCCACGGTGTCCGGGTCATTCATACTTGTCATGTCAGGCTGGCTGACATAATAGCAAGTCGAGATATACAATGTCAGTTTACTTGTCAATAGTGTGCCACGGCGGGCTACTGTCGTGTTCAGGGAATATGTGTAAAATCTTCATAGTACAAGCCTTCTATCTCGAGATCCAAGTTATATAAACATTAAGTAACATTCTAATATAAGAACAAGAATAATAATAAAAATGATGATAAAAGACCAGAGCTATAAAAGGCTATACGGCTAGGAAGAACTAGGAACATGCGGCCGGGGAAGACGAGGCATGTGCGGCTGGAGATGAAGGATCTCATGCAGCTGAAATGGCAGGGCTCATGCGGCTGGAAAGAAAGGTCTTATGCGGCTCGCAGAGAGCAAAGCCTTATGCGACTGGAAATGAAAGGTCTTATGCGGCTGAGATCCAATGGAAGCTTATGCGGCTGAGGAAACAGTCGAGCATATGCGGCTGCGGATACTTAAGTTCATGCGGCTGGATTATGCCAAGGCCATATGCGGCTGAAAGAAGATGGGCTCTATGCGGTTCATGAGAACAAGCCATATGTGGCTATATTCTATTGAGTCTTATGCGACTGCATCCTGTCGAGGTCATATGTGGCTGCGTAAGGGATGAGTATATGCGTCTGGAAGAAAATCAATCACATGCGGCTATGTTCAAATGGAGTCATATGCGGCTGGGACTGCCAAAGCCTTATGCGGCTGAAAGTGATTGACTTCATGCGGCTACGGGGACCAACAAGGCCATGCGGCTATGGAGACTTGCCGCATGAAAGTCATGCGGCTAAGGCTACCATGCTGCTCAGAAACTGTTCTTCTTCTCCACTGATTCGAGAAGAATAGCCATGAAGTCCATGGCTTCAAAGCTCATAAATCCTTCATCCTAAGTCAGAATTTCGACTTCCATAGGTCAAAATGGGACAGAATCGAATGCTCTACAACATGAAACCATCAAAACTTGGAAATAATAATGTTAAGTAGATCAAAACCTAAGAAATCCAAAAATACTGTAAACTTAGATCTACACAAATGGAGCCATAAAAATTAGAAATGCTAAGTACTAAAGTGTGTTAGAATCTCATGGAGAAGAAAATAGAACAATAAAATTTGGGTTCCTCCATAAAGCATGCTGTACTTGCCTAATCTCTCTTCCTGGTAGGTGAAAAAGTAATAGTGGAGAAGAAGAATAATGAAGAGAGAGAGTGTTTGGTGGGAATATAAATAAGGGGGTGGTGGTAGGTGGGGGTTCGGTCCACCTAAAACCAAGCCAAGTCGAACCAGCAACAAGTTGAACCGAACCAAGTAGGAAATGTCGAAATAACCATGAAAGGAAATACGCAACATAAGTCAAGAATACATACACGTATACTAAGATACGTAATACGAACAACAGGCATTACAAAACAGGTGCCGGTGGCTAAACGCCAGAACATAAGTGATGAAAACTAGAGTGGTGGAGAAGAAATCCACTCAAGTCCCCCGTCAGCCATGCTCCTAGTATGCACCATTGACGTCAGGGAGGAAGGTCGGATCCTCAGGCTCTGCTACGTGATCTGGCCAAAACAAAACCAGCGGGGACAGCCCCGAATAGCAAGTACCATAAGGAAGCACAAAGAGTGAGATAAAATCCAAGAATAAAATAATAATACTAGTAATAATAAAAGCTTCCGGTCGTAACCTTGGTCCACAGCCTGTCCTAGCAAGATAGACCAACCCAACAACCAAACAAGGACATGGGTTGGACCATGCACCATGACAGTCCATGTCCCTCGGCTACTAATGAAAGGCACAAGGCACAGTCAAGTCATTTTTCAAGCGGCCGTTCATCCCTGCGGCTTTCTATATTTGGTGGAGTTATCCGCACGATACTGATTAAAAGAAATCCTCAGATCGTGTCAACCCAGCAGGGCTAGCCAAACCATAAGACATATAGCACATTGATTATGCACCGGTCCCCCGGAGTGCTACCGCGCTAATTCATATAACACTTAGCTCGTAGAAGTCGGATATAGTCATCTGCTAAAGGCGAATGACACCATATTCGTGGCGGCCAATCCGACACGTCAGGACTGGACCTGGGATGACTAGTATGGCACGGTCTCGAGATTTCTTTCCATCTAATGCATCTACCAAGTTAGTTGCCTAGTTAATCCCTAGGTTATCCTCGGAGTTCACATGTCGTGGTCACATGCTCACTCTTCTAGATGTCGTATATTATACGAGTACCCCAAGAAGGAATCTGTACTGGATCATGGAGTCATACATATGTACCCCCTTCTTGGTGTAATGCAACACACAACACATACCATGTCAGTGCTACCGACCATTCGCTATGTAAATGCTGGACTCTTGGAGGTAGTGGCAGGTATCACGTCGGAACACTTAGTATATAGGATAGCACCTCGGTGCTCATATAGATTGTACCTTAGTACAAACATAGGATTATCCAGCACACGTATATGTAGTCAGATCAGGAAAAAGGACCAAGACACAAAAGAAAAGAGAACAAGAATGCACTACGTACTTAGGGCATGAAAGGCTCGCAAGTCATGAAGTGGCCCAAACGGCGTACGGACAAAAGTGCAAGGTGAAAGGTGCACAATGTAAAACCCCTAAATTTCTACAATTTTTTTTATAAATTGGTACTATTTTTTATTTTGTTTTATTGTACGTCGTATAATCGTATTGTACGTCACGCGCAAAATTGTGTTTTTCGTAATTGTCCGTCGAGTACGAATGTGTGCGAGATACATATTTAAAAAAATATTTTTATTTACAGATTTTATAGTTAAATATTTTACTTGCTCAAAAGTATAAAATTTCGTTGCAAAATTTTATTTATTTATTTATACCAATTTCAAGGTAAGTATAGTTTGTACTAGTCGCATGCGAAATACGTGAAAGTTGATTCATGTAGATACTTTACCATTTTTCAAAAATTATTTTATCTACCTTAATTTTCCTACAAAGGCATTTTTGAAGTATTATTCATAATTTTAGAAATTTAATTATTTATTATACAAAAAGTAATTTCCAAATATTTGAATACTTATTACGATTTTTGAAATTAGTTTTATCTAAAATTTATTGAAAGAAATATTTTAAAGATATTCCATATTAGTAGTTAAATATTTAAGGTAATTTTCAAAATTATTATTTATTATTTTTATATTATGTATAAAAATTTATTTTGAATTCTTCTATTTAATTAAACTTATTATGGGTATTTAAATTTGAAATTTTCTTATTTCTTTTAAATGCTTAATTTAAATATGGAAGTTACCCATATTGAATTTGGATTTGAATATATATAGATTTAATTCGAAATTCGGATTTTGATTGAATTCGCTTTAAATCTATTTAAATTAATATGGTATTTATCTATTTGAGTTTTTAAATAAATTCTAATCTTTATCCAACTGAGAATTCTCACATCCTATAAATAGGCAGGTACTCCTCCATCCAAAAGTGTGCGTGCATCGTGTCCATGTTCTCCATCCAAATTCTTATTCCATGTTTTTACATATACATGACATCCCCTCGTGTCGACAATCCCGACACAACTGTCAACCTAACCTATCTCTAGCCACCGCCGCCATCACAGACTCCGCGACCGCCACCTCCTTCTTCCCGACCCAACCCCACTGCTACTCATCCCAGCACCAAGCTGCCGTGACCACCGACCAGCCACCATCCCCGTACTTCTTCACCATTACGACCAACCCGCGGCCACCACCACCGACGAACTCCCGACCACCCGCTGACCGACCACCAACCCGTCTCCACCGGTGACCCCATATCACAATCCCGACCACCCTCACCAAAGTCAGCCATCACCACGGCTACTGCCTTGGTAACCAAATACCCAAACGACCAGTCTCAGCCAAAACCACCATCGCCCCTGCCCGGTACCACCGTCGTGGCCAACCTCCCAACAATCAGCCACCCTTCCGCCGGCAACCCCTCCATCCACACCATCAGAATCCAACCACCGCCATCGCCGCGATCTCCCCATCTTTCCAGGACCACACCCCGACCGACCCGACATCAACACAGAAACAAAAGCAAAGAGAAACCCAAACCCTAAACTCACCTGGCCACCGTCGCTCCCCGTTCTCCGTCGCCTCTCACCGAAACCCTTCGCCCGTCGTCGTCCCACGTGTGGCCTCCCCGTCTTGCCACCGCTCTCAAGCCCACCCACGCTGGACCGACCGCCGCCCGTACCTCTCCTCAGAACTCCGTCCGCCGATGACCCCTAGACCCGGCCGCCCTAGATCGTTGTGCCTGTCTCGAGATCTCCGCCCTCCGTAATTACCGCCCGTTCGCCGCGGCCAATCCCGACCCCCAGTTCCCTCTCCGTCTCGGCCGGCGAGCTTTGTCGCGCCGAGAGCCTCCGATCCGCCCCTTTGCCTTTTCTCCATGTTCTCTATAGCTCCGACCGCCTCTTCCTCCTGCCTCCCACCGCCGCTTCGCGTCGCCCCTCCGCATCGCCAAGGCCAGCGTCGCTCTTTTCCGATCTCTCCCTCAGCCGCCCGCCTCTTCGTCGAGAGCCCCGGCCGCTCTCCTCCTTCCCATCCTCTGCAGCATCCGCGCTTCGCCGCCCCGAGCTCGTCCGCCCCCTCTCCGCATTCCTCTCCACCTCTCTCACTCGATTCTCTTCTCTCCTCTCTTCCTCTCGTGAGTCTCGTCTTCTCTCTCTTCCTTTCTTCCTTTCTTTGTTTTTTTTTAATAGAAGCTGTCTCACTCTCGAAAGAGAAGAGACAGCTACTGTTTGGTTTGGTTTTTTTTTGTTTTTTTTGTATTTTTTATTTTATTCTATTCTTCTTCGTTTTGTTCTATTTGTGTGAATACTGTAGCTTTGATGTTTTTTTGTATGGAGGGAATACTTTTGGATATTATCATTATTATTATTATTATCATTATCATTATCATTATTATTATTATTATTATTATTATTATTATTATTATTATAATAATAATAATAATAATAATTATTATTATTATTATTATTATTATTATTATTATTTGGGAAGGCAACAGCAGCATATTATCTATATATATAGTTATTATTATTAATATTAATATTAATATTATTGTGATTTTTTTTGTTAAAACTATTTATTTGCCAAATTATTATTAAAGGAATTAGATTATTTATATTGTTTTCTAGATATTCTTAATGTCAAACTTGACCTAAATACTGTACTTTGTCAAAAAGTAGGATTTAGTCGAAATGATTTTCTAAGACTTTAAATATTTATCTAAAATCTTTTTATATAAATATAGCATCTTAAATAGTTATGGGATTGTTTACCTATTTTAAAATATAGTTTTCTACATAAAATTTTTATTTTTAACAAATTTAGATTCTTAGTAAAATAGGTTCTCTTATATTTTAGTATTATCTAAAAACTACTTAAACTAATAAAATATAGTTTTCAATGATTATAATTAGTTTTCTCAAAATCGTATATATTATTTATTTCATCTCTCTTGATCATCCTTCTATCCGTGACCAAGCCCATTATTCCTAATCCCTCCCAACTTTGTAACTTCTTTATATCATCCCTAACTAATTCGACCATCCTGGACACGATGGAACACTCCGTGCCATCAGCGGAGACCGTCTTGTGTATTTGCAACACCGAAGTTGTAGTTCGTGCCACCTTGACTATTGCAGCTCACCAGGAGTCCTACAAGGCAAGTATACCTTGCTAATTAACTGTCAAATTATTTATTTTCTGTATTATTTATTTTGTTTCATATTGTTAGTTTCTTTTGTTATAAACTGCGCGTCCAAGCCATACTTGGGTGCAAGTGACTCTATTACTCGTTTTACTTTACTATATTCATATTAACTTAGTTTTAGCGGACTACCTTCTTGTTGGGAGATATCCTTATATCTTCCTTGGCCATGAAACATACACTACACGGTTGGAGACATGTTGTTAGGGGCACGACTTATGGACTGGCCCTCTCTAAAGTCGTGTGACGGATAGATGATCGTAACTGCTATGACTAGGGTTTTAGAGACTCAAGCAGTTACAAAACTGGATGAGCCATGGACATGACTTAAACAGTGTGGAAAATATTGGAGGAGGACAGTCGCTAGTGCGTATGGAAATCCAAACAGGTAAACCACAGTCTCCGCATGAAACTGTGGCGATATATTTGCAGATGTCCTCTGACATTTTGGACGTTACGGACGGATACAGATGACTGGATGCCAGTTACGTACACATAGCCTAAAATCCCACCCATGCGCATGAAAGTTGTCCTCTAAATTGCACATTAGGCGGTTAGAATCTCCTTTGCATATTTGTGTCTAGAATAGTTCTTTATATATTATTTTATTCTGACAGTTCATATTAGCATGTTCTTCCTGTATCTTGCTACATCCGTCAAAGGACCTAGTTTTTCCCCAGGTGTGTATTCATATCTTTCGCAGGTATCCTAGCCAAGGCCGTGGTCTTCTCCATTCCTTCGAAGACAATTGCGCTTGGTTCGTCTTGCCATTTTATGGATCGATTCTTGTACATTTCTTTTATTGAGATAGTTGGTAGTGGACTTTGTCTCCGCCCAACGGTTGTATCATAAATATTCAAGTTGATTTTTATATTATTATTATTTTCATTGTGGATGAGATTTAGTTTGTCTTGGATTACTGCATTTTACAACTTATGTATACATACAAGGTCATGTACTTCGTATGTATACAGCTGGCATGTCTACGTACTTATTCCTACGTATTTTGGGACTGGAGCGTTACATATTTTTGTGGTGGCCCATGCAGGTCTAGATAAATTTTTTGGTTACTTTACCGTACCAAGCAAGCCTGCGGATAGGATTAGAGTCTAGGATCTCATCCACATACTTGACCGCCTTCTCCTCGAGTTGCATCTTGCTTGATCTCTTCTATCGTGATTCGTGCCCTTCTTTCGTGCTTGATAGAGATTAATAAGGTAACCCATACTAGGTGGATATGACCCATTATTCTATCACCCTACTAGTTTAGCTCTTGTAAGTTCGGTAGAATACCTCATAACCTAGCATTGCCTTCATCCTTATGACTCATTATAGTAGATACTAAGTGGATTGCCTAGACTATAAATTTTTAAGGACCATACCTTATTGCTCGACCAAAACCTTAGACAACAAGACAATAGGTCGACTGTATATTCACCAAACAAGACTTAGATTCTTAAGGAATTCGAACTAATTCTAGTCTCTTTTAATATTTATCTCACGTGCCTATATTTTTACCATTTTGACTAAATGTTGCTACTATAGCCTAGTTTTGTAAGTTTAACCGTTATCAAACTTGTTCAAGACATATGCTATTGAGCGCGCGCTCACTAACATATTGTCTAGTCAGAACCGGTGCATGATGGTCTGATCTACCGAGTGCACTTTGGTTCGCTTTTATTTATCGTTCTACATGGATGGGGACATAGCTAAACTTGCCCTCTAGAGTTCCATCCACGACAGCCTTGGCAATTCTTTTGAATTACTCACTCGCCTTTGAACCACATATAGGTATTCGAAAACAACTTCTTTGGACTCATATTGATTTTTGTCTTTCACTTATTTAGACGAAGACTCGCACCTAATAGATAGACCCAAAGTATCACCTTTAGTTACCCCCTCCCCAACTATTGCCAAAATACTTAGCCACCGACCAACCGATGGGACAATATCTCCATCTCGAGTTACTAGTCCTTTCCCTTAACCCTAGATTCATTATCGCGACCATCATTCCTTCCCTAAATTAAATTCGTGATTTATTTTCGTAGTTATCGAAGTCACGATTTTCTAATGCATGTTTTGAACGTCGTGATTTGATTGTTCCTCATTGATATACCCTTGTACCCTCTCAACCCCCTACTTATTTTTAATTTCGAGAACGAAATTCTTATAAGTTTGGTAGGATGTAAAACCCCTAAATTTCTGTAATTTTTTTATAAATTGGTACTATTTTTTTATTTTGTTTTGTTGTACGTCGTATAATCGTATTGTACGTCACGCGCGAAATTGTGTTTTTTGTAATTGCCCATCGAGTACGAATGTGTGCGAGATACATATTTTTAAAAAAAAATATTTTTATTTATAGATTTTATAGTTAAATATTTTACTTGCTCAAAAGTATAAAATTTCATCGCAAAATTTTGTTTATTTATTTATACCAATTTCAAGGTAAGTATGTTTTGTACTAGTCGCATGCGAAATAAGTGAAAGTTGATTCATGTAGATACTTTACCATGTTTTGAAAATTATTTTATCTACCTTAATTTTCCTACAAAGGCATTTTTGAAGTATTATTCATAATTTTAGAAATTTAATTATTTATTATACAAAAAGTAATTTCCAAATATTTGAATACTTATTACAATTTTTGAAATTATTTTTATCTAAAATTTATTGAAAGAAAATTTTTAAAGATATTCCATAATAGTAGTCAAATATTTAAGGTAATTTTTGAAATTATTATTTATTATTTTTATATTATGTATAAAAATTTATTTTGAATTTCTTCTATTTAATTAAACTTATTATGGGTATTTAAATTTGAAATTTTCTTATTTCTTTTAAATGCTTAATTTAAATATTGAAGTTATCCATATTGAATTTGGATTTGAATATATATAGATTTAATTCGAAATTCGGATTTGGATTGAATTCGCTTTAAATCTATTTAAATTAATATGGTATTTATCTATTTGGGTTTTTAAATAAATCCTAATCTTTATTCAACTGGGAATTCCCACATCCTATAAATAGGCAGGTACTCCTCCATCCAAAAGTGTGCGTGCATCGTGTCCATGTTCTCCATCCAAATTCTTATTCCATGTTTTTACATATACATGACATCCCCTCGTGTCGACAATCCCGACACAACAGTCAACCTAACCTATCCCTAGCCACCGCCGCCATCACAGACTCCGCGACCACCACCTCCTTCTTTCTTACCCAACCCCACTGCTACTCATCCCAGCACCAAGCCGTCGTGACCACCGACCAGCCACCATCCCCGCACTTCTTCACCATTACGACCAACCCGCTGCCACCACCACCGACGAACCTCCGACCACCCGCTGACCGACCACCAATCCGTCTCCACCGGCGACCCCACATCACAGTCTCGACCACCCTCACCAAAGCCAGCCATCACCGCGGCCACTGCCTCGGCAACCAAATACCCAAACGACCAGTCTCAGCCAAAACCACCATCGCCCCTGTCCGACCCCACCGCCGTGGCCAGCCTTCCAACAACCAGCCACCCTTCCGACGGCAACCCCTCCATCCACACCATCAGAATCCAACCACCGCCATCGCCGCGATCATCATTATTATTATTATTATTATTATTATTATTATTATTATTATTATTATTATTATTATTATTATTATTTGGGAAGACAACAGCAGCCTATTATCTATATATATAGTTATTATCATTAATATTAATATTATTATTATTGTTATTTTTTTGTTAAAACTATTTATTTGACAAATTATTATTATTATAGGAATTAGATTATTTATAGTGTTTTCTAGATATTCTTAAAGTCAATCTTGACCTAAATACTGTACTTTGTCAAAAAGTAGGATTTAGTCCAAATGATTTTCAAAGACTTTAAATATTTATCTAAAATCTTTTTATATAAATATAGCATCTTTAAATAGTTATGGGATTATTTACCTATTTTAAAATATAGTTTTCTACATAAAATTTTTATTTTTAACAAACTTAGATTCTTAGTAAAACAGGTTCTCTTATATTTTAGTATTATTTAAAAACTACTTAAACTAATAAAATATAGTTTTCAATGATTATAATTAGTTTCGTCAAAATCGTATATATTATTTATTTCATCTCCCTTGATTATCCTTCTATCCGTGACCAGGCCCATTATTCATAATCCCTCCCAACTTTGTAACTTCTTTATATCGTCCCTAACTAAATCGACCATCCTGGACACGATGGAACAGTCCGTACCATCAGCGGAGACCGTCTTGTGTATTTACAACACCGAAGTTGTAGTTCGTGCCACCTTGATTATTGCAGCTCACCAGGAGTCCTACCAGGCAAGTATACCTTGCTAATTAACTGTCAAATTATTTATTTTCTGCATTATTTATTTTGTTTCATATTGTTAGTTTCCTTTGTTATAAACTGTGCGTCCAAGCCATACTTGGGTGCAAGCGACTCTATTAGTCGTTTTACTTTACTATATGTATGTTAACTTAGTTTTAGCGGACTACCTTCTTGTTGGGGGATATCCTTATATCTTCTTTGGCCATGACACATATACTACACGGTTGGAGACATGTTGCTAGGGGCACGACTTATGGACTGGCCCTCTCTAAAGTCGTGTGACGGATAGATGATCGTAACTGCTATGACTAGGGTTTTAGAGACTCAAGCAGTTACAAAACTGGACGAGCCATGGACATGACTTGAACAGTGTGGGAAATATTGGGGAAGGCAGTCGCTAGTGCGTATGGGAATCCAAACAGGTAAACCACAGTCTCCGTATGGAACTGTGGCGATATATTTGCAGATGCCCTCTGACGTTTTGGACGTTACGGACGGATACAGATGACTGGATGTCAGTTACGTACACATAGCCTAAAATCCCACCCATGCGCATGAAAGTTGTCCTCTAAATTGCACATTAGGCGGTTAGAATCTCCTTTGCATATTTGTGTCGAGAATAGTTCTTTATATATTATTTTATTCTAACAGTTCATATTAGCATGTTCTTCCTGTATCTTGCTACGTCCGTCTGAGGACCTAGTTTTTCTCCAGGTGTGTATTCATGTCTTCCGCAAGTATCCTAGCCAAGGTCGTGGTCTTCTCCATTCCTTCGAAGACAATTGTGCTTGGTTCGTCTTGCCATTTTATGGATCGATTCTTGTACATTTCTTTCATTGAGATACTTGGTAGTGGACTTTGTCTCCGCCCAACGATTGTATCATAAATATTTAAGTTGATTTTTATATTATTATTCTTTTCATTGTGGATGAGATTTAGTTTGTCTTGGATTACTGTATTTTATAGCTCATGTATACATACAAGGCCCTATACTTCGTATGTATACAGTTGGCATGTCTTCGTACTTAGTCCTACGTATTTTGGGACTGGAGCGTTACATGTTTTTGTGGTGGCCCATATAGGTCTAGATAAATTGTTTGGTTACTTTACCGTACCAAGCAAGCCTGCGGATAGGATTAGAGTCTAGGATCTCATCCACATACTTGACCGCCTTCTTCTCGAGTTGCATCTTACTTGATCCCTTCTATCGTGATTCGTGCCATTCTTTCGTGCTTGATAGAGATCAATAAGGTAAACCATACTAGGTGGACATGACCCATTATTCCATCATCCTACTAGTTTAGCTCTTATAAGTTGGGTAGAATGCCTCATGACCTAGCATTGCCTTCATCCTTATGACTCATTATAGTAGATACTAAGTGGATTGCCTAGACTATAAATTTTTAAGGACCATACCTTATTGGTCGACCAAAACCTTAGACAATAAGACAATAGGTCGACTGTATAGGCACCAAACAAGACTTAGATTCTTAAGGAGTTCGAACTAATTCTAGTCTCTTTCAATATTTATCTCACGTGCCTATATTTTTACCATCTTGACTAAATGTTGCTACTATAGCCTAGTTTTGCAAGTTTAACCGTTATCAAACTTGTTCAAGACACATGCTATTGAGCGCACGCTCACTAATATATTGTCTAGTCAGAACCGGTGCATGATGGTCTGATCAACCGAGTGCACTTTGGTTTGCTTTTATTTATCGTTCTACATGGATGGGTACTGGGGCGTTACACACAAGGTGCCATACGGCATTCTATGGCACTATGCGTCCTTCTGTGGCACTATGCGGCCTTCTACGGCACTATGCAGCCATGTAGCCTATGCAAGCCTGTGGCACTATTCATCCACGTGGCACTATTTATTTCTGCAGTACTATACAAGCCTGCGGTACCATTCATCCATGCGGCACTATTCATCCATACGATACTATACAAGCCTGCGGCACTATTCATTCATACGGTACTATTCATCCATACGGCACTATTCATTCCTGTGACACTATTCATCCATACCGTACTATTCATTCCTGTGGCACTATTCATCCATGCAGCATTATTCATTCCTGCAGCACTATTCATCGTCCCTGCCAGAACCAGGACAGATGAACATAGAAGATGTCCAAATATTATTTTGGCCATAACTTCCTCAAAACAAGTCAAACTCTAACTTTTCAAAGGTCAAAATTGTGTAGAAGCAAATTTTCTACCATATGGAACAATTAGTTTTCAAAAACCAATAAGTTTGATAGCAAGAAAATCAAAAATGATGTAAACTTAGACCTACAAGAATCCATCTATCAAAACCGAAAATACCAAGTACTAAACTTGAAGAGGATGATAAGAAGAACAATATATACAAATAATATCAAAAGAAAAATCAAGAATAAAAAATATACAAATCTCCACTTTTGAGCAAGTTGTACTGGCCTAAGTGGGTTGGTGGTTGAGGGAAATAAATGAGAGAGTGAATGAGGAAAGAGACTGTAGAAGAGATTATTTATAGTGGGTGAGGGTTGGCTTAAGAAAACCCTAATCTCTAAACATGCTCTAACCATTCCACTAATGACATGCTTAAAGGCTACATGCAAACATTAATAAATAAATAGAATTATGCACATGCTAAATACAGGATACCATGTACAAAATTTATGAAAGAATACGTATATCGGGATCGGAGAGTGATACTTCATGAGAGGTAGGAATGAGATCACCCTCGTGATACGATTCCTAATTCTGTCTCTCCACCGTCCAACTCTCGTGTATAAAGGCCCTTCCTACCATCTTGAAGAAGCCCTTTTAAGCATGAAGAGTTCTGAGCTCTCTGATGTGTGTGTCAAAGGTGGTTCAACTTCATAACATCCAAGATCACCGATGCCAGTCCTGGGAATTTTTGTCAGCTGGTCTCCTGCAAGCATCAGAAAGAAGAAGAGAATACAGTAAATGTTCCTTTTTTATGGCAATTATTTATGTACAATTGGAGCTGGAACATTATGTACGTCCATAGGCATATATTTCGGGAAGAATAAAGTACGGAAGCACGAAAAGTGCCACATGTCGTTCAGAAATTTGTGTTATCAGAACCGAGAAAAGATAACGTGTCAAGAAAGTTACACAACAAAACTCAAATGTGTCAGGATTTAATAAAGTCAAAATTTTTATTTCATAATGGAAAAGAGGACAGACACTACAGACATACGCGCTATAGGCCATTATGTAAAATGACTCTTTCGCATCACATCACTTCTCCTTTCTGTCCTCAGTCTGATGCAAGGCAGCACTCAGTTCCTCCATATCATGGATTCCCGAACGATGCATCAAACGAAGGAATTCTTCCCTACGTTCTAAGGCGCCACGCTCTTCGGAAGAACGATGGCCCACCTCTGGAATGAGCAAAAACTGTTGGGGTCAGGCCAAAACAGTTGAGGAAGTTCTCCGCCCTCAGTGAATGGTCAGCCTCCAGTAAAAACTCTGCAGGCACGGAGTATAACTTCTCCTCAGAAGCTTTGCCGTTGTCACTGCTGTTCGTCCCATTCTTCATGTTAGATGCCATGAGAATGAATAAAGATGAAGGTGGAACTTCATGTTCATATATACGCAGCAGAGATCGGCCCCCGCCAATACTTCATCTTTCTAATAAATGGGCGCGTATCATTTAACGAGGGAGAAAGTAAAAATATTTTTTGAAAAAGAGTGCCCCATAAATAGGTTCATCGTTGGGAATAAATCGAGTATTGTTTGCCATTAAAATCTTTTGATTACAATTTCAATTACAAACAGAACAGTGTTACAATATAGGACTTCAATGTAGTCCTAGGAGTACACTTTTATTTTTATCTGGGTCCTGTGTCGATGGAGCGAGTGGTAATGCATTGACTCCGTTGACGATCTGACGATGATTTTCGGTTCTCTAAAGGTCTAGATTGCTCTGAATGTCGGAGCTTGCGGAGGGGAAGAAGACGTTGAGTGTCTCTTCCGATCTCTATGGGTGATAACTCTGATGCTCTGGTTACCTCTGTCTTTGACTGTACGTCTCTGTATATTTGTCTATATATGTGTGAGAAGGAAATGATCCCTCTATTTATAAGCAGTAGATTGGGCTGCTAATGCGTGCACATGTAGGATGCGCCTGTACGTGGGGACGCCACGTGGTTGAAGCTGCGGGAGGTGCAAAGATGATGCACCATCATTTGTGGGTTGAATCCTTCATGCTGCATTTATGGGCTGACACGTAGCAGGGGAGAAGAACTTTCAGTTGCTGAGATCTTGGGTGATTAGCACCCCTTCAGAGACTGAATTGAGTCAAAGGACACGTGGTGCATGTCCGTAGCTCAAAGATCTCAGATTTGGTGGAGGGTAATCTGATAGGATACGCTTGGGATTGGCGCATGAGAAGACTTTGGCCCACAACCTTCAGGAGTTACGAACCAGCCTGGGCGCACGGCTTTTGAGGCGCATGCAAATTTTTAGTCGCATGGATGCTGAGGTGCTTGTGAGTGGTTGGTCGTCGCGTGGGTTGTAACCGTCGAAGGAAAGTAATGATGACGCTGACGTCAGCGATGCTTTATTTTCTGCAAAAGCTGCCAACTGTTCAGTCCTCGGGGGACGTGCTGCCAACTCTGTCACTTTGGCATTAATTGCTTGGTAGGGTGACGCGTCGATTTGTACCCCACTGGGCATACGGGTCCATGTTGATTAGGATGCATGGATCTGTGCTTTGTTGAGCGCATCCATACAGGGCACTTGGTACTGGCGAGTGCGTCTGTACGATGTACGGTATCTGACCGGCACATCCGTTTGCATGACGCGTCTTTATTGGTCCGACTGTTGTGTTCTTCAAGTGCATTAAATAGCCGTTCTAACTTGGCTGAATTCAAGGAGTCAGGTTCATCACCATAAATGCAAATTCATTGTACGAATTCGGAGAGCCCGCCACTTGGCGCATGGGTTTGATTTGCCCCGCCTGTAAATAGCAGCAAGGAGAGAGTTTGCTTCTCGTTCTCTCATGTCATCCCGAATGAACTTATTTGCTCGAGTACATTCTGTTGACAAGATGCTCCCGAGGGTGAAGATGCGACGAGTTGTCTTCGTTCATGCACTTGAAGGTGACTGTTACATCCAAAAGTCAGAATCGCGGGGTTCTGAGGCAGACCGAAGGTGCCTGTTGCATCCAAAGATCGGAATGCTCGAGCCCCATCTCTGTTATGCCGGAAGAGCCACAGATCAGAATTGCGGTGCTCTCCTCTTCCTTGGGCTTTGGAGAGCTCTTCCTCCAGCTAGAGTGTGGTTGGCTGCCCACTCTGGTTCTGCTCAAAGCTGCTCCTTTAGCCGCAGCACTTGATCGGGTCGAAGTAGAGCGCATATGCTGAGTGATGCGCCTAACTGAGACGCTGAAGAGACGTGCCTGACTGAGATGCTCCTGATTGAGACGCTAAAAAGACGCGCCTGACTGATGATGCACCTGGCATGGGGCGCATGGCAGTTTGCTATGCCTGGCTGTAGTCTTGGGATCTTTCTTTTTATGGAAATTCTCATTTCTAAAACCTTTTTTAGACATGTAATAGACTTTTATATAAAACAAAATATCTTCTTTTGATGTCTATACTTTTGCTGTTCTTTGCTGTACCAAGTACTTCGTTAGAGCTCCCCGGTGCATGTAGTGTTAAGCACATAGGAATTCTGGCCTATAGATGCGCTTGAAATTCTATACTTCTACAAGAACCCCTTCAAAGTTTTCAAAACTTTTCGTCAAGTTTTGGAATACTTTAAAATGAGAAGCATGGTGTTGACTTCAATGGGGCGCATAACTGTTCGGGGCGCATGATTGCTCCGTGCATCTGTGATGAGGCGCATGCTCATCTTCATTTTTATATGTAAATGATAACGCTTCGTAATAAACAAAGGATCTTTTGTATATCTACTGTTATCACTTTGTAGAACCTCAGGCGGCGGCTGACGTCACCCTTCATCTGTTCACGCGTGTGACCAAGCCTATAAATAGACGTCTGATGGATAGAGAGAGAGAGAGAGAGAGTTCTTACTCTATTCGCTTTCTTCTTCTTTAGAGTTCTTCTTCCAAAACCATAGCTTCTTTTTACGAAATGGCTCCCAAGACTCCACGCGGTGGTGCTGGCCGAGGACAAGGCCGGGATAAGGAGCCGATGGAGTTCGATGAGGAGGACGCTCCTGTCGTTACTATGACTTCCACTGATGTTTGACCAGCGGTGACGGGTGGGTGTCTTCTAACTTTGTAGTTCCCAACTTTTTTAGACGAGTTTGGGGCAAACAGATGAGTTACATCCTGTTGATGTGCCCTAACTCCTTGTTGCCGACGCGCATGGACTTCTGTCCTGATGATGCGCTTAGGTTCTTCCGCTGACGCGCATGGGTTTAGGCCCTGATTATGCACCGAGACTTCGCTGCTGACGTGCATAGGCTTGGGCCCTGATTATGCATCGAAGCTTCACTGCTGACGCGCATGGGCTTAGGCCCTGATTATGCGCAAAGCTTCACTGCTGACACGCATGGGTTTAGGCCTTGATTATGCGCCGAAGCTTCACTGATGATGCACATAGGCTTGGGCCCTGATTATGCACCGAAACTTCTGATGCGCCCCAAATGTTTCGTCTTTGAAGCCTCTAAATTTTTTTCTTGCTGCCTGTCTTTTGTTTTTGCTGTGTCAGTGTCAATGACTATCCCCTTGCTAAACGAAGTCCTTCTGGATGCTTCGCTTTGCCAAATGGGGGTTGACTTCAAGGAGGAGGTTATTAACCCAGCGAAGGCTGCTATCATGCTGGATCAGCTTCCCGAGAGGATGTCGCAAATCAGGGATCAGTCGCCTATTTTTCTCCAAAGTATGATGGAGAGCGGCAAACTGAAATCTGCTGAATCCGAGAATATGACTTTCTTGAAACCGGCCTTTCTGTTTGGTGACCGCTTGATCTCCACTGAGGCAAAGATATTGAAGATCAAGAAAGACTGGTTCTTTACAGCGAAGGGCGTAGCCCTGTACATGCGGTAGTCTGAGCGTCAATTGCCACTGACGACTTTTTACCGTTTGGCCTCCAAGAGGAGGATGCCTTGGGAACTTACTCATTCTCAAGGAGGGGCAGTGGGGGTACCCTTCGTATTGATGTTACTTCGAATCAAAAGATATCTTGGCCTCCTCGCGAGCCAGAACCTTGTACCATTGCCGAACTTTGTACCCTGGGAGCATTTATAGTGATGTTCCCCCCGATACTTTTGCCTTCGGTGCTTCGACCTTTGCAAGCCAGATGCTAACATCGAAGGTTATGTATCCGAAAGGAGGTTTTTGGGTTGAGGGCTGGTGTCACCACGTGTCAAAGTGGGACGAGCTGACCCTTTGGGTTTTGACAAAGTTCAAGACTGAGCTGAAAGCGATTGGGCTGACCGCTGCTCTTCGCGCCACCCAAGCAGGTGTCGACCTTAATTGACATATGTTTCTTGCTCTCTTGGAGATGTTTAACACCCAGACTGGCACCTTTTTTACTCCGGTAGGGGAGTTGGTATTGGCCCGTCATAAGATGTATGAGGTGTCCAAGCTTCCCTGGGGCTTGGAGCCATATGAGGAATATTTCCCGACAAATGAAGAGATTCAAGTTCTGGAAGACAAGGACCCAGAAATGGTAGCTGTTTTCAAAGAAGTGGCGAGCTACCATTATCTGATGCAACAAAGGGAAAAGGATGGGTCACAGCCCCATGTGACTGCTTGGAGGGATTATATCTTCAAGCAGGACCTGACGGACCCTTTCAAGATTCGGTTTGTGACTCCGCCGGGACTGAGTCACACGGAGGTGACCTCCGATATGAGCCGATTAGGCGAAAAGACTCCTCGTTCAAACGAGAGTGGTGACGACGTATATAGTTGTTTCTGGCATTGCGTGCACCGGATGTCTTCCAAGGCAGTATTGACTGCATACTTGATGATATGGCTCCGGGACTATATGTTCTCGGGCGGATCTAGATCCGTAGAGAGAGTGAGCAGGAACCTCATTTTGCCAGCGGTAAAACTTGTTTTTGGTCGTCCTCTGGCGCTCCTTCCCGCGATGGTGTGTTACCTGTTGCGGGATTTAAGAGATTTTGCCGACGATGTGGTCCACGAGAGGGGCAAGAAAGACAACTTTCCCCGACTTGAGCTACCATTCCATTATTTGATGGGATGGTTGATTCTGCATCATCCAAATGTGATGAGCCCAGGCCCTAAAGAGGATCATGTTGAAGGTGACGCCTTTATCTGTCGCTTCTATAAGAGGAAGTGACTGCACACCGGTGTCCCTGTCTGTAGAAAGGTTTTTTCTTATATTCAAGGGTGGGAGATCACCAAGGTCAGTCCCGTCTTCACAGATTTCGAGGCTGACCAAGAACTGGAAGACTCCGGTGAAGATGCGATCGCCCTGCCGATATGGGGGTTTCGCTGGTTGTAGAGTATTCGACCGTCCCATTTGGTCTACCGCAACAAAAATAAGTGCTATCTGGAGCCGTATTTATCGAGCCGGTTTGCGCGCTAGTTTGGTTACACCCAGCTGATGTTAAGGAACCCCAGTAATAGCCTGGGGTTCGTCGGGAGTTTACTGGATGGGGCTCGGGTTGGCAATATTATAACGCCGGATGCACTGGAGTTCGTTTCACTACTCCAGTTCACAACCCTCGGCCGTAAATCTTGTATTCGGCTGTGAAGCTGTATTGCGCCATGAACACCGTATCCCCAGATTATAACAAGGAAACTAGTTTCATTGTTGGCACCCAGCTAGAGGCAACAAAAAATATGCTAGCGGTGGTCCGGTCATATTGTCCACCGGAGGTTGCAGGTTGTCGGGCTGCTACTGCAGCATCAACGAAGGATACTCAGAACGAGCTTGCAGCTGGAAAGAAGCGGGCCGACGCGGAGGCTGGTTCGTCTGCGCCAAAAGACCGAGGAAAGCGATAACTCCGAAGGTGGGAGCTCCGGGGGTGCCACCTGTAGTACCAACGGAATCAGCTACCATAGAGGTAAAGACGTCCCACATAGTCTGGTTTATTCTTTGATTTCTGTGACTTATGTCCTCCTTTTTTTGTAGAAGGCGCCGAAGAATAAATCTCGAGTTTAGAAACCGAGTATTAGTAGGCCGAAGGAGGTGGCGAGCTCTTCCGACGAGCGCATTCCTCCGATTATAGCATCTCCCAGAGAGGGGAGTGCTGATGATGTCGCTTCTGTAGAAATTTTGGTGTCTCTAGATTATGTTGGAAGAGAAGCTGAAGATGTATTAGCGCCTCAGGTTGCTGAGGTCTCTCGGTCGGTCCATCAGGAGGGCGACATGAAGACTCGATCGGGAGTAGAACCGACTGTTAAGGGGGTGCCTGAAAGCGTCGGGGCCCCAAAGGAAGTTGTCGAAAAAGTCCTTCCAGACGAGAAGGAAGTATGGAGGTCGTCTTCTTCTGACGATGGCTCGCAAGAAGATGTTGATCAAGCTGCTAAAGAGATCACGTCTAGCGGAGACGTCTTCGACAATGATTTGTCGGCTGGGCTTCTTCCCGATTGTGGTACCGAGGCGCTGGTCGAACATGAGGCCTCGTGGCCAAGCCTTACCCCTGCCCAGAAAGTGGGGGTTGATATGGTAGGGTCGATGTCACTGCCGAGCCCTACACCCGTCCCTGTAGGGTGGGTTGATGCGGGTGATGAGATTCATTTTTCGAGCCCGGCTCCGAGGGAGGTTGAACTGTCAGGGGCGGACCCTGTCGATTCGAATGAAAGGAAGAGCCGCCCTGCCCCGGACGGGGATAATATCATCAACCCGGATGTCGGGGGACCATCCATAATTTGCTCTGATAAGGGCAAGGGCCCAGTTACGGAGGACACTCCTCCTGCTCCTTCCACTTGGAAGACAGTATCGATGCCCCATCCGACTCCTTCCGTCCACTTGGCACCTCGGGCTAGCGACGGAGTTCAAGTTCATGACGAGGAAGGGTCCGCTGAGGTTGAGGTTGCAGCCTCGCAGATTAAGCTCGGTGGGTCTTCTTCAAGTCCATTGTCCAGAGTAGATCCTCCAACTTCTGCTATGACGCCTCAGGTATTGGCAGACGCAGATGAGTACGTGAAGTTTGTTGTTGAAGCAGTGTACAGAATGCTGCAGAGAGGCGTATCCATGGTGCTGAATACGAACGGGAGTTATACGATGGAAAAAGCGATGGCGCTCCCTTCCATTGGTCTGATGCGTTCCCACCAGGGCTACGATCATATGGCCGAGATTCTGGAGGCGTCGGTGGCCGAGCTCGACCAGCTTCTTTTCGAGCTTCAGAGTATCCGACGAAATGACTTTTCTGCTCCGATAGAAGCAGAAAAGGAGAAATTGATAGCTGAAGTCGAGTCGTCGTATCAGGTCACGGTGGCTGTCTGGGACCGCGAGGTGGCCGAAGCTGAGGCTGCGGTGGAGAGGCTATCTCAATCCATGCAGAAAAAGGTAGAGTTGCGGGCCTCATTGGAAGCTAGCATAGCGGAGGTCACTGCCAAGATCTGCCTCCTTGAAGACCAACGAGCCCAACTCTTGTTAGATGCTGAGCGAGTCCAGGCTGAACATGTAGCATCTAAGGAGGAGGAAGCAGCTTTTACCCGCCAGATTCTTTTCCTGACCCACCAGCGGCAACAGCTAGACGAGAAGTATGAGAATGATACTGCCCCTGAAGCTGCAGAGGTGATGCGTCATGTCATGCCCCGCTCCCGTAGGAGCGTTCGTCCTCGCTAAGGCGTGATGCCGCACGAGCCTAGATTGCGCTTGTGCAAGACAGTTTCATAACGGCCGATTACATCAGCAGCGACGGGGTCGTCGCACAGAAGTCCCAAGCAGAAACATTGAACATGCAGCGGAAATTTAATGGCAAAATACAAGTTTTTCAAAAGAACTCTTTATTGATACTAAACAATGATATTACAATAGGTGCAAGGCCATGATTACAAATCTCTCGTGCTCACTTTTCTCTTATTTACAAGTCACTCTGCTCTCTCTCATCTCACGATTACATATACTTGAGCCAGTGGAAGCTTCGAAAGGCGATGTCCATACATTATGTCCCGTATAAGTTTTTGATTCCACGCGGCCGCACGCTTCGACTCGCCAAGGAACTCCGTACCTCGACGCATACAAGCGAGCTCCGCACTACGAGCTTCTACCTGTGCCTGCACATGAAAACTGTGTGGGTGTCAGTACTCAACTGTAATAGTGGAGTGAGCTCCTCGCCCACCCATACAAAACTGACACGTTCATTTACTTTGTGCATTACAAGTCCATTTTGCTGTCTTGCTAGTCTTGCCTTAGGATCAGTTTTAAGACTACGACGTCTGACCAACTCGATGTGCAACGACATGGTCGTGCTATAATGCCAACGTGTATTTCTATCGAGGCAATTCCTCATCGCTTATGTACTTGACCGAACTTTAACTCGGGACGACAGGGTCGTGTCATACTTTATTCGTGACTTCAACGCATTCAGGATAGTGCTTCGCGGAGGAGCAACTTATGCGAACTCGGCCGTGCCAAGACTTTCCTTAAACTCAGGTGCCTCTAGACCAATTCTCGTGCCATCGACGTCAAGGGGACGACTCGTGTTGGTCGTGCCTCTAGACCTTGCTTAGACTTGTTCGTGCTTCAAGATTGAGGTCGCGCCTCGCAACTTATTAAGACTTATCAAGCTACCGCCTTGCGGCCTTTTCTGACTTTAACTCAAGACAACTCACATTCAAACTATGCAACTTATATGCCGACAACATAAGACTCGACGCCACATCTCGTGCCTTTAGCACGTCGCCTACGTTGCAACCAACTCTTAGGCCCAACATTTTGTGTTCCAACTATACTCACACATTCAACTCGACTTCCTTGATACACTACACTCAATACTCGACTCAATCCAAAGGCATTTACGCGGATCGCCGCTCATGCCGACTCATCTATATGAACTAGTCACTAGCGCCCAGCGCTATAATGGACTTGGCTCAGGGGGATTCGGTCCTTCCTTCCACGGGTAGCTAGCCCCGGAAGCGCCGAATCTCCCATGCGGTTATCCAACATCCTTCTTTGAGCCAACTCGCTTCCCCCGGGCCGATATGAATCCCGGTGCCCCAGCGACCACTCGAGAAGCCTTCTACCTTGTACAAGTTCTCCAATGACCATACAAGACTCGACTCGAACTGACATCTCACACAGTCAATCTACTTCTAGTGTTACCATCTCTTTCAGGGCTAAGTTCAACACTTCTCACATCTGAGACCTTGCCTCGGTGACCCAGTCGCGAGCCTTCTTCTTTTTTGCCTCGACAACCCAGTCGCGAGCATTCTTCTTTCTTGTCCCTATCATTTCACTCAACTCAAGAACAACTATTGAAACACTTTCCAAAACTCGATAAATCAATCGTGGCCCGTGCCTTAGACAGACCTTGTTCTCTAGGCGACAATATCGCTCAAGTCATATACTTTATACGACGAGCTACGCGACTTGACAATCGTAGATAGAGCGTGACAGTGCTAGAACTAGCTTAGATCGACCGACATAACTTTGCCTAACTTGTTTGTGCAATAATTTGACGAGCAAAGGCTACGCCAAGCTTTGCATCGAAGGAAAGTGCTGTGCACGCGATCGACTTGAACGACCAAGTTCTCGGGTGCCTAGACTTAAGCCAACAGCCGTGCAAGACGACTTAACTCACGGGACGTGCGAATGCTATGCCAAGCCTTGTACGACGGGACCGTGCATGTATTTTTAAGCATTTACGCGGGCGACGCCTATGACTTAGGCTAACTCGAGTGTCAGGGCAACTTAGCAACTTAGGCCAACTTCCTTCTCCCAAGCCACGGGACGTGTAACGCCCCAGTCCCAAAATACGTAGGACTAGGAACATAGACATGCCAGCTGTACTCATACGAAGTATACTCCAATATATGGAAACCTCGTATGAATACATAAGCTGTAAAATGCAGTAGAACCATAACTAATCTCATCCACACAAAATAAATAAAAGATATCATAAAATGATAATGAACTGTCTTGATACAATATATTGGGCGGAGACAAATCCACTACCAACAAGTAAAGAAAAAAATATAGAAAATGAAATGAGTGGCGAGCGAAGCGAAGACGATCCAAGTGCAATCATCCTCGAAGAAATAGCAATGATCACGGCTAGAGCTAAAGCACCTACGAAAGACAATAGCACACACCTGGGGAGATAACCAGGTCCTCAGAGGGACGTAACAAGACACATAATATCATGCCATATAAACTGAATAAATATTGCTCAAATAAATAAGTAAATCGAATTATAATATGGTCCAATACGCACCTACTGAACGAAGCGTACCATACCCCCAACCAAACAAGGACAGGAGATGGTAAACTAATTCACGATGACATTATCTTTCCCTGCTAATAATCCAATATGGTATCCGGACCCCAACAAGGATTCAATACCTTCTCATCGAAGTAGTAAGTCACACCTACAACCAAATAAGGACAAGATGTGATGAACTAATTCCACGACAAGTTATTATTCTAAGCCACGGTCAGATACAAGTACCCAAACCAAAAGTACTCGTACCTAACGGATAAGGTAGCCTACCGTTCTAAGTGAAACTGTAGTTAAGAACAATCCTTCCTGCACATGGGCCCTGGCTGAATAGGATCGACATAGTCTCCCTTGGGCACCAGAGTTCCCATCAGTAAGAGCATGACGTTCGCATAATCGTCAGTGGCCGTCAGTAATCATGAGTCATCAACCCCGTATCTCCAGCGGAGAGTCTGGGTCACAAGGGAAGTGCATCGAAGCCCATACGCTAAGGAATTGTCCTCCCCGCCCAATGCCTACTGTGTTGCATCCACAACACAAACCACTATAACCGCTAAGTCAAACTAGCATGCAACCTCTATTAACGGTTATTCCTATCGCACGACTTGTACGTACTGGTGGCCAGCCAATCACGTACTTCCGTGTCCTACATGCAACACACAACTTCGTGTTACCACGTGTCAAGGCCAATGAATGCAACACACAAAGGTGGTCCCTTAGATCTAGGTTTAATGTGTAAAAATAATACATAGCAGGAAAATATAAATAAACAGTAAGTTCTAACAGGTTATGCCATGTATCACAGTTTATTTTGCATAAAGAAAATAAATAATGCATGAAATATGAGCTACAATAATTAAACAGCAAATGGCAAGGTGTCTTGCCTGGTAGTACGCCTGGTGTGCTGCGATAATCACGGTGGCATGAACTGCGACTTCGGTACAACAACTATGCAAGGTGACCTCTGATGTCGGCACGGACGGTTCCATTGGGTCCAGAAGGGTCAATTTAGTTAGGGTGGACATAATGTAGGCTTGAATTGACGATCGAATAGGAAAGAGGGGGTTGAGTCTCGGTCGAAAGATTAAAGAAAATTTTGATGAGTAATAATTATATGATTTTAGAAAACTAATTTATAATACTTGAAATATAATTTTATTAGTCAAAACATGCTTTTAAATAAATATCGAAAAATCAAAAAGTCATTTTAAGGCAAAACTGTAAGTTTTGTCAATTAACATTTTAGACTAAACCTATATCTTATAAATCAAAAATATTTTAAGTGAAGCAAAATAATATTAGAAAATTTGTTACGGTTAAGAACCATATTTTGTAAAAATAAAATTTTATTAATAAGCAATACTTTTAAATGCCACAAATTAATATAGCAAGTGCAATTAGGACTTCCAACCCAATGTCGAAAATATTTATTTATAACAATATAATTTATAATAATACTAATAATAAAAATTCTTAAATCAAATATAATACCAAAAATATATACTTACTTAATATTCTGTAATTGAAAAGATAATAATAATAATAATAATAATAATAATAATAATAATAATAATAATAATAATAATAATAATCTACAGTAACAGCTCATTTCGAGGAGGCAAAAATCCCATGGCTTCTGCGCTTCCTCGGGAAGCATGAGGCTAAAGCAATGAAGTAATTAAAATAAGGGATTTTTTGACTTTCATCCCACTTATTAATATGACTTTGTACTTACATCCCACTTTTTATTTTTTTAGACTTACATCCCACTTTTCGTCACTAAAAGTATTTTTCGGTGACAAAACAAATACTTTTTGTGACAAAATGAATGTTTTTCGTGACGAAAAGTGGGATGTAAGTCTAAAAAAATTAAAAAGAGGGATGTAAGTACAAATTCATATTAGCAAGTGGGATGAAAGTCAAAAAAATCCCAAATATAATAAAACCAAAGAACAATAAAAGAAAGGGAAAAATCATCAAATGTCACTGTGTTCCAGTACTTAGAAAGAAGGAGAGAGAGAAATCGAGCGGGCTGAGTGTGAGAAAGGGGGCGATTTGCCGGGCGATCGGAGGAGAAGGTTGGCGACGATGGAGAACGGGGTACGGCAGGCGGAGGAAGAAGGAAGGAAGGAGAGGCGGCGACCGGGCGAGGGTTTTCGGTCAGCAGCGTGCGCTCTGCGTTGGCGCGGCGGCGGCCTCGCGGAGGAGGGCGGTTCGGCACGGTGGTTCGAGGAGTGTAGGCGGAGGGAGCGGCGGAGCTGGGCTCGGCGTACGACGGACGCGGAAGGAGGAGAGCGGGAGGTTGTCGGTGGTCAAGTCCGACCGGGGCTCCGGTCGGCGGAGGAGTGTTTAGGAGAGGGGGTTTCGCGGAGGCAGCGGCATCCGGCGCGGGACGTCGTCGGAAAGGCCAGGCGGTGGCGGATCTGGAGTAGGGAAAGGGAAGGTCGGAGCTGCGGGTTTGTGGGTTAGACGGCACGGCGATGGGGTTTGCGGGCACCGTCGGTCGGCAAGGGCGGAGCGGCGGTTAGGGCTAGGGGTCACGGCATAGGAAAGAGGATAGGGGCGGCGTAGTTCTGGACGCTAGGCTAGGTCGGCGTCGGCGACAAGAGGGCAGCCGCGCGCGGGAAGGGTGGTTCGAGGCTGCGGCCAAGGTGGTCGCCGTCGAGGTGAGTCTATGGTTTAGGTTTTTGGTTTAATTTTTGGTGGGTTTTTCGGCGATGGCCGTGAGGGCGGTGGTGGTTAGGATTTTGGCCGGGTGGCACGTGGAGGAGATTTTGGCAGTAGCGGTGGACGGGCTGGAGGCTGGGCTTGGTAATGGTTGTGATGGTGGTTGCACTCGGCCAAGGATGGCCGGAGTGATGGTGGCGGGGACGGTAACAGTGGGTTGTTCCGGTGGACGGTGGTTATATGGGCTGGTAGCGGAAAGCGGTGTTTGGTCGGGGAGAGGAGGAGGTGATGGTCGCAGTTGGTGGTTGTGGCGGGTTTGGGTCGAGCAGCCATGGTGACGGGGTTCGACGGAGAAGAGGAGTTGGGTTGTGTTTGGCGTGCGGCGGGTGTCCAGGTTGCTAGGGCTATGGTTAGGATTAGATTAGGAATTCATTGACTGTCGGGGTGTGTCCTGCGAGACACGTAGTGAGTTGACGTCCGGGGTTGTCGGACGCGGATAGGAAAAATATTGTACATGTAGAAAAAAAAGAATATAATGGATGGGTTGGGCACAGACACGATGCACGTAGTTTTATGGAGAAAATTAGTTGTGGATGAATAGTAAATTGGAGGAGTACCTGCCTATTTATAGTATGTGGGAATTCCCAATTAGATAATGATTAGGAATTGTTTAAACCCAATTTAGATAAATCAATCTATTAAATTAAATCAATGAAATCAAATCTAAATCCTAAATCCAATTAAATCTAATTTAATTCCTTAGTTTAAAATCAAATCAATAAATCAAATTTCAATATTAACTATTTAAATAAATACATAAATTCAAATCAATATTTAAATCTCCACAATAAATAAAAAATATGCTTTCCAAAAATACTAATAATATTAATTTCGAAAATTACATTATTATTTAAAATAAACTAATAAATAATTACTAAATATGTATGTAGGTACAAATGATGTTCTTATAATTATGCTTTTCTAGCATACAAATAAAAATATTATTTATTTTTAATAATTGTGAAAAATGTAAGGCTTTATAAATAAAATAACAAACTTGGAAATTTTTGGAACGATAACAAAATAATTATTATGTATATTAATTTGAAACAAAAAAATAGAAAAATAATATTTTCAAAATTATGTACGCTCGTACATAATCGCACTCGTCGAGCAATTTCGAAAAATAAAATTCGTGCGCGACGTATAATACGACTACGCGACGTACAATACAAAAATTAAATCGGTACTAAATTTAAAAAAAAATAGTAGAAATTTAGGGGTTTTACATTCTATCCAACTTAAAAGAATTTCGTCCTCGAAATTAAGAATTAGTAGGGGGGTGAGAGGACACAAGGGGGTATCGATGGAGAACAATCGATAACAAAATCATGCCGTAAGGATCGCGATCTAGATTATAGAAAAAAAATAATACGGTATGGTCAGAATGAATGAGGGTTACGAAGAGAGCGAATTAGATTCACTTAAATTAAGCGATTTGAGGGTCTTGATAGGGCCGAGTAGTTTAGGATGAAGGTATAGCAACATCGAGTGAGAATGGTCATAGCCGATAGGAAGACTAGAGGAAGTTTTAGTATAACGTCTTCGTCCTTCTAAAATAGGTGAAGGCGAAAGCAAGAAGGAGTGCGAAGGAGGCGTTATCTAATACGACTACGTGATTCAAAGGCGATCGAATAATTTCAAAAAGAATTTTCAAGGCGGTCGCGGATGGGGTTCTAAGGGTAAGTTTAACTATGTTCCATCCACGTAGAATAATAGACAAAAGCGAACCAAAGTGCACTTGGTTGATCAGACCATCATGCACCGGTTCTGAGTAGACAATACGTTAGTGAGTGGCCGCTCAATATCATATGCCTTGATCAAGCTTGATAAAGAATTAGCTTGCAAATACTAGGCTATATTAGCATCATTAGTTAAAATGGTAAAAACATAGGCACGAGAGATTTAGATTAAAAGAAGGTAGAATGATTCTAAGTCATACAGTTGTCCTATAGTCTTCTTGTCCAAATCCTTGGTTGGCTAGAAGGTTTAGGTCTTCTAGATTCTAGGATCTAAATAAGCTTGCTAATATAGGTCACTAGGTCAAAGGGGTTGCTAGGTCATAAGGTAGTCTACCCAACTTAAAGAATTAAACTAATGGTGTTTTGGGACAACTAACTAGTAGGGTCAATCTCTAGCAAGCACGAAGGGAAGATAGGAATAGGGATGGAAGGAAGCAAACAAGATGCAATTGATGAGTCAAACGGTAGATAAATTAAGGAAAGAGGTCAAGTATGTGGATGAGATCCTAGACTTCTAATCCTATTCATAGGCTTGCTTGGTACGGTAAAGTAACCAAACAATTTATCTGACCTGCATGGGCCACCACAAAAATATGTAACGTCCCCAGTCCCAAAATACGTAGGACTAGGAACATAGACATGCCAGCTGTACTCATACGAAGTATACTCCAATATATGGAAACCTCGTATGAATACATAAGCTGTAAAATGCAGTAGAACCATAACTAATCTCATCCACACAAAATAAATAAAAGATATCATAAAATGATAATGAACTGTCTTGATACAATATGTTGGGCGGAGACAAATCCACTACCAACAAGTAAAGAAAAAAATATATAGAAAATGAAATGAGTGGCGAGCGAAGCGAAGACGATCCAAGTGCAATCATCCTCGAAGAAATAGCAATGATTACGGCTAGAGCTAAAGCACCTGCGAAAGACAATAGCACACACCTTGGAAGATAACCAGGTCCTCAGAGGGACGTAACAAGACACATAATATTATGCCATATAAACTGAATAAATATTGCTCAAATAAATAAATAAATCGAATTATAACATGGTCCAATACGCACCTACTGAACGAGTGTACCATCCCCCCAACCACAAAAACTATGTAACGCCCCACAAAAACATATAACGCTCCAGTCCCAAAATACGTAGGACTAGGAACGTAGACATGCCAGCTGTATTCATACGATATACACCCCAATATATGGAAACCTCGTACGAATACATAAGCTGTAAAATACAGTAGAACTATAACTAATCTCATCCACACAAAATAAATAAAAGATATCATAAAATGATAATGAACTGTCTTGATACAATATGTTTGGCAGAGACAAATCCGATTACTAAGCAGACCGTGGGACCATTTTCCATGTTCTAAGACATTTCGACGGGTCGGGATTATTCCCTTAGCTGTATGGATGCGTCTCTTTTATTAACAAGTCCTAACTTGTGCAAGTTGAAAACATGCGAGTTATTAAGTAAAGGCTAAGATGAGGCGAGTTCACCAAAACTACCCCACCTGAGCGAGGAGTCGCCTCGACCGAGCGAGCCTTCGAGCAGCCGTTGCAATGGCTAAGTCCGAATGTCATCGGCGTTTCGATTCCTCCGATTGACTTTGCGGGACGCGGCACTACACGTCAAGAAGCCGAACGCCGGGTCTTGGCGACCGCAGAGGCTCGGGCGGAAGACATGAAGCATCGGATTGAAGAGATTTCTGCCAATCCCAGTGATGCTTAGGGATTGTAGTCTTTTTGTTTTTGTTATTTTGTAGTTTACAACTTCTGCTGAGGATGTAATCCTTTACTTTTAAATAAAAAATAAAGAATTTTGTGGTTTATTCATTTTTGCTGTCATGAACTAGTGATTTGTGTGGACCTATTATCTTTTGCGCACCTTGGTTTTTAGGTACAGATAATAAGTTTGAGAGAACCGACATGTTTGCTCAGAGGTAATGTGGACGTGGCAACTATGGGGTTCAAATGATGAAGTCTTCCTACTCAGAGGTGTTATGGACGTGGTAGGAGTGACTCTGGGGGGATACGCGGAACTACTCAGAGGTAATATGGACATGGAAGTTCTGCGATCGATGTATGGCAACGCAGGGGTTGTTTGTACATGATATTTACTCAGAGGTAATGTGGACATGGTAAACATGATAAGTAGCACAATCTTATGTAGTGTAAGATTCTGCTTTGCATGGCGTAGAGGAGAAACTCAGAGGTAATGTGGACGTGGTTGTTCTTCTACTGAGGATAGAATGCTACGGAACAACTGGGTTCCGAAAGCATAGGATTTTTGTGAAGGAGAGATGTACGTGAGCTCTGATGATCAAGTCCACTAACTCCCTTGTTGGATAGAGATGGAAGTATATGTTGTTTGCAAAAACAAAAGTGTCCTTTATTTCACAAACTTTGTAAGAAGATTACAATAGAATTCTGGAAAAGTACAACTATAGAAATCTGATCTGAAGACGATCGCTTTATCCCTTGGACGATGTGAACTTTGAAGACGGTAGCCTCTGAAGTTGAAGGCAGTAGCCTCTGAAGAATGCAGCAGCACTTGGACAAGAACTCCTGATTTCTCTGATGATCTTGAATGATCTCTGCTCTTGATTCTGATTTTTTTCTCTGATTTTTCCTATGAAGGACTTGAAACTCTATTTATAGAGTTCTGGAAATAACTAATTTTTAGTTATTCTGGATTGCTGCAGGATGGATTGCGCAGATATTGGACTGTGCAAGCAGCGAACTGTGCTGGCAGTTACTCGATCGTAGGCCAACTGTATGAGACGCGTGGCATTGTTTGATTGAAATGTGCTTGGTCGTGTACAGACAGGTTGCCACGTGGTGAGCAATTGATGGCATGTATGCCATGTACAAAATGTCAGTTGTCTTGATGGAGTGTGCCAAATGAACTGCACTGGCTTCAGACTGCGCTGGGATTGAACTGCGCTACAGGGAATCTGGCAGACTGCGCTTCGATCGGGCTCGGTAGCTTGCACTGCCTGTACAGCTATCCTCGAGCGCTGTGCTGTACGAGAAACGAACAGTTTCCTCAGTTCTTTGGACTGTCAGCTGTCAGAAGATCTGATTTTCTGTCAGATAATGATGACGCGGCCACATCAGCTAGTGCGCTTGGATGGGTGCACAGTTCAGCTTGCACAATTGAGTTGTTGCGCAATCTGTCTCCTGTGCAGTTCATTTGAAGGGTGTACAATTTGATTTTCATCGCTTTTTTGATTGGTGCAACTTGATTTTTAGGACCTACAAGACCCCCTTCAAAGTTTTCGAAATTTGAAAATATTCAAAGTTTCGAAATACTTTGAATTTCGAATTAAAATCAAGTTGCGCAAGTGATGACTTGACTGCACATTTGGAGGAATCAGCTCCTAATTTCTCGACGTAATCTGAGGTGACTGTTACTTTAGAAAAACTATAAATAGTTTTCGTTCTTCTTTCTTTTATTCTTTACTTGTTTCCAACTGTTCAAAAGAGAAAAGCTTCTGTGCCAACTCCGACCACTTCTCCTTCTTCTCCGTCGACGTCAATGGCCCCCAAACTGTTCAGCCATCGAGAAGGGCAAAGCCCCGCTGAGTCTTCAACTTGGGTTGTGCCCCGAATTTCTCGTCATGAAGTCGGTCACCCTGTGCTGCAAGGTAGATGATGAACTCGATCAAAAACCCTTTTTAGGGTTCTTTGACATTGTCGAACCTTCATACCTCTCTCTTTTTAGAGATTTGATAGTATTGCGCCGCCATGTTTAGGGTTTCGGTTGCACAAACACAATAGTTTTCATTTTTATGAAAACTATATTCTTGTGCAACCGGTTGGAAAGCGCTGGCAAATGTTCAGCACTAATCTATCGATTTGCGCAAGTCTGTCCAGCACAAACTGATGCTTTGTGCAAGTGAGTTAGCGCAATCTGATGACTTGCGCAAGTGGATGTGTTGGCGCAACTGGATATTTTGCGCATGTAGGCTACATTAGCGCAATCTGATGCTTTACACATAGCGCAATCTGACACTTGCGCAATTTGCTGATCTTTTGAACAAACTCTTTGATTTTGTATGTACTAAATTCTGTCTTTTTGTTTGATGCAGTTAACCTTAGGGAAGACCCAAATTATGAGGTCTTTGCAGGGACTTTGGCTGAACCTGAGTTTAAGGAGGATCTGTCCCATGTGATATTTCCTCAGTATGCCCTGCCATCGTCTCGACACGCCATCCTAACAGCACAAGACAATGAAACATTGCTGAGTCTGATGAACGGGCAGCCTCTGCAAACTGCTGACGCCATTATTCATAAGAAGCCTCTGTTTCTGTTTGGTGAGGCTCTTAATAAGAGTTCTCAGCCGAGACCTCGAGTTGAACAGAGACTCTTTCAGAGAGGCGAGAAAAGGATACTTTTACCAGAGATTTCCAAGTGCCTTCCCCTATCTCGCTATGCTTTTACGAGCTATCCCTAGGAGGATGGACTGGGATATAACTCCTCTCCAGCAAGCCCAAACGGGAAACATTTGTGTGAAGAAGGGGCCGAACAACAAGGACATGTTCTACAGTTCGTCTGAGCGTCACAGCTCTCTGCTCAGAGGATTGAAACCCGACTGCATTCCTACCAGAGAACTCCTCTCTGCTGCTGCCAGTCTGAACGCCGATATTCGCAAACGAGTTTGTGAAGGTTGAGGGAAGATATCCGGACCAAGACATCCGATTGACGGGTCTTGTGAATCCGGACAACAAGAGATGGAATTGTATAGCCAATTGGATATTGGCTCAATTCGAAGAGAAGCTCAAGGAGATTGAGCTGTACCAGGCGGTATACTCTACCGTTTACGGCTTCCACCCCAATCCTCATCTGTTCCTCGTATTGGCGGAGAGGTACAACATTCAGAACATAGGACTTTTATGACGCCCTGTGGAGAGATCGGACTGGCTCTTCACGAGATGAAGTATATCTCGAGCCTGCCAATAGAGAATATCCCTTATGAGGAATTTGTCCCAACCATTGACGAGTTGGAAAAACTTCGTCAGGAGAATGCTGATATGGTGGCCGTCTTTGAAGAGCTGTTGTGCCACTATAAGATCTTCTCCTTGTACTACAAGAGTGGTACCTCTGGCACTTGCTACTCGACAAAATGGTTGCCCTATCTCTTTCTCAACCACATCATGGAGAAGAAGACTAAGGAACACGACAAGTACAACCCTAACTTCTTCAAACCACTCAGTAGTAGCGAAGTGATAGGATTGATGGAGGAGAACAAGGAGATGGATATCAAGATCGATGATGATCTTCAATATCCTCCTTTCAAGACAGGAGATATTATTGAAAGTTTTATGAGAATAGGCTATAGGCCCATGTCAAAGGAAGCCCAGCTGGCGGGTTTTCTCACCTACTGGCTTCGACGATTCGTTGTCCCTGGAGCCAGCGCCGTCGATCTCTTTCATCGAGGCGTACTTTTTGCTGCCGTCCGCTTAGTCTTCGGCTATCGGATGGAATCTTTTGTCGGCGATGACCTGTAGAGTAAATGCTGGCCTTCGCCTTTTTGTTGATTCGATGCTTAAAGGGAAAGGCGATAAAGGGAGCTTTCCTCGGCTGGAGCTACCCTACACATATTTGTTCGGATGGCTGCTTCTGTACTATCCTTCATTGATGAACCCCGATATAGGGGACGGTAAGCGGTAGCTTCTTGCAGAGATTCTCCAAGAGTAAGTGGATATACACCAGTTTAAGAGATTGCAGACGCGCTCTGAATCTCGGAAAGGGATGGAACTTCTACCGTGTTCCCCCTCTAGCCGGATACAAGCAGATGTCTACAAATCTGGTCGATTCTAGGGAGGCAGGCTTTGGGTCATGCAGTTTTTGATTGGTTGAGGACGATCCGGCCGTCACACCTGGTCTACAGATTTGAAGATGAATGTTATTTGGAGCCCTATCTTCCCAGCCGTTTTGCGCGCTAATTCGGCTATGACCAGTTTCATGTAGGCAACGCCATCACGTGCCTACAAGGAAAAGGTTATTTGATCGATGGAGCCCGGGCCTGGGCCTACTATAATGCTCAAGACACAAGAACAACATTCTCGATGCCAACGAAGAGCGATCATGGTCCTCGAATGCTGTATACATATTCAATCTTCTATACATCGGCGAATACCTTTGCCGAGAACTTCAGTCTCGCCGACAGCTTTGCGATAGCGGCCCGATTAAAGAAGAGAGCATCTGTTGTGTTGGCTCCTGTCAATGATGAAGAGCGTGAGCCGGCCGATGCGCCGTTGGAAGCTTCGAGGGAAGCCAACTTCCCCGAAGAAGTCAACGAGCCACTGTGTGTCTCATTAAAGGTTGTCAGATCTCCAGCCAAGGAGAGGAAGAGGAAGGATAGAGGAACCTTCTTCTCCAGTTGCTAAGAAGAAGCTTGTCTTGGAACCTTCAGAAAAGGTCACCACTCGGTCGCAATCTCGGCAGCTGGCTGAGTTGTCTCAGAGAGAAGAAGCGACCACCCCAACTTCTATTCAAAGACAAGAAAATGTCATAGATGTAGAGAGTCCGGAGAGACCTCTACACAGAAAGAAAATGGTCTTCATAAGAAAGAAGGTAGTCACTCCTCCGAGACAAATCCTGTCATCGGTCGTGGCTAGTACTATCGCCGGAGTTATAATGTCGTCTCCTACACCTGCCCCTGAACATGAAGCTTTCAATCCAGAGAGGATGGATGAGGTTGTAGAGACCATGGAGGAAGTCGTGGAGAAAGAAGATGAAGTGTTACGATCTCCTTCACTTGCAGTGGAAACTACCCAGCTTCCAGCTACACCGAGAACACTTTGTGATGAAGAAGATCGATTAATAATCGATGCTCTAAATGATTGTGACTTCGGCCTCCACGATGATATAGATCCGGTTGCCGCAACTGATAGTGGAGCACGAGAGGAGAGCACAAGTGATAAAGTTTCATTAGCAGAGGCTGTTGATGATACTCTAAATCCAGAGGAGGACGCTGATGTCCATGCATCCCCAGAAGCTGTTGATGACACATTGAATCCAGAAGAGGATGTTGATGTGCATGTATCTCCAGAAAAGAATGTGGGTGAAGAAGTAGCACCTGAGGAAATTACTACTGCTGATCCCAAAGGTATTGAATGATATTATCAATCTTCTTTTCATAGATTAAATGGCGGACATCTAAAATTTTTTATCCATGCAGAAATTGAATCTTCCCCAATTCCTCCCATATGATATAGTACCAATAAAGGAGATAGCCAGCGGTAGCTGACATTTTTCGGGCGGCTCCGAAGCAGGTAGTAGCCAGGCAGTAATGTCTGAAGCTACTTCTGCGAGGTTGCAACTCGTGTCAGCAGAGGACAAACTTGTCCCTGGACCCAGCAATGGTAAGATTGCCCTTACTTTTGATCTTTCTTGATAGTTGCTAATGACAGCCAACTGATGGTATTTGTTGATTTCGCAGAGGAACATCTGGGAGGGGCGACTAGCTCTACCATGGCTCCTTTGTCCAGAGAGACCTCCACCCACATGCAAGAAGCTGAACGTCCATCTGTATAGGCACCTGCTGCTTCGACGTCCATGGGAGTAGCTGCTACTCCTGGTGCCATTGCCACTAACAGATTCATAATCGGTTCCTTCACCAACCTTTTCTTCAATTCACTAGGACCCTTAGTTGTAACACCCACTTTTCTAAATTGAGGGTAATTTTGAACTTTTGTAAAAGTTTATTATTTAATAATAGGATTTATGATTTATGAGAATTTTTAATTAATTTAATACTATTTAAAATTGGTAAATTATAATTTTGATGTGTTAGCTAGTGAACTCTAGAATTGTTGAGCCTAGAGACTAACCATGACCATGGGGACCTAACCATGTGATTAGAATGACTATTTACAACTTTTTAGGCTAAGGGTATTTTGGTCATTTTGTGACTTTTGAATTATTTAGGATTTTAATTAATTGGTGAATTTTAGATTATTTTAATAATACTTAAATTGTTGTATTATAATTTTGGTCATTTTTCATATTTTAATATTTTGGGAAAATTTTATATTTTTAATATTGTTTTTATTGGATTTGTTTAGTCGGGTTTGAGTTTCGTCTCGTTCCGACTTGTATTGTGACCCGGGTAGCTTGAACTCTAGATGGAATCCAATATTAAGTTAAGCATGGCTCACAAGACCCAACATTAAGTTAGTTAATTAAACTAATTTTTATCATGTTAGAATGGTTAAGTTAGAGACTCAAAACTAGATCATTTTGACCCCAAACTTGAACCTAGTCTAGACTTAACCATATGAGACTAGAGAGGGGCAATTAGGACATTTCCCATTAGCCCTAATGGACTCTTTATGGCAGCCACCTTTAGGAGAGAATGATTCATTTTATTCATTACAATCTTGCCTCTTTTATTTTTCTTTTGTTCTTTCCCAATTTTAGAGAGCCTTCCCATTGATTTGATCTCCAAATCAAATCATTCCTTCACCAAACCTTTCCTCAATCATTCCCATTCTCCAAGGGAAGGGTGCTACCAAGGATTGGAAGAGGAGTGCAAGGAGGAGTGTCCACTTTGAGGGATCTTCGTATCGGAAGCCAGTGTCCTTAAAGGATTTCATTGGGATTCCACTCCCAATAGGTAAAACCCATCCTCTAAATTAATTTCCTTTGCATATAAATTAGTTTTGAATCTGTAGGATCCATCCTCATGCATGTGTCCCATTTAGATTTAAATTTGAGGCCATTTGGAGCTCTCTTGAGGATTTTAGATATGTGTCTTGTGTCCTACTTGATGGATCCCAAATTAGGACACCCCATGTGTATGTATGTATGATAATAGTTTAAATAGATATTTAAATTCAGTTTTATAATGGTTAGAGAGTCGATTGATCTTAGTTAGGATGGTTAGAATGATTTTCATTTGGATACCTATGTTTGTATCCAAGTATCTTGGCCTATATGTGTTCTTTTGTCAAATCCGTCATAATTTTCATCCACGTTTTTATTAACCAAAGCAACTTAGAAATGTCATAACTTTTAGCTTAGAACTCCGATTTATCTTTCGTTTTTGTAAAAAGAAACCATATCGAAGTTAGCTTTCCAAATATATATTTTAATAAGCCAAATTCTTTCTGTAACTTTCTGTAGAATTATTTGAGTGTCAGCTGTACGAAAGACGAACGTGTTTTGGTATTTTTGCGATTTCGGGAGCTTCCGGACACGAAAATGCGATCCGTTTAAAGTTTTGGAAAGCTAACACAAAGGGATACGACATAATTTAATCCTAGAATTTAGTAGAGGCCCAATTGGTACAGTATTGGTTTTAAGTAGAAGAGTGACTATACGATATATGTATTTTGTGTAACTTATCAGCCTATGTAGTATGGGTATTAAATGAATATAGAGTATGTAATACATGATATGTTAGATAATGAAATAATATATATATGATATATATCCTCTTTACATTAATGTATATATGGTTGAATGTAAGCATGTAGGAATGCAATTAATATAATGTATGTAAGCAATGCATAAATGCATGAATGAAAAAAATGATATACAATATATGCATGAAAGTATATAATGAATGCTAGATATGAATGCAAGGTATACATGTAATGATAGATATGAATGTATAATATATAAAAAATATAATGCAATATATAATGATAGCATGTATGGTAATGTAGAATATATGATGCAAGTATGTATATGTCCACTATTTTCCCTTTTCCTTACATTTTCTTTCCCTTCCCTTTCCATTTCAGTTTTTTCCTTTTTTTTCCTCTTCTATTTTTATATGTTATATACAATGTATATAATGTATAGATGCATGTAAGTATGTAATATGCATGAATGAATGTCATATATGAATGAATGAATCAATCAAAGGTATAAGTAAAATATAATACATTGTAATGAATGTTAACATATATAATGTATAAAAATATGTATGTAAATGTGTATGAATGTATATATCTATGTAACTATGTAAATATGCATGATGTAACATATGCCTATATATAAATATGTATGTAATATGGATATGCATGTATGTATGAAGGTATGTATTTATATATATTATCTATTTTATATTATGCATTGTTGTGGTTCACATTGTCTTGTGATTGTGTGAGTGCTAGCCTAGGCTTGATTAGGCATAGTGAGACTTGTTAGACTTGTTTGGGCTAGGACTTGACCTAGTTGACCTAATTTTACTAGTGTGGTTGACTAGAGTTGACCAAGTGTTGACTTTAGTCTAGTTTGACCTAGACAGCATGCAGATGCATTGTACATTTCATTTATCATCTCTCGTATACATCTTGACCTGTGTTGCTCTAAATAGGACTATGTGGCTTCAGTTTGGACCTCTATACCTATCAGATGTTCAGGTTATCAAGCGAGTACATTCTCTGATAGTTCTTCCATTTACTTGCCGTTTACTATATTTCAGTTGTAGCTAGTTCTATCTGATTCTCTGTTTCAAACACGATTTGATATTGCTGGATCCATTTCATGCGACACTCACTTATTTATGTCTGGCCTCTATTTCTAGAACCACCTACTGGAACCACCCTGGAATCATTTACTGGAACCACCCTGGAATCATTTACTGGAACTATTCGTGTACAGGCTAGACTTATACCTATTTTCGTGTCGGATTATGGATTCACTTGTACTTGCTGGGCGGGGAAATATTAGAATAGGCATGTGAACATACCCAAATACTGGAACCACTCCCTTGGAATTATACTGGAACGATAGCCATCCCACACTTGGCCGAGTGTGCGGTGTGCCGTATTACCTACAGCCATTCACATGTCGATCCCGATATTTTAAAATACACTGTTAGAGTATAGGCTGGACTCACCCTGGAACCTTTGATCACCGACTGGACTTACCTCATACCGGACTCATCTTGTACTGGAATCACCTGGTATCAGATTCATGTTGTCTGGATTTACTTGGGTTTTGCACTTGTTTATATTTACATTCTGGACTTATATCATGATGCTCTAGTTCAGCTAGTTTCTATTTACAGTCTTTATAGCTATGATTCTTCTCTTGTTTTACTTATCTTACTTTCCTTGTATCTTAACTGTTTCTCTATACCATCACCTGTATATAAACTACCATGTTCATCAATAAAACTGTCTATAACTGCTTTATAGTTCTCTATCATTTACTTGGGATTTCTTGATGAATTGTACTCGTTCCTGTCCTGACTGGACCTGTTGAAAATTTTACAGAAAATATCTTAAATCTCAAATACAGTAATCCATAAAGTAAATACAACTCAAGACAACTAAAATAACTATCTATACAACCTCTACTGTGTCTTCTACAGTCACATTAGCCAGCATGGTGAGGACATATAGTCTGACTTTGGATATATTTCTCGGGTATAGGAATTTAAGGTTTTTGCAGCCAAGCTAGCGGCATCATTGCAACTCGACCGTCTAGCTCTGAGAGTTGATAAGCTCCATTTGAAAAGACTTTGCTCATAATGTAAGGCCCTTCCCACTTTGCATCGAACTTGCCCTTTCTCATGTGAGTCATAGTCATAGGACGTTTGACAGTTAGAACGAGCTCTCCTTTCTGAAAGGCTCTGACTTTAACTTTGCGGTTGAAGGTCTTCGAGATGCGGGCTTGGTATAACTCAATATGCTGTTGAGCCAATAGCCGCTTCTCGTCAAGCGCTTCTAATTCTTGAAGTCGAAGAAGATCGTTATTCTTTGTAGTGAGCTCATTAGCGATGGCAATCCTTAAGGATGGGATTTGAAGTTCCAAAGGAAGAACAGCTTCATAGCCGTACACTAAAGAGAAGGGTGTATAGCCTGTGGGGTTGCGGACCGTCGTACGATAGGCCCAAAGACATTCCCCTAGCTTTTCACTCCAGTTCTGTTTGTTGGTAGACACAAACTTCTTAAGGAGCTTGATGATAGTCTTGTTGAAAGCTTCGGCTAAGCCATTAGCAGCAGGATTGTAAGCTGTCGAAGCGACATTGTCAATCCGGTGATCATCACAGAACCTTATAAACTTTTGACTGATGAACTGAGGTCCATTGTCATGAATGATTCTTCGAGGCACACCAAATCTATAGATGACATGATATTTGATGAAGTTGATGACACTGCTGGTCTTGACTTCAGCCAAGGGTATAGCTTCGGCCCATTTGGAAAAGTAGTCGGTTATTGCCAGTATGAACCGATGTCCTCTAGAAGAAGGAGGATTGATGGGACCTATAATATCCATGCCCCAAGCTTCAAAAGGCCAGGAAGCGGCAGTTGGATGAAGGAATTCTAATGGTTGATGAATGAAATCTGCATGGATTTGACAAGCTCGATATTTCCTTGCATATTCGATGGCATCAGATACCATAGAGGGCCAGTAGTAACCCATGCATCGGATACGGTCTTGTAGCTTAGGACCGGGTTGATGTGCTCCGTAGACACCATCGTGAGCTTCACGTAACACTTGCTTCGCTTCATCACCAGCAAGACAGTGCAAGAGTAGGATCGTCATAAGTCCGTCGGTAAAGAGTTTTGGTAGTCTGATTGTAGTAGAATCGCAGAGACCGTCGACGAATACTCGTAGCTTCCTTAGGATCTTCAGGAAGTATGTATGAACTACGAAGTCGATGAAGGGAGCTCTCCAATCTTCACTGATAACATTGGCTTCAGTAAAATTACTGAACTCAATATTACGATTGTCTTCGATGCAGAACAATTCTCGATTAGAGACAACCACCACCTGCTGTCTTTCGATAGGGATGGCTAAGACTGCTGCAAGATTGGCCAAAGCATCTGCTTCAGTATTGCAAGCTCGACAGACATATTCGATGAAGAAGGCTTTGAATGATGTAGCCATGTTGATTGCCGCTTCATAGTAAGGCACTAGATCTTGATGGCGAACTTCATAGGTTCCTCTAACCTGGTTAACAACCAGCTTGGAGTCACTATAGACTTCAAGATATTCGATGTCCAGTTGTTTAGCTAACTGAAGACCAATGAGTAGAGCATTGTATTCTGCTACATTGTTGGAGCAAGGTTCATCTAAGGAGTAGGCTCTTTGAATAGTTGACCCGTCTGGAGAAATAAGGACAACTCCAACTCCTGCGACAATGGCACCATTGAGTCCAATCTTGGATGCACCGTCAAAGAATAGACGTCAAGTAGGAAATTCTTCGGAGATCATATTTGATTCCAATGTCTCGTCTGGAATTTCATCATAAAGTTTGGATGTCTCTGGAACAGGATGAGCTGCTAAGAAATCCGCCAGTGCTTGACCTTTAACAGACCTTTGAGGAACGTATACCATATCATATTGGGCTAGCAGAATGGCCCATGTAGCCAGCCGAGAATTGAGTGTGCTAGGCTTCTTCATCAGTACCCGAAGAAGATTAACTCGGGATATGACATGAATAGTTTGGCCAATGATGTAATGCCTCGTCTTTTGAACAGCAAACATAAGAGCTAGGCATTCTTTTTCGACCGGACTATCACGGTGTTCGGCACCAATCATAGTACGACTGAGGTAGTAGATGGCTTGTTCATGGCCTTCTTTGTTCTTTTTGGCAAGTAAAGCACCCAATGAATGATCCATAGCACGGACATACATTAAGAATGGTATGCCTGAGATTGGTGGCACCAAGACCGGCGGGTTCATGAGATATCGCTTTATATCATCGAATGCTTGTTGACATTCTTCGGTCCAAATAAAAGATACACCCTTCTTCATTAGCTGAGTAAATGGTCTGCAGCGTCCAGACAGATTCGAAATAAACCTCCTGATGTACGCAAGTCGACCTTGGAATCCTCGTAGCTCTTTTAGGTTGCGTGGAGGATGCATCTCTTGAATGGCTTTGATCTTCTCGGGATCCACGTGTATACCCTTAGAGGTAATGACGAAGCTGAGAAATTTGCCACTAGAGACACCCAAGAATGACTTGGTGGGATTATTTTGACTTGATGTTGGCGCATCAGATTGAAGATAGTTCTCAAGTCTTGGATGTGATCTTCCTTTAGACGACTTTTGACAGCAATATCGTCAACGTAGCATTCAACAGTCTTGCGAAGATGATCTCGAAAGATGGTACTCATGGCTCGTTGGTATGTTGCACCAGCGTTCTTGAGACCAAATGGCATTACGGTATAGCAGTAGACTCCGCGAGGAGTGCGGAAAGAAGTATGTTTTTCATCTTCAGGATTCACCCGAATCTGATTGTATCCAGAGAATCCATCCATGAAAGATAACCTTTCGAATCCACAGGTGTTTTCAATCATGACGTCCGTGATAGGGAGAGGAAATTCATCTTTTGGACAGGCTTCAATAAGATCCCGAAAGTCGATGCAAACTCGAACTTTGCCGGTTTTCTTCAAGACTAGAACAACGTTGGCTACCTAATCTAGATGTTGTTCTTCTCGGATAAAGCCACAAGCGATGAGCTTCTTGACTTCATCGTCGATTGCGTCCATCATTTTTGACTTGAAACACCGTTGTTGCTGTTTGACTGGTTTTGTATTAGGCAGGATATTCAATTTGTGAGTAGCAACTTTGGGATCTAGACCTGGCATGTCTTCATAGCTCCAGGCAAAGACATCAATGTATTCTTGAATAAGAAGAATTAATTCTTGCTTATCTACCTCTGGAAGGTTCTTGCTGATGAATATTGGACGAGGTGACCCACTCTCTTCTACATCAATTTGAACCAATTGATCTTCGGTAGGAGGTTCTCGTTGTTCGAATCGGAGTTCCCATTGGGTATCCATTCGTTGAGCCCAAGGATCTGTTTCAGGATTTTCTTCAATATCCTCGTTATTTCCTTCTGAAAGTTCGGCGGAGACCATGTTGGAAGATACGATCATTCGATGAACTTGACCGATGCTGGTGTCAGAATCCCATGATCTGGAATTAGAAGAATTAGAGGGCTCCTCACTATCAGATTCGGAGACTGCTGGAGATAAGACTGGAGGTGAAGCATATCCGAGACCTCTTTTGGTCCTGCTATAGTACATCTCTGATTTTCCTTCCGGAACAGTCGTATGGATAGGAGTTCTTCTACCCTTACCTTAGTTGAGGCCATTCTTGAAGTCATATCCCATCTTTCGGATGATGTCTTTTGATTGTTGACTATAACGACAAAGTTGAAGATGCCCTGTATCGTTACTTTTGCTATCATTCGTATAACTGAATTTTTGTTCTGATCCTTTACTAAAAAGTATCGGACTCTCGCCTCTCTTTCGAGAAGGGACAACAAAATATGAATCATCTGGGTGTTCGAGTAAGACTTCTGTTTGAAGAGACTGTACAACTCCATTGTAAATGACTGAAAGCTATCTAACATATCCAAATAGCACTTAGCATGATAAATGACATCAGAATACTGGAAAGGAGATAGTTTTTTCATTGATTTGTACATCTGTATTTACAACAGGACCTTTAGCCTTAGTAGACTTGGTCAGATTGATTACAAGAGGGGGAGAAGAAGAACGTGGAGGAGGATTGGACTTGTTACGACGGAGGTCAATAACAAGCGGCTCAGAGGAGGTGAGCTCCCTTTTATCCTTGTTATGAGATAAATTAATAACAAATGGCTCAGAAGAGGTGAGCTGCCTTTTATCCTTTTTACGACGTAGGTCGATAACAAGTGGCTCAGAAGAGGTGAGCTCCCTTTGATCTTGACCACCATCAGTTGGTTGCTTCAGGATTGGCACTGAATAGCTAGTGGTTTGGAGGATTGAGGACGAGAAACACGCCCTTTGACAGGTATGACGAGGGTGTCATTAGGCACTGCTTCTTGTTCTTCTTCAGTATCCAGAGCCAGTACTACCTTCATAAACTCATCCTTATACATGCGAGCATCGTTACAATATGCTTTGACACCTTTGAAAGGATAGAGATCTGCAACCTCTTTTTGAACCTCTCCCTTGTCATCAACGTATTTGAAACATTGATGGAGAGTCGAAGGAACAATGTTGTGTTCATGTAAGAATGGTCTCCCCAACAGAGCATTGTAAGAACAACCATGGTTGTCTATGATGTAGAAGGTCACCTTTGTGCAAAGATTGCCTATTTGGAGTTTTAGGCAAATCTTGCCCAGAGGTTCACTTCTCCCTTGGTTGAACCCCAAGATGGTGGTGATTGTGCCAGAAAGACTATGTACTAGGATCTTCAGTAATCTAGCATTGTCTTTGGCATGATGCTGAGTGCTGACCCTGGATCTATCAGAATACGATCGACTTTTATCGAGTCGACATATCCTGTATAGAATAGAGGACAGTCATGCCTATTGTCTTCCATCAGCATATCATCCTGTGTGAAGGTAATGTTTGGAATTAACTCCAACACACTATGACAATGGAGGCAAGAGACAGTCTCTGCCTTCGGCTTCTTTAGAAGGGTTAGACAGGTTTCTGCCTGCATTAGAGCCTCACTCAGAGTTTTCGAGTCTCTTTAGAGAGGCACAAGAGCTCAAAAATTGACAGCCTGGCCGGTGTATTGGCTAGTTGAGCCAAGATATCAAAGTTGTAAGGCTTTTCAAGTCCAGAAGGAGATAACTTCTTCAAAGGTTTGTCGAAGCGGACTTGTTGTTTGCCTTTGTCGACTACCGTCGGCTTGGGATGGGTAGGTTCTACAACCAGTGAGGACGCAGAAGGAATGTCCTCAGTAGAAACAAGTTGCACTTGAGCGGACTCAGAAAAAGAAGCAGGATTCTTCTGAGCTTCGGGATACTCCCTTAGATAGGCTTTTCCTGATCTGGTGCCCAGCAGGATTTCCTCTTCAACTATGGGGTCAAAAGACACCATATTGCAAGTCTTTGTCTTGCCCTTAGAGCGTTCTTTCTTCTTGGAGGAAGAGGGAACTTCGAACTCTGAAGCAAGATCAGGGTGAATCCACATAATCTCACCATTGTCAAGAGATAAGGGGACGAGACCTTCACTTCGAGGAGGAGGGAGATTCTCTATCTCAAGAGTGGCATTGGGGATAGGGATGACACCGTGTTGTACCATTTGCGGAGGGAAGTTACCGAACTGAACTGATACCATGTTCGCGGTAACCGTCTTCTCATCTTGTTGAAGAGTGACAACACCAGCGTTGACTAGCTCTTGAATCTTGCCTTTGAGCACATAACATGCTCGAGTGGGATGCCCAATGAACCTATGATAGACACAATATTTGGGATGATCAGTCTTACCGACCTCATCAGGCTTCTATGGGTCTGGGAGTTGGAGCTTATTGCTTTTGATCAAGCAATCAAAGATACTCACGGTGTCATTCTCGTCAAAGGAGTACTCTACTTTCGGACGAGGTTCTCTTTGTGGAGGTGCAGAAGGAGTAGAAGTAGACGTAGGTGGAGCTACATTGACCGCTAGAGATTCTTTGTTCTTCAAGTTGATATTCAAAGTTTCTTTTCCCTTGCGGTTGTTCTGGCGATTACCGCTACCCGATATTTGATGTTCATCCCGGTCGGGGTTAGACATGTGTACCCCCAACTGCTTAAACTTGTCAGCGCTAACTTCAGCTGCTTTAGCATTGACAATATAGGATGGCCAGTCTTGGAACTGAGTTGACCCCGTCTACATGCTGATAATAGGCAAAAGATTTGCCTTATAGGTGTCTATAGTAACTGCGGCCGGAGTCCCAGGAGGCATCTTTAAAGCTTCTCGGCAGAACCTTTCAATGAAACTCTCAGCAGTTTCATTATGCCTTTGTTTGATTTTATTAAGGGCTGACATGGTCATGTCGTTGATCTCCTCATAGAATTGTTCCAAGAAGATCTGTTTGAAACCCAAAAAAGAGGTGATACAACCATCAGGCAAGCTTTCGTACCAATCGTATGCCAAACCGGCTAAACAGCCGACGAATACCCTGGTAAGAAGAGCATCATTTGGCTGAAGTTGGACAGTCATTACCTCAAAGTGGTTAATGAACTGACTTGGAGAAGTGGTGCCATCAAACAGGGAGATTGTTGGAATCTTGTACTTAGGAGGAAACAAAACTTCCTTTCATTCAATAGGATACGGTTGCTTGATTCCTAATCTCTGTAAGTTGTCCTTCTCTTTGAAAGCCTCGAATTGAGTGCGCAAGAGTTTGACAGCTTCATTAGCATCCTTCGATGCTGAAGAAGGAGCAGGATGAATCAGAGTGTTAGGGGGAGGAACAGCGTGGTAAGCACTACCCCCAGCACCTGATTGACTGGGTGTAGGTTAAATTGGTACAGGTGGTACTTGAGGAGATACTACCCCCAGCCCTGTATTGACAGGTACCGACGATGCTATGATCTCAGAATTTGCAGCAGGTGCGGTCGGTGGTACTGTATGTTGGGCCACGATGATAGAATGCATGCTTACAACCATTTCAGTCGTGGTCTTCAGCTTGTCTTCTAGTCCAGCTATTCGTTATTCTTGACTAGCCGAACTAGAAGCATCTGGGTCTTCAGTGACAACATAAGCTGTTACTTCTCTAGGTACAGTGGAGGACACTGTCTGTTCAGAACTTTTGATGTATACATCATAATCAGAGAAATAATTATCTCCTGAGTGAGAAAGAGGGAGATGACCGGAAGGATCTCGGAGAAGATTCTTTTGACCGATTGTATCTCGGCTTCGGGATCTGGTATGTCGAAATACTCCTTCAGAAGATTCTTGGAGTAGATCTAAATACCGCTGGCTGGGCTTGCGAGGCTTGCCGTGCTTAGAGCACTTTCTACCCCCAGTGTCTCGAGAAGTCATGTTGACGGAAGCATACAACACTTCGTCTTCATCTTCTGACATTGATTCAGACATGGCAAAATTCAAACGATCGAAGACAGATCATTTTGTTGTCTGACAACAACACTTGATGACAACCTTGTGATTACAATGGTGTCTAAGTGGTTGAACTGGAGGTGTTGAAATGTTGTCCCATTTTTGTTTGAGGTGTTCTCGGAGATCAGAAACAATAATAGGACGAAAAGAAGTCTGAGGGATATGTTCTTTGACAACATTTGGAACATGGTTCCGGTTCTTCAAATGTTTTGTCCCTTGAGTGTACAGGGAAGTACTCATTTCATTAGCATAAGTGTCAGGATTCTTCATCTTGGAAGTTTGCCTCTGATGCTGGTTGATCTTCGGCATTGGCTATTTGCGTTTCATAGAAACTGGTCTATTGAGATAAGTCCTTAGATCAGCAAATTTGCCCTCAGGGGTTTCTGTCTAAGACACCAGTAATTTTTCCTGTTTTGAGCGGGATATCCTAAGAGTTGGGAGATCTTAGAATTCTGCTACCGGAGTAGGCAAAATACCTCTTTGATCAGTATACTTCCCTTCGGCAAGGAGGGAAGAAGAACTCTTGTTTGAGAGAGTTCTTGTACTGATTGGTGCCGAGGCACATTCAGATTGATCTTCTACGGATAAAAACTGAGGAAGACTGAGAAAAGACCAAAGGACCTTTTTCCCTTGTTTTGTGAGGAAGGGTTAGCTAAAGAGCGTCTCCCTCTGTTGTCTTCCAAGTCGTGGAACGAGGAAGTTTGAGAAAAGACCGACGGGCCTTTTCCTTTGTTCTGAGGTGGAGGAAGGAATAGTCAACAGACTACCCCCAGTGGATTGCTGCTGGAGCAACAGGGTGCTTGGAAAGAGGAGCAGAGTTTTTTCCCTTGCTGTGAGAAGAAGGGAGATTAGCCAAAGGGCTGTCCCTCTTAGACTGCGCTGGCACAATTTGCGCAGGGGTTGAAGTGGCAGTAGGCGCATTGGCTGGTTGCGCATGAGAAGCTTTGACAGATGGCCTTCTCGTTACAGACACTATAGCTTGCGCAGCAAGAGTTTTGACTTCAGAGTGCTTGAGTTGCACTCTGGTTGATGGAGTGGTGGACTGCGCAGGAAGAGTTGCAGCCAACTGCGCCAGGGGAAGAGGAGTCTTGCACTTTGCTAGAGCAGCATAGGAAGTGGTTTGTGCACTGACAAGAGGTGCAGTATACTGCGCATGGGCAGTAGAGGCAGCAGACTGTACAGCAGCTTTGCAAGCAGAGACAGCAGACTGTGCAGAGGATTACGCAGAGGATTGTGCAGAGGACTTTGGAGTCCATACTGAACGAACCTTGCTCTTGGCAGAGGTTGCAGTGCGACGAGCAGTCCCGGAGTTGATCATCGCCTCGTAGGCCGTCTGGTTGACCTTTACAACCAGCATCTTATGCGTCTTTCCGATAGACGCAACGTCACATTGAGTTGTCACTTCCTCGTCGGAGGAGAAAGTCGTCCCCAGCAGAGTCGCCATTTTGTTTGCAAAAACAAAAGTGTTCTTTATTTCACAAACTTTGTAAGAAGATTACAATATAATTCTGGGAAAGTACAACTATAGAAATTCGATCTGAAGACGATTGCTTTATCCCTTGGACGATGTGAACTTTGAAGACGGTAGCCTCTGAAGTTGAAGGCAGTAGCCTCTGAAGAATGCAGCAGCACTTGGACAAGAACTCCTGATTTCTCTGATGATCTTGAATGATCGCTGCTCTTGATTCTGATTTTTTTCTCTGATTTTTCCTACGAAGGACTTGAAACTCTATTTATAGAGTTCTGGAAATAACTAATTTTTAGTTATTCTGGATTGCGCAGGATGGATTGCGCAGACATTGGACTGCGCAAGCAGCGAACTGCGCTGGCAGTTACTCGATCGTGGGCCAACTGTATGAGACGCGTGGCATTGTTTGATTGAAATGCGCTTGGTCGTGTACAGACGGTTGCCACGTGGTGAGCAATTGATGGCATGTATGCCACGTACAAAATGTCAGTTATCTTGATGGAGTGTGCCAAATGAACTGCGCTGGCTTCAGACTGCGCTGGGATTGAACTGCACTGCAGGGAATCTGGCAGACTGCGCTTCGATCGGGCTGGTAGCTTGTGCTACCTGTACAGATGTCCTCGAGCGCTGTGTTGTACGAGAAACGAACTGTTTCTTCATTCTTCGGGCTTTCAGCTGTCAGAAGATCTAATTTTCTGTCAGATAATGATGACGCGGCCACGTCAGCTAGCGCGCTTGGATGGATGCGCAGTTCAGCTTGCGCAATTGAGTTATTGCACAATCTGTCTCCTGTACAGTTCATTTGAAGGGTGCACAATTTAATTTTATCGCTTTTTTGATGGATGCAACTTGATTTTTAGGACCTACACATGTCTGAAAGATGTCATGAGTAGTACTTATTTAGGAACTTGCCGTTGATGGGCATCATGAACAAGTCCCCGTTCGGTCGAGCGAGGCGGTAAGAACCGTTTGAGTATATCGTCTCTATGATGAAAGGTCCCTCCTACTTGGGCTCGAACTTTTCTGGTATTTTGTGAGTCAACACCATTGGCCTCCTGACTGCCAGGACTAGGTCGCCTACTTGGAAAGTCCTCTGCTTGACCTTTTTGTTGAAAGCCTGTGATATACAAGCTTGATAAAGTTCAATGCGCTGCTGAGCTAGGAGACGTTTTTCGTCCAGTGCTTCCAATTCTCGCAGATGACAACATTGGTTGTCTTCTTCTGTCAATTGGTTTGTGATCGCTACATGGAGTGAGGGTATCTGAATCTAGAGAGGCAGTACCGCTTCGCTCCCGTAGACTAAGGAGAACGGGGTGTTGCCCGTCGGAGTCCGTACCGTTGTACGGTAGGCCCAAAGACATTCGCCGAGCTTTTCGTCCCAATCGCTTTTGTTGGATGACAGGACCTTTTTGAGTAGCTTGACGATACTCTTGTTAAAAGCCTCGGCCAATCCGTTTGCTGCCAGATTGTAGGCGATTGATGCCACGTTCTGAATGCGGTTCTTGTCACAGAATCTGCTGAAAACATGGCTGATGAACTAAGGACCATTGTCGTGGATAATCCTGTGGGGTACCCCAAAATGGTAGATGACATGATGCTTGATGAAGCTGATCACCCTAGAGCTTTTCACTTTCGTCAGCGGAACTGCTTCTGCCCATTTGGAGAAGTAGTCGGTGATGGCTGGGATGAAGCGGTGTCCCCTCGATGAAGGAGGGGTGATAGGTCCTACAATGTCCATGCCCCAAGCTTCGAAGGGCCAAGAGACGACCGTAGGATGTAGTGGTTCCGATGGTGTATGGATAAAGTCGGTGTGAAGTTGGCAAGCATGGCACTTTTTAGCATAATCGACGGCGTCTCCTTCCATGGTTGGCCAGTAGTAACCCATGCGTCGCAGTCGTTCATGCAACTTAGGGCGAGGTTGATGAACCCGCGAGTTCCGTCATGAGCTTCTTGAAGGGCTTCGGCTGCTTCTTCGTTGGATAGACATCGAAGGAGAAGTCCATCGAAGGAACGTCGGTATAGCGTTTTAGTAGCTATATCATAATAAAACCGAAGGGAATGCCTTCTGACCGAGACGGCTTCTTTCGGGTCTTCTGGGAGAATTCCATAAACAGCAAAGTCGATGAATGGGAACCTCCAGTCTCGGACATTAACACCGGCACTTGTCGTCATGGCATGGGCCATTTGTGTGCATAGATTGTTTTTGGGACAGACCAAGTCTCGTCTAACTACCGTGACGTAGTGTTGAGTCCCGAGGGGGGCTGCCAATGAAGCTGCGAGGCCAGCCAGAGCGTCAGCCTCCAGGTTTTGTAACCAAGGTACATGTTCTATGAAGAACTTGGTGAAGGTTGAAATAATATTCAATGCAGCTTCATGGTAAGGAACCAGATCTTCATGGCAAACTTCGTACTGCCCTCGAATTTGATTACGACGAGTTTTGAGTCTCCGTAAGCTTCAAGATGATCCACCCCCAGCTGTTGTGCCAGCTGGAGTCCCATGATGAGAGCGTTGTACTCGACAACATTGTTGGAGCACGGCTTCGAAAGGGAGTAAGCACGCTGGATGACCAGCTGATCGGGGGACTAAGACCATCCCTCCGGCGATGATTTAGCCTTTGGGGCCTATTCTTGAAGCGCTATCGAAAAAACCCGCCAGACGGAGTTTTTTTCAGTGACGTTTGATTCTTGGACCTTATCTGGGATGTCTTCATAGAGCCTGGCGGACTCTGGAATGGGGTGCACGGCTAAAAAGTCGGCTAGAGCTTGACCCTTGACGGCTTTTGTGGAATGAACACCATGTTGTACGCGTCAACAGGATTGCCCATGTAGCGTCGGAGTTCAAAGATCCCGGCTTCGTCATGAGAACCCTGAGTGGATTGACTCAGGATATGACATGAATTGTCTAGCCCGAACATAATGGCGAGTCTTCTGGATAACGAATACCAAAGCCAAACACTCCTTTTCTGCGGGGTTGTACTGGTGTTCGCCCCGATCATTGTTCTACTAAGGTAGTAGATAGCTTGCTCGTAGCCTGCATTGTGTTCTGAGCCAACAAAGCGTCGAGGAATGATCCATAGCACGGACATAGAAGAAATTGTTTGCCTGCGACGGGTGCCACCAGGACTGGCTGTCACGATCCGCTACCCAAATTGTTGGGCCGGGCCGAGTCATGTCCAGCCAACGCTTGAGATAAAGCATAGTAAGATCTTCTAAGGATAAATAAGATCAGACCAAGGTGCTAACAATTCTATATGTAATAATGAGTCAGAATATATCCAAACACAAAATCATCTCGTATATAAGTATGTTCCGAGTACATGGATAAAATATAAAACTGGATACAGGTCCATTACAAAAACATAGTCTAATACAGTCTATAGCTGCGGAGCATAGCTAAGCCAGTCCATCCCAAATATGATATCATACCCGGGAGTGGCATCATAAAGAATCATCCCCTAAACTCTCTCACAGCTATAGTAATAGAGCATCTATAGATAGCTCTAATGGGTACTGGTCCTCTTCCCGTCATTACTCTACTCATCTCCTCGGTAGGTGTAGCTACTAAGTGGTGTTTATAAAAAAACTCTAATGACAGGAAGCTATGTGATGCTCCGGAATAAACAAGCATAGAGCTAGAAAAGTATGTAAATAAACATGACCTGTGATGACGTCAGCCAAATAATCTGGTTTCGAAACCTGCTCCGATTCTGCCTCAAGAGCCAGACTATAAGCCTTCCCCTGGGGTCCCTTCTGCTGCTGCAGATGTTGCCCAAATCTCTATTGCTGAGTCGGAAGTGACGGTCCTCTAGACGGGGTCGGTACCTGGTACCCTAGGAATTGGGCACTCCCGAAGCTGGTGGGTGGCATACCCGCAAGCTAAGCACTGCCTCAACCCCTTTCTGTAGACGGAGTAATCATTCCCTGGCCTTCGACAAAATATACAAAGAGCTCCTTCTGCGGATGAGGTCCGGGGCTCTAACTGGTGGGGTTGGGTGATGTGGTGTGGGAGGACGGTAAGTCTGCTGGTGTGCGCCGGTGCTCTGGGCTGGAAAGCCTAACGCTTGGAGGGTCCCTCGAGGCGTACAGAAGCCGGCCTCTTGCAAGACTGAAGATGCTCCTCTATGCTCCGGGCTAACTCTAGGCTCTGGTAGTAGTCAGTCGTCCCGTTCGCTACTATGAGAATGCCAATGTCTGGAACTAGACCATGGCAAAACCTACGCGTCATCTTCTCTTGGTCTGCAACCAGACTAGGAACGAAAGGGCTCAGGCGACTAAAATCTGCTGCATATTCGTTAACAGAACGGTTCTCCTGCTGGATGTTCTGGAATCGTAGCCCCATGGCTACCCTAGCGGTGGTCGAGAGAATTTTTTCTTGAACTGGGTCTTGAACAGATCCCAAGGCCTTCCCTCTCGTAAAAAGAGGCTCATTCCTGAACCAAACTCCTGCCAAGTCTATCAGCAGAAATCCGCTGCCTCGACCTGGAGGTCACCTGGTAACCTAGCTCCAAGGAGCTTCCTCTCTACCGAGTCTAGCCAGTCATCTGCTACTACGATGCCCTCGGTCCCCATGAACTCCTTGGGGTTCAGACCCATGAAGTCCTTGATTGTCCCCGCTCTCTGTGTAGTTTACAGGTGGTGGACCAAGGTACGCTCCTCAGAACGTTCCATGCTCTGGCGGAGTAAGGTGGTCTGCTCCTGATGGGTCGTTAGGAACCCCTAGATCAGAGTGAGCAGTTGGTTCCCGTCGAGAGTGACGGAAGCCTGGACAGGTATAGTAATAGGTGGTGGTGGGAGTATTGGTCCTGCTGGGACTGTGATGGAAGGTGGTGGAGGCATCTGGGTTGGTGGATTTGTGGAGTGGGGAGTATAGTAGGTGGAGGTGGAGGTACATCAGTCAACTGGTCAAACTGGGTAGGAGTGTGTCCATTTTCAGGTGTGGCATACTGGGATGAGCGGGTGAGCACCATCTAATAAATAAATGAACTTATAAGGACTCTTTTAAGTAAACAATCATAAACAAGAAAATATAATTGTAATAGCGAGCATATGATGTGATGTTTCCTATGTTGCAATCCTAGTAATCCTCTAGGTGTTCTAAGCGTCATTCCTAGTGTTGTCTAGTTACTTTAAGTTTCTAATTGCAGGCATGCTTGGTACAATGACGTAACCAAACAATTTAGTCAGGACTTGCATGGGCCACCACTAAAAACATGTCACGAACCGCTACCCAAATTGGGCCGGGCCGAGTCTGTCCAGCCTGCGCTTGAGATAAAGTATAGTAAGCTGTTCTAAGGATAAATAAGATCAGACCAAGGTGTGCTAACAATTCTATATGTAATAATGAGTCAAAATATATCCAAACACAAAATCATCTCGTATATAAGTATGTTTCGAGTACATGGCTAAAATATAAACTGGATACAGGTCCAGTTACAAAATACATAGTCTAATACACGACTACTCTCAAAAGTCCCATAAATAAACAAACTAGACGAGTTTACCCGCAGGTACATCTCGTAAAGTATAGCCTGATCCTCGGCAGCAACTCCATAATAGGAATCACAAAGCAACTCCTCCTCGAAAAGTATACCTACAACGTTATCCTGTCAGGACGGGAGCAAGTACTGATTCTAGCAAACTAAATATACGGAACATAAATGAACATGAGTGTATTGAACAGGAATCATGTTATATCATAATCTATCATGGCAAGGATACATATGTCATGGAGACAGATGTATATGTAATATTTAAAACTAGCAGGTAAGTGATCGTCAATAGGTGTACAATGTGTAGGGGCACATAATGAAATATACTTTCGTACAAGTGATACGGCGATAGATGTACATACGCACAAATCTGCTTTGAGATAAAGGCCTACGGCGTAGTAACATATAAAATAAAACTTTGCTCGCTACTGTAAAGGGGGCATGATCACGTACTCAACTATCAGTTTCCCATAACCCCGTTGTTAACATATGAGAGATATAAGAACTGTCCTAAGCATGGTAAGGACTGAAAAATATAACATGTGAAGATTTAACTTGCTACCGCAAGGATCAGCATTTAACATGGTTGGATCACAGTTTATTGTTATAACAGTATATAAAGTTTGTAGAGGTACTTGCCTTTAGCAAAGCAAGGTAGTGATAGAAATGCTATAGATGTCTGGTGACTCGTTACTGTAGAAATAATACATAAATTAGTTTTCATACTAAGTTAAACACTAAGATACTAGTAGTACGATACGACTTTCTGACTGGACACCTAGCCAAATGATAACTTTAGCATAGGAGACCAATGGGGTGAAACAATACCCAAAATAACTTTCTAGGGCCTTTACACTAGTGTAGGGTGAGGTCCAAAACTACAATAACTCGAATCAACACAAAACTTTGTAAGTCGTAACTACTCAATAAATAATCAGACTGTACACTGTGTTTCAATAATTTTTGAGATAGACACAAAGATTAATTAAATAAAATATAGTACCAAAATGATCCTTATTAATTATAGAAATTTATACTAATTTTTTGGAATTTATAAACCCTCATAGATATTTATTAAAAATCAGCAAACATATGTATCCTGAAAATGAGTTTTGTTTTACTATTTTTATAAAATAGCAAAATTAATGGTTAAATGTAGAAAAATTATATTAAATTAGCTAAATTAACATATTATTTAAATACAATTTTTACAGATTTTTACAGCAATTATAATATATAAAATTCAAAAACACAAGTAATAATTTCTGAACAATAATTAATTAATTATTTATATTTTGTCCACGTATTCGAAATTGAACCGAATTCCAGATACGGGACCCAAAGTCTGAATCAAGTCCAATTTGACTTGTACAGACTTTGAATATATTAGACACATTTGGGCCCAAAAACCCATGCTAGATTTGGACTTCAAATGGCCATGATTAATAAAATATAGTAACTCAAATATAAATATTAAAGTATTTTAATAATATTTTCAAAATGGTAAAATATACAAGTCATAAATTATATAAAAATAACTTTTAAATTTTATAATAATATTTTGCACAAATTGAATTTGAAAATATATACATATACAACAAATACTTTATATATATATATATATACATGAATATATAGATATTTATATATAATAATGAATATTATATTTAATAAGTAAAAATACTAAATATTAATTATATATATATAT
>JANAVB010035419.1:786397-936397 GCA_029216955.1 Iris pallida | reverse complement strand
TATATATATATATATATACATATATACATACAGTATATATATATACATATATATATAATAAAACAATTAAAATAAAAACAAAACAAAACAAAGAAAAGAAACGAAATGGGGGCTCGAACTCGGCCTATAGGAACAAGGGGGCTTAACATTGCTCAGGCTAGCCAAGGGGTCAGCTCGGGTTAGCTTGATAGGGATAGGGTTTAGTAAGTTTTATAGTGAATTAGGTTAACGAGTTTTAAACCCAATAATAGTCTATTAGACCCATTAACCATACTACTGTGTCTTCGTGTCCTGACAGTTAGGGATACGAAGACACACGAGTCCCGTGTCCAAAGTGCGCACGACTCGCACGACACGAGTTTCCCGTGTCCGAGCACATCGGTGGGCTTCTCGTGTTTAGGCGAGTCCAGTGACACCAATATGAGACACTGAACGACACGAAGGATGAGATGACACGTACGTGTCCGATAGGTGTTGTCGATCGGGGCTGCTGGCGGTGGTTGTAGGCGTTGGGGTCGCCGGAAAAAAATAGGACGGGGGTCGCCTCATCGAGACGCGTCGATTGGCGGTGGTGGTTCGTCGGGAAGTGGCTCTGGGTGGCGGGAAACCTAGATCTAGGGTTCCGGCGATCATCGGGGAAGAATGGGCTAGGACGGAGGCTGTGGAGTTCGGGAAGTGAAATGGGTTTGGGAATCGACTTGGGGGTCTATTTATAGGTAGGAAAGTGGGTTTAGATTAGGGTTTTGGTTGGGTTTAGGGTTAGGGTTTAGTCGTAGGTCGGTGGGTTAGCCGGAAACGAAGGCGGTGATCGACGGCGCTTTTGCAGAAACCCCCCCAGTACTGGATATTACACAACCCCCTCACCGCCTTAGGAAATACAAATTCCTAAATTGCAAATAACCCCCCCGCTTTTGCTCTGTGCAAATTTAATTTGCACAGACAAAACAAATATTACAAAATGGCTTTAAAACAATGAAACAATTGCAAAAAGTATTTAAAATATTTCAATAAATTGCAAATTGATATTTTGGCTTTAGAAATCATTTCTAAAATCATTTAAAAATTCTAGAAAATTTCTAATAATTATAATAATTCATTTTAAAGATATAAATGCTATTTAAAATTATAAAAATAATATTTTAAAGTCTAGGAGCTTACAAATCTTCCTCCTTGAAAATTTTTGTCCTCAAAATTCATAAGGATAGAAGACTCTACAAATATTTAGTATAGCAAACAATGCAAACAATGACTAAGGCTACTATTAAGACTAACCTCTAAGGTATCAAGCGGGAACGGGTGGTTCCCTCGCGGCTGTTGGGTCGAACAAGTAAGGATATCTCTCCCTCATGTCCGACTTCCTCTCCCAAGTATATTCCTTCGGAGAGTGTGTAACGCCCCAGTCCCAATATATGTAGGACTAAGTACGTAGACATGCCAGCTGTATTCATACGAAGTACGTAGGCCTCGTATAAATACATAAGCTGTAAAATGTAGTAATCCAAGACAAACTAAATTTCATCCACAATGAAAAAATAATAATATAAAAATCAACTTGGATATTTATGATACAATCGTTGGGCGGAGACAAAGTCCACTACCAACTATCCCAATGAAAGAAATATACAATAAATCGAGCGATAAAAATGGCAAGACGAACCAAGCGCAATTATCTTCGAAGGAATGGAGAAGACCACGACCTTGGCTAGAATACTTGCGGAAGACATGAACACACACATGGGGAAAAACCAGGTCCTCAGACGGACGTAGCAAGATACAGGAAGAACAAGCTAATATGAACTGTCAGAATAATAAAATAGTATATAAAAGACTATCCTAGACACAAATATGCAAATGAGATTCTAATGTGCAATTTAGAGGACAACTTTCATGCACATGGGTGGGATTTTAGGCTATGTGTACGTAACTGGCATCCAGTCATCTGTATCCGGCCGTAACGTCCAAAACGTCAGAGGGTATCTGCAAATATATCGCCACAGTTCCATCCGGAGACTGTGGTTTACCTGTTTGGATTCCCATACGCACTAGCGACTGTCCTCCCCCAATATTTCCCTCACTGTTTAAGTCATGTCCATGGCTCGTCCAGTTTTGTAACTGGTTGAGTCTCTAAAACCCTAGTCATAGCAGTCACGAATATCTACCGTCACACGACAATAAAGATAGCTAGTCAATCAGTCGTGCCCCTAATAAAATACCTCAAACCGTGTAGTGTGAGTGTCACATCCAAAGGAAGATATATGGATATCCCCCAACAAGAAGGTAGTCCGCTAACACTAAGTCAACATGCATAAAATAAAGTAACGACTAATAAAGTCGCTTGCACCCAAGTATGGCTTGGACGTGCAGTTTATAACAAAGAAAACTAACAATATGAAACAAAATAAATAATACAGAAAATAAATAATTTGACAGTTAATTAGCAAGGTATACTTGTCTGTTGCGACGCCTGGTGAGCTGCCTGGTGTGGTGCTATGATCATGTGGCATGGAGTATGACTGCGGTGTTACAACTACGCATGAAGATCTCAGATGGTGGGACAGACCATGTCATTGAGTTCGGAATAGTCAAAATGGCTAGGGTCAATATGTAGGAATTCGAATCGCGAGAAAAGAGGAAATAAGATCAGTCATGTTCAAGGTTTGATATTCGAAGGAATTGTATAAATAAATACATATGCTATTTTGGAAAATAATTTATGGTACTTGGAAACTATATATATATTTTACTAGTCAAAATACTTTTTAGATAGATATTAAAATTCTAAGAAATCATTTTAGGCTCAAAACAAATTTTGGTCTTGTTCAAACTAATATAATAAATATTTAAGGGATTCTAAAACCATATTTTAGATTATGGGCCAAGCCAAATATAATAATAATATAAATAGGTATATATATTTTTAGAAGAAAATTTTGAAAAGCTGATTATACCTAATTATACAAAAATCAATTTTAATAATAATTAATAATAACTCTAATCTTAGTCACTAAAATATAATAATAATAATAATAATAGCAGTAAAATGTTAAGGACCACATACAATATTGCAGTTAGTAATAATAATAATAATACAATCATAATAATATGTAAACTAATAAAATAATAATATTATTATTATTATGTACACTAATAATAATAATAATAATAATAATAATAATTACAATAATAATAGTGATAATAATAATTAAAATAAAACATCAATAGAAAGTAAATTTAATAATAAAAATAATAATAAAATTATTAAACAAAATAAAAACTAAAAGCAGTTGAAGAATGCTGCTCTCCCTTTTTTTTTCTAAGAAAGAGGAGAGAGACTGAGAAGGGAATGGAAGGAGGAGGGAGAGAGGAATCGAGCGGAGGGGACAGAGAGCTGTGGTGGCGTTCGGCGGAGAGAGAGAAGAAGGTCGGAGAGAGGGGTTTGAGCGGGGGATCGGTGCGCTGGTGCGGTCGTTGCTCCGGGCGGCGGTCACAAAGGCGATCGAAGCGGAGCGGGCGGTGGCTGACGCCGGCGCGGGAGCGGAAGATCCGGCACGGCGGAGCGAGTGGGGTTCGGAGTGGAAGAAGATGGAAGCGGAAAGGGGAGAACGGGGAGAAGGGCGGCTACGGGCGGAGGGATCTCGCCGGCGGCGAAGGTTTGTGGTGGCGCGGCCGATCTGGGCTAGGGCGGTCGCCGGATGCACGACGGAGGGCGCTTGCTGGCTTGAGGCGGAGAGTGGTCTCGGACAGCGGATCCGGCCAGGCGGAGGAGCGAGGCAGCTCGCTCGCCGGTCGGAGGGTTTTCACGGAGGGGAGCAAGGGGTCGAAGAGGGCGGTCACGGCGCTGACGCCGGCGCGGGCGAACGGAGGAGAGGGGAAAGAGGGAAGAAGGCTCAGGCGGATCCGGCCGGCGGCGCTGTGCGACAGATCGTCGGGGACAGGCGGGGGTCGGTCGGGAAAGGTAAGGGTTTCCTTTCTCTCCTCCTCTGTGTGGTGGTGGTTGTGGTCCGCGGCAGCGGCCGGAGTTGGGTTTGGCGATGGTCGAGGTGGTGTTTTGATTTGGGTTGGTGGTGAAGTCTGGTGGTCGGGGGAAGGATGGCCGTGGGTGGTGGCTGCCAGGACGGGTGATGGAGATGACCATGATAGTGTGGTCGGACACGAGGATGGGGAGTCCGGGCAGCCCCAGGCGGTGGTGGTCGGGGCACCCAGGCGTCCACGGGACAGGGCAGCGACGAGGTGGTCGGCCAGAGAAATTAGGGTTAGGGTTAGGGTCAGGTTAGAAATTTGGGGATTAGGGATTTGGGCGTCGTGTCCTACGCGGCACCGAATCTAGGGGACGTGTCCGGGGTTATCGGGCACGGGAAAAAATTTTGTAAATATAAAAAAAATAGTGGAATGGGTGGTGATGGACACGGACACGGTGCACAACACGATGAGATATTTGTGGAAGATGAATTGTGGAGACAAATAATATGGAGGAGTACCTGCCTATTTATAGGATGTAGAAATTTCTATTTGGATAGGATTAGGAGTAGTTTAAACCCAAAATAGATAATTCACAACTTAATTTAATATCAATCAAATCCAATCCAAATACAAATCCGATTTAAATCTAATTAAATTTTTAGTTTAAAATCAAATGGAATAAATCAAATTTTAAATATTTAACTATTTAAATAAATCCATAAATTCAAATCAAGATTTAAATCGCCATAATAATTCAAAAATATATTTTCCAAAAATACCTATAATATTAATTTCGAAAATAATAAATATTATTAAAAAAATAAATTAATAAAATATTTATGAAATATATATGTATGTACAAAGAATATTATTTACTATTAATAACTGTATAAACCAAAGGCTTTTTATAAATAAATTTATAAACTTGAAATTTTTGATATGATAGCTAAAAATAATTATTATATATATTATTTTGAAATGATATAAATAGAAAAATATTTTTTTAAAAAATATGTACGCTCGCACATATTCGCACTCGTCGAGCAATTTCGAAAATATGTACCCAGGTCGAATATTTGTTCAAGAGGAGGATGCAACACATGACAGTGTGCTGGAAATATGCCCTACTCGTCGGCAGGCTACAGATCCACAAATGTGCCCAGGTAACGGGATTGCCTGTAGCTGGGAAATCTTTTCATGACTACTGTGTTATTCTAGTTATTAGCCTTAGTCCGTTTCAACAGGTACCCCTGACCGTGGTACTCAGGGGTCCCATCCTAAATATGATGCAAGACAAGACTGGTTCATTTGCACAAGCACAATCGCCCACGGTGTCCAGGTCATTCATTCTGGTCATGTCAGGCTAGCTGTCACAACAGCATATCAAGGTATATCATGTCAGGTTTTCTTGTCAAGAGTGCGCCACGGCGGGCCACTAGCATGTCATGTTATTTGTCAAAAGTGCACCAAAGCAGGTCACCATCGTGTCAGGGAACACATTTAAATTAACAAGGTACAAATATATATAGCACTAAATGACAAAAGAGGGTACAGAGACAGCAGGGGAGTCGTGCGGCACAGGGAGCAGGGCGCATGCGGCTGAGGGTTATCGATTCATGCGGCTGGGAAGGGGACAGCTCATGCGGCAAGGGTGATGAGCATATGTGGCTAGAAAAGTAGCAACACCATGCGGCTGGAGGAAATGGAGGCCTATGCGGCTGGAAGTAAATGGGTCTCATGCGGCTCGCGGGGGAGCGGGGCATATGCGGCTGAGAATCATATACGGCTGGAAGGCTGGGCTTATGCGGCCGGGAGTGAATGGGTCACATGCGACTGAATAAAAATTATTTCATGCGGCTCTGGGTCAACAAGCTTATGCGGCTGCGGTTCAAAAAGTACATACGGCTCAGAAAAAGTTGGACTTATGCGACTGAGCGAGGGACTGGTCTTATGCGGCTCGGAATTGCCAAAGCCTTATGCGGCTAAGTCCAACGAGTGCGCATGCGGCTGGATTAGTCAGGGCACATGCGACTCGGAGGAATCGACTTCATGCGGCTGGAAGTGCCTCGCTGCCTATATTGTCCTGGGGCCGAGATGAATAATTTATGCCGCTGAAAGAACGGAAGTTCATGCGGCTACGAAAAAGGAGTCTCACACGGCTGGCAAGGCGCCCATGGCCTATGCGGTTGAGAAAGCCTACCGCATGGAAGTCCATGTGGTCAGGTACAGCCATGCGGCCAGGAAAGGCTATGCAGCCATGAACTGCCATGCGGCTGCACTGTTCTTCTTCTTCACTGAATCCGAGAAGAACAGTCATGGACTCCCTTCTTCAAAGCTTCACAAATCCTTCATCCCAAGTCTAAATCTAGACTTCCATAGGTCAAAATAGGGCAGAACGAGATTCTCTACAATATGGAACCATCAAAACTTGATAATAACAAGATTAAATAGATCAAAACTCAAGAAATCCAAAAATAAAATAAACTTAGATTTACAAGCAATTAGCCATATAAATTGAAAATGCTAAATACTAAAGTGTTTTAGAATGCTGTGAAGAAGAGAATGGAACAATAAAACTTGAGTTCCTCCATGAAGCAAAATGCACTTGCCTAAGCTCTTCCTCTCTCTCAGGTAGGTGAAGAGTAATGGTGGGAAAGAAGAAGAGTAAATGAGGAGAGAGAAAGGAGTGGGGTTAATAAATGGTGAGGGTGGTGGTAGGTAGGGGTTTTTCTTTTGGTCCATGATGAACCAAAAACAACCCAAGCCGAACCAAGCCAAACCAAACAAGCCGAACCAAGCAAGGAGACATGAAATACGAGGCAAATACGTACACGTATTCCAAAATACATAATACGAACCACAGGCATTACAAAAGACTTATCGAAATGGGCCTCTACGTGCTTCTGTTTATTGGCTGCTGGAGGTCTGGATGGGCCCTCTTCCTGGGCAGCAGGGGCGGTGCAGGGAGGCACCACCTCGACAGCAACTTCGTCGGTTTGGGCGTTCTGCTGTGAACGCGTTTGTACAGGAAGTGCCTCTTCCGCAGAAGAAAAGACCATGCGGCAAGACTTAATCTTCTTGCCCTTGATTTTGGAGGCAAAGCGTACCCCCGGTTGAGTAACATCGAAGACGAGATTGGGGTGAACCCATAAGATCTCTTCCCGAGATATGGTGAGTGGGATGAGTCCACTCATGTTGTCACGAGTAGGTGGTAGGTTGACCACCTCCATTGTTGCCTTTGGGATGGGGACGACGCCATCTTGTGCTGTGGTTGGCGACAAGGTACCGAATTGGAGCGACACCAGGTTGGCCGAGACTTTCTTCTCCTCATAGTCGACGGAGATAACATTCGCATTGATCATGCGCTGGATGTAGTTCTTGAGGACGTAGCAGTCCTGAGTTGGATGTCTGACAAACCGATGGTAGTGACAGTACCTCGTATTGTCCACTCTTCCAAACTCGTCGGGATGCTTCGGGTCCGACAATTTGATCTTATCACCCTGCTTCAGCATCTCGAAGAGTTGCAAGGTGTCTTCATCGTTGAAAGAATAGACCTCCTTTGGCCTCGGTACAAGCGGAGGCTTCTGAGTAGGTGCTTGTGCGTCTTTCGAGGCATTGACAGTCAACGCCTGCTTCCCCTTCGTCACACGTCCAGGGTTATTGGTAGCAGGCCATTTTCCCTTGTCTTCGAAAGCAGGGAAACTGACTCCCGGAAGGGGAGCATTGCATGCCTTCTTTTCAGCTGCTTCAACCTCAATAATCAATGAGCTCCAGTCGGGAGGAGGGGTGGAGTTGAGCCAGAGCTTGATCGCAGGAAGCATGTTCATGCTGCAGGAGGAGAGGAGTACATGTTCTGGCATGCCCAAGGGCAGTCTGAAGCAGGCTTGTCGGAATCATTCGATGAATGCTCGAACCGTCTCCTTCTTCTTCTGACGTACCTCTATAAGGGATGCCATCGTCATGTCTTTTCCTCCATCATAGAAACGATCGAGGAAGAGGCACGTCAAGTCATTGAAGGAGGATATAGAGTTGTCAGGGAGACTGCAGTACCAGTCGTAAGCCACTCCTTTTAATGCCCCGACAAACAGGCTGGTGAGTAGCGCGTCTTCCTTCGGGAGATATCCCATTTGAGACTGGAAGTACGTCATATAAGGCATGGAGAGTCCTTCCCGTCGTATGGCGTCAATGTTTATGGTTTATACTTGGGAGGATAAACCACTTTGTTCCATTCGAGGGGATATAGTTGCGGGATCCCCATCTTCTGGCGCTCCTCCTGTCTGTTCTTCGACTCGAAGCGCTCACGCAAGTCCCTGATCATCTCCACCACGTCTTCCGTGGAGCTGGAAGTCGAAGAAGGTGGTACAGTCTGGAGCTGTACATTCGAAGGTTCCGACACTCGCGGTGCTTCGCGGCAATCGATATTCAAGGATGCCTATTGAAGGGGCACACTTGATTCCCCGTTGACTCCTGGGTCAGGATTAGTGGATGGTGCTTTAGCCAAAGCTGACCGTATCTCGAATACTGCTTGAGTCAGTGTTTACTGGAGACAGAGAGGGTTTTGAGTCCTTCCTCCGAGGTATCCATGTGCTGAACGAGATCTACTGGTGGCGCATCTGACTCCGTATCACCGCCTCTCGTCATATATACTATCATGATGTGACTGGAAGTGGATGGATCGGTTGAAGCTTCGCTTTCAGCCTCGCTCTCTTATAGAAGAGGAACTTCCCCCGAAGCTTCGTCTTGGCTACCCCCAGCTATGTTCTGGTGGATGTCTTCGTCTTCGGATTGAAGATCCACAGGAACTTGACTATCCCCAGCTATGTTCGGGAGGCTAAATTCATCTTCGGGACGAAGATCCACAGGGGCTTGACTACCCCCAGCTTCCTCTGAGATCTTCTTTCTCCCCCGGGTGCCCTCAAACACTCCTGAGGAGGGGACGGTCGTCTTGCTCTTCCTCGGCTGGGTCTTGGATGAGGACAGGTCGAGGAGTTGCCAGTCGCCTTTCGAATTGATGGGGAGTTAGAGACTACATTGCAAGAAACAACTAGTACTGGCTCCTCTTCAGTTGACACCTTCTTCTCGAGGCGATGTTGGAGGGGCGTTGATGATTGCAGCCGCTGGAACAGAGACTGCCTTGGTAGGACTGCTGTCTTACAACAACAGTTGATGGTGACTACAACACAGGTGTGCCCTGTGAGGGGCATATTGTACTTGTCAGTCGACTCTCCTGATTGGCATTTGTGAATGATCACATTACGTAAATCATTGGAGGAGAGTGCCACCTTCACACCCTCATCAGGCGCATGACAAGGCCAAGCGCCGGAGTGGTCAAGTGAATGCTGCACCCCCTGATCCGACGCAAAAGATGAGCCCAGATCAATAGCGGAGGAGCAACATTGAGAGTGACTTGAACCTGTCTCAGACGCACAACCAATGTAGGCGTGGGGATTCAAGACCACAGAGTTTGCCTCACATGGCTTGGTTGAAAATGCAGCAGATGTGCCCAAGCGGCACGAGGTCTTTGAAGGTTGGCCCGTTCGTAGCACAAAAGTACCCGAGTTAACCTTGTACAGTTTACCATTGGCAGCGTGCATGATTGTGAGCGCATGCCTCTGGCTCACTGCTGGCATAGCACGTTCGAGGTGCATGGCCCGTGCTGCCTTGGACTTCTTCGTACCAGCCCGCTGGGGTGCATAGTACTCAGAGTCCAAATTATCCTCGCCACAACAGCGAGTGAGTCTGTCAAAGACAGATGCCTTCTGTGGCGCATCAGAGTTAATGCGCAGGGCATTAGCTCCGCCCCTGCTCCGTCGACGCATCTTCTTTGTCTGAGAAGAAGAAGGTTGAGAAATGTGGCCGGCCCCACATTTCCCCGAGGGATGTGCTGCACCCGCAGGCGCATCTTGGCTGCTGAGGACGTCAGCGGGAAGGGTAGGCTACATCGACGTATCCCCTCCAGTGGTGGTGCCAGGGGCCTCGACCTTGTGCACCCAGACTTGGCGTGTCTTCTTCGGCTTTGGCAACCGCTTCGAAGGACTTGCGCTGCCTTCAGAGATGAACTCCTCATACGCCTGTTGATTGATGCGTACGACCAGCATCTTGTGGGAGGATCCCACCTTCACGTCGTCAGATTGCGACACAGCTTTCTCAGCGGAGGAGAAAGAGGTCCCCAGCAAAGTCGCCAGCTTGTTTGCCATTAAAAAATTTTTATTACAATTTCAATTACAAACAGAACAGTGTTACAATATAGGACTTCAATATTGTCCTAGGAGTACACTTTTGTTTTTATCTGGGTCCTGTGTCGATGGAGCGAGTGGTAATACGTTGACTCCGTTGATGATCTGACGACGGTTTTTCGGTTCTCTGAAGGTCTGGATTGCTCTGGATGTCGGAGCTTGCAGAGGGGAAGAAGACGTTGCGTGTCTCTTCTGATCTCTGTGGGTGATAACTCTGATGCTCTGGTTACCTCTGTCTTTGACTGTACGTCTCTGTATATCTGTCTATATGTGTGTGAGAAGGAAATGATCCCTCTATTTATAAGCAGCAGGTTGGGCTGCTCATGCGCGTACATGTAGGATGAGCCTGTACGTGGGGACGCCACGTGGTTGAAGCTGCAGGAGGCACATGGATGATGCACCATCATTTTTGGGTTGAATCCTTTATGCTGCATTTGTGGGCTGGCACGTAGCAGGGGAGAGGATCTTTGAGTTGCTGAGATCTTGGGTGATTAGCACCCCTTCATAGGCTGAATTGAGTCAAAGGACACGTGGCGCATGTCCGTAGCTCAAAGATTTCGGATTTGGTGAAGGATAATCTGATAGGATGCGCCTGGAATTGGGCGCATGAGAAGACTTTGTCCCGCAACCTTCAGGAGTTACGAACCAGTTTGGGCGTACGGCTTTTGAGGCGCATACGAATTTTCAGGCGCATAGCTGCTGAGGCTCATACAAGAGGTTGGTCGGTCACGTGGGTTGTAACCGTCGGAGGAAAGTAATGATGATGCTGATATCAACGATGCTTCATTTTCTATAAAAGCTGCCAACTGTTCAGTCCTCGGGGGACGTGCTGTCAACTCTGTCACTTTGGTATTAATTGCTTGGTGGGGTGACGCGTCGATTTGTACCCTACTGGGTGTACGGGTCCATGTTGATTAGGATGCATGGATCTGTGCTTTGTTGAGCGCATCCATATAGGACGCTTTGTACTGACGGGCATGTCTGTACAATACGCGGTATCTGACCGGCGTATCCGTTTGCATGATACGTCTTTATTGGTCCGACTGTTGAGTTCTTCAAGTGCTTTAAATAGCCGTTTTGACTTGGCTGAATTCAAGGAGTCAGATTCATCACCATAAATGCAAATTAATTGCATGGGATTCGGAGAGCCCGCCACTTGGCGTATGGGTTTGATTTGCTCGGCCTATAAATAGTAGCAAGGAAAGAGTTTACTTCTCGTTTTCTCACGTCTTCCCGAATGAACTTATTTTCTCATGTACATTCTGTTGACAAGATACTCCCGAGGGTGAAGATGTGATGAGTTGTCTTCGTTCATGCACTTGAAGGTGACTGTTACATCCAAAAGTCGGAATCGCGGGGTTCTGAGGCAGGCCGAAGGTGCCTGTTGCATCCAAAGATCGGGATGCTCGAGCCCCGTCTCCGTTATACCGGAAGAGCCGCAGATCAGAATTGCGGTGCTCTCCTCTTTCTTGGGCTTTGGAGAGCTCTTCCTCCAGCTAGAGTGGGGTTGGCTGCCTACTCTGGTTTTACTCAAAGCTGCTCCTTTAGCCGCAGCACTTGATCGGGTCGAAGTAGACCGCATATGCTGAGTGATGCGCCTAACTGAGACGCTGAAGAGACGCGCCTGACTGAGACGCTAAAAAAGATGCGCTTGATTGAGACGCTGAAGAGACGCACCTGACTGATGATGCTCCTGGCATGGGGCGCATGGCAGTTTGTTGCGCCTGGCTGTAGTCTTGAGATCTTTCTTTTTGTAGAAATTCTCCTTTGTAAAGCCTTTTTTAGACATATAATAGACTTTTATTTGAAATAAAAAATCTTCTTTTGATGTCTATACTTTTGTTGTTCTTTGCTGTACCAAGTACTTCGTTAGAGCTCCCCGACGCATGTAGTGTTAAGCGCATAGGAATTCTGGCCTATAGATACGCCTGAAATTCCATGCTTCTACAAGTATTTAATGCTCTATTTAGTCAGGTTGTGCGACACTAACATTGCGCCACACTCAACATATGCAGCCATCAAGTTGCACAGTAATCGGGCTGCGCCATATCTTGTCGCGCAACATGTCAAGGTTGTGCCCAAAAGACAGCACAACTTTCTGAAACGCTACACAACACGAGCCAACAGCAACCAAACCCTAATAAGGGAGGTGCCAGTTATAGAGTATGCCCAACTCTAAAAAGAACAGGCGCACATTGTCAGAATCAAGCCAAACCCTAAATAGGTTGGCCGATGATCAGTAGGGTGGTCGACAATCAGGTCTACAGTCGAACACTTACCTTTCATGGCCGGGTTGGCCGTCTCTTGGCATGACGAAGGTGGAACTCGTGTGGATGACTCGGCCACAGTCTTGCCCTTCTCGGCAGCAGAGCGTTTGGGTGCCATTGCTGTCGATCGAAGTTCTTAAAGATCGGGAAAAAAGAGAAGAAGGTAGGGTTTCTTTCGAGTTATCTTAAATGATGTGAAGAATAAAAGACTCAAAGTGTACGGCTATTTATAGCCCAAAACGGTTACGCAATCTATGCTGAAGAAGCGGGCTCGAGTTGACTGGCACAACTCGAAAAGTTGACTAGCACAATCCAAGCAAAACTAGCATAATTCAAAGTATTTCAAAACTTTGAAGTATTTTTCAAGTTTTGAAAACTTTGAAGGGGGTCTTATAGAGCCTAAAAATTAAGATGCGCCACACATTAAAGTGTTTGACCATCAGATGGCGCCAAAATATTGTATTGTGCCAAAAAAACAAGTTGTGCAGCATCAGGCTGCGCCAATGTCAGGTTACGCTGAAGTCAGGTTGCGCGAGAGCCATATTGCACACTTCCTTGAGAAGCTGTAACGGCATCATCATTACATGACAAATGACAGAACTGAGATTAAGGAAAATTTATTTGAATCCCGCGCAATACGACGCTCGAGAAAATTTTGTCAAATGTAATTAATGCTGACAGCTGGTTTGCGCAAGTCACTGTATGGCACGAGGATTAATCAGTACAGCACAGAAGACCTAGTCAAAGGCGCTAGTCGTTGAGTTGCGTCTATGCGCAGCCTGACAAATTGGTGCTACTTAATCAACTCTTATTTTAAAACAGGGTGACGTGGCACGTAAGCCATCAACTTCGCAGAACGTGCCCACTACACTGCCCATGAACATGCGCATCTCAATCAAATGATGCCACACATCTATAATAGTTGGTGCAAACCGCTTGCGCAGGTTGTTACGTTGCGCACACGCGCAACCTGATGAAGCACGCGCAAGGTGATCAAACAATGCTCATGACAGAGTGACGTGGCGCGTAAGCCACTAACTTTGTAGAACGTGCCCACTATATTGCTCATGACCACGCGTATCTCAATCAAATGATGACACACGTACGCAACAGTTAGTACAACCGTTTGCACAAGTGAACAGGAGGCGCGCAACCTGAAGCGCGCGCAACCCAGAATAACTACTAAACATTTATTTCAAGAACTCTATAAATAGAGTTTTAAATCAATCTCAAAGCATCAAGGGTGATCATAATCTCCTGCTAAAGTGTTGTTGCATCCTCTAGAGGCTCGTGTCTTCGATATCACATCGTCCAAGGGATAAAGTGATCGTCTTCTGATCAGATTCCTATAGTTGTACTTTCCTAGAAATCAATTATACTCTTGTACTCTTTTCTTAGTTTGTAATAAAACTTTTTTTCTTTGTAAATAATCAATCATAAAGTTTATGATCAATCAGTTCGATATTCTCGTATTGCTATTTACAAAAATTTCGATATCGTAGGCCTGTCCCATTTGTATTCCCACATCGTGCTTATGTTTCTAGCGTATTGATTTTCGATAATTCATATCAATTTTGATAGCACGAGAGTCAACTTTGAAAATGCATCAATGTCAACTTTAGTTCGTATTGCATACATCCAAGTTCACTACAAACTTTTCCATACGTCTCAACTCGTTTTTCGATTTGCCGCATTCCACTGTACTTTGATCGCGTAACCGAGTTACAGATTATCCAACATCGAACCCTCGAGTTATACGATCACGCCCTCTAAGTTTTGCATGTTTCAGTCATACTCAAATGAGTTTCGCCGTAACATAACCAACTATTTCTTAGGCACTATTTATCCGCATCAACCAATTCTTCACCGAAGTCGTACGTCATAAGATCTGATTATAATTCGCATCGTCCAACATTTCTATCGACATCGCAAGTCATGCGATTCGATTACAATTCACCTCGCCCAATATTTCTATCGAGATCGCAAGTCATGCGACTCGTTTATAAGTTCAAATTTCTAATCCCGTCGATCCGATTATTGCTTCAAGGCATAATCGTTTCGTTCCAATCGCTTATCAAAGACTTATAAATTTTCGTCCGACGTATCATTCATTGATATGACTCCCTGCCCTATCGTTCCAATCGCTTATCGAAGAACACTTGTATCAACATACCGTTATACAAATTTCCAATCGAGTCTCGGTACTCTCCCGTCCGTTCCGTAAATTACGCAATGTGTCGATGGAATCCATCGCACAAGTGGTATTGCATATACCACTCCGAATTGAGTCATCCATCGCATATGTGGTATATTATATACCACTTGAAAATTAAGTTATTTCCCTCGCATCATACTTGGTATGAACCAACAATCTATTCCGACTCACGATTTTCGCAGTGATCATGCCGATCACAATCGTAACTTTTTGATTAAGCAAAATTTGACGCACTCTGCCAATGTATTCATTTGCAACCACAAGTTCGAAGTGCAACAGAACTGATTTGTTTCTATCGATTTATGATTTTAATTCCTTCCGTTGCACCTTATGTAACGATTCATTTTCGACATCCGTTGCACCTCGTACAAAGATTTATTCCCGACATCCGAAGTCAATACTCGAATTCGTTCAACACATTCGATATCAACTTTTATTTTATTACAATGCATCATTCACAACTCGTTGCATTTGATACAGCAATATTTTACGACTTTTATTATATCGATGCAACCAATATTTCTCATATCGACTGTTGTATTGAAACAACAAATATTTTGATTCATATTTCTCAACTTGTTGCACTTGCAGCAACAAACATATCAATTCATATCTCGCGACTTGTTGCACTTGTAGCAACAATTATTTTACGGCTTGTTGCACTCAATGTAATAAACCTTTCACGACTTTCTCAGCAAACATCATGTAATTTCTAAAACACATACGGAAAAATTACATGACTTGTATTAGACTTATTGTATAGAACATCCAGTGCAGCATCGAGTAGAGTCAAGAGTGATTTGATTGGTGGTGGACAACTCTTTGAAATTGAAACGAAGCAAGCATCTTGAGAAAATTGAACCTAGAGCTCTAATACCACTTTGTCATGCCCCGACCTGAAAAATCACTCGTCCTCGCATTGATTTATCCGAATCATCATCCTTGCTGGGGCATGATGTCGTACGAGTCTGGAGTTGCACTAGTACAAGGCAAGATGACAAGTTCTCAAAATGGTTATCTTTAATTTATGTATTAGCAGTAGAAGAAACAGAGTATACGAAATAATTCTCTTTATTGATAAATGAACTGAGGTTACAAAGGCTTTCAATAGCCCAACTGAATTTGCCAGATTGGCTACAACACTCAGGTTCTCTTTTTCCTCCAAAGGATTTTACCGTTCCATACATTATGTCTTCAATATCTCTGTCGCATCAATCCTGTTGTAAGTCCGAGCGTCAATACGATCGCATGCCTCAATACGCTACGACATTCCATGCCTCAGCGCATTCAAACAAAGCTCCGTCGCGAGCAGACCATTTCCTAAATCTGCTAGCAAACTAGTGGGAGATTAGTACTTTCGTCCTCGTTGTACTGATCAAAGCCCCACTTTACTAAACTGACATTAAGTAGTGTATTGAATCATGCAGCATACAAGTTAGTGATCTTTCTATCTTTGCCTTAGGGTAAGTTTCACGGCATATTCGAAAGCAGTAAAGTATGTTATCATGGCAAGCACGTTATGTTTGCTTTATGTAAACGAGCAAGCAAGTAACATACAATTCTCGTGTTCCTTCGTGGCGACTTGTTACCGATTCGAGGCATTCTCCCTTGCGTCAATGCAAGGTGAATACCTACTATTCTTTTCCTGTCATGTTATAAGTGATCGTTTGAGCAGGATCTCTGTGCCTGCATTATTCAGCTCATCGGCTCCTATCTATATGAAGATCACTGACATTCACAGATGTCATAATGGACTTATGTTTATCATCGACATTACGATGCTACCCATTCAGCCTATGTTATGATCCTTACTGAAGGTCCCGCAATGCATCAGGTGCTCACAGTCACCGATTATTCATTCCTCCTAGGTCGAACAGTCCCAATGCCCCGGTGATTTGTTCGATGAAAATAAACTTACGCACGGATTAATTCACAGTCCATTTGATCATGCAACTCGCATCTAAACATACAACCAAACATAGTCTGAGTCCGAAACTCGGATTTCGAATCGTTCCACATTTCTCGTATACTTTCAATGTTTTCGCTCTCTATGTTCTCATATTATTTGTATATAACTTCATTCTTCATTTCAATGTTCTATGGCATCATGTCCCAATTTAATATTCGTCAAACGAACGACCCGAAGGCCCCGAACATTTAGAGGCACCATGCCACATTCGATAGTTCTGTCACATTCATGCCACAACTGTTCTCTTCGCAACGAAGCCATCTTTTTATGATTCTCGCTTTGACATAATTGTTATCTAGTCTTCGAGTCGTGTATATGATGCATGCCTCGATACCGTACTTCTATGTTCTATGCCTTAGTATTCAATGTTCATGACTCGTGCACTAGAGCACTCGCCTCAATAGTCTTTCAATGTGCTAGCCTTCTAACTCGTACGCGAATGCACGGATGACTTGTGCACTGAGGTACTTATCGATACAGTTATCCCATATTCTTATGGCTTGCACACCGAGGCGGTCATCTTTACGATATTCAATGTTCAATAGCGACTCGTACATTTGATGTACGTTTCATTTTAATTGTTCTATCTAGTATTCAACACTCACTACGATTTCTCTCTATTGAGCCACTCTCGTGTACTTGATAAGTTAACTTTTAGCATATTGATAAGTTAACTTTTAGCATACAACGGTACGTTTTACTTAGGCATGAAGGAGTATGAAAGAAGAGTCAAAGTCCTCCCACCTTAAGCCGATATGTCTTGTCGTTTCGTCGAGCCGATGCGGCTCGATTTCATAACTTTGTTGTACGGCCAACTCTTCTGACTTAGCCATTCGAACACTTCGTGCTTCGTTGAATTATCCGACCGATTTGTCTTACCGTGCATATGCCTCAGTCCGTTGCGAGGCGGTGATTTAGTTTTGCGGACACCATTGCAAATAAGGCAAAAAGTTGACCTTTTATATTTTAGCGTAAACGTATAGCCTGCACACGAAACCAACTAAATCAATATTCGTTTGAATCGGAGTACTTATACGTTGCATCGATTCAATTTCTTAGAATCTTCGAACCGACTCAATGCTTTCTCTCGGGCCAACTTAACACTTGTATCGATCTTACTCGATGCATTCCTCGGCTCAACGTAACTCTTTGCATCGATCCGACTCGATGCATTTCTCAGTTCAACGTACTCTTGTATCGATTCGCATCGATACTTAATCGGGTCAACGCAACTCTTCGAGTCAATGACTCAGCGTAATGCACCGTGCGGAGCGGGGCATTACAGCATGCCTCTTGGGCCCACTGCCCCCCAACTCCCACCATTATCATAGATGGAAAGAATAAAACGCTCTCGTGACTCGATCCACTGATCTTCTGCTACCCAGCCATGATCTTATACCCCTCCCCGGTAACCACAAGAGTCACTCGAGTTCGGTGCTATAATATTTTATAAAATTCAGAGAAGATGCTAATCTGAGTTGTTCTACTAGTGGTATAATATTTTATAAATTTCAGAAATATGCAAATTTGAATTATTTTGATGTCATGTTCTATAACCAAAACTGATGGTATAATGTTTTATAAAATTCAAAGAAGATGCAAATCTGAGTTGTTCTAGTGGTGGTATAATATTTTATAAAATTCAGAGAAGATGCAAATCCGAGTTGTTTTTAGTGGTAGAATAATGTTTGATAATTCGGAGAAGATGCAAATCTGAATTGTTCTACTTGTATAATGTTTTATAAAATTCAAAGAAGATGCAAATCTGAGTTGTTCTATTGTCATGTTATAGAACCAAAACTATAGAGCTATAATAAAGGCTAAGAGCATCTCCAACCCTATTGTCTTGTTAAGTATTGTGAGTCTTAGGTGGCTCCTATGTGGCATGAGCCACAAGACAATGTCTTGTTTATGTGGCAAAATTATATCTCAAAAGACAATGAGATAGAAAAACTCTCTCCAATGCAAAAGTATTGAGGAGACATTAAAAAGTATTTTTTTTCAACTTCCAAGACAACTTTTAAGACAACTACTCATCTTCTTTCTTTTTTCTAATATTTTTTATTCATAATTGATGACATGGAAGAGAAGACATTGTCAAGTGTATTGTCTAGAACAAGACAATCAACTTCACAATGTCTTTTTTAATTTTTGCCACATAAGCTTCACAATTGACTTGACAATTGCATTGGAGAAGAACTTTTGAATAAAATTTTGTCATTCCTATGTAGCATTAACTTTTTTCCAAAGTCACAATAGGGTTGGAGATGCTCTAAGTGTTATATCATGCGGATAATGTTACTTTCTTCCATCATTATATTTGAAAGGAATAATTTGTTTCCTCGGGGGCAGTGTCGGAGCTTAATCGGGCGGCGTCCCTCCGCATTTTTTTATTTCTTAATAAATATTTTAGTTTTAGATATTAACTCCTAAAATATAATTTGGTCCCATTAAAAAAAATTGTAATTTACTCCTCTAAAGTATAACTTGTTTCTCCAAACATTTTAATCAAGATCTGCCACTGCGTGTGGGATTAAACCCACCCAACCTATCCAGCCAGAATAATGTTGTCTCCACCTACTAGCCCCACAAAAACTAGGAGGCTTTGACAACTTTTCGGAAAGCCAAGTGATTTACCGGTAAGCTTTCGCTTTTCGGAACATTTGGCAACAAGGAACCAATTTCAGCATGAAATTCTTGATGACTTTTCTCACCTCTGAACAAAGTTATTGCTTGAAATATGATGGCCGTATATATATTTCTGGAAGAGGACGATCCTCTCCTCAGTCCTCACCTGCAGTTGGCTTGGTGGAGATCACACTCTGGTAGGGATGGTTCACTAGAATGGCCATGACTTCATAACCACTCGGGGGGGAAATCATGAATGAAATATTTATGTTGGCAGTTGTGAATACGACTCGGCGCCAACTTATCAGGATTATGAGTCTCCCATTCAAGCTAGTGCATATTCATTTATTTCACAATTTCAGGATTTAAGAGTACTTTTTGAAGTGTGTTGTAAGTTACTCAAGTAGACAGTAACAAACACAAAAATATCAAATATAATATCTTCTTCTCTTGTCTTGTGCGAGGTTCCTTATTGGGGAAAGGATGTACTGTTGAAGAATAAATATTAGCTATTTTTTTCTTGCAACATTTATTAGACATATTTCTAGTTACTATTAGTAAAATCGTTGCACATGTGTGGAGAAAGAAGAAATATTTATGATTGTTGTGTTTTACAATAAAGATATCAAGTGTTATTTACAGCTAGGGAACACAAGAAGTCAAAGATGGGTTATCTAGTATTCAAATGAGTGCTAATTGTGGAATCATAATTAGCAAGTCAAATGAGGAGTTAGGTTAGTCAAAAGAGGTGCTAATAAGAGTTACTATTTTGGCAAGCCATATTCAAATTTGGAAGAACACTTAATGTAATCTTCATATAATTTTCTCACATAGGGTCTCAAGTGAAGTCACTACTAAAATACCCCACTTTACCGACGGAAGTTTAGCGACGGAAGGATTCCGTCGCTAATAGCGACCAGTTTCCCACATCTTAGCGACGGATTAGTGACGGACAACATAACATAATTTTTTCCAATTTTAAATATAAAAATTTGTCGGGTTTCCGTCGCTAAGTCGACGAACGTTAGCGACGGATTTTTTTTCGTCGCTTATTCGTCGCAAATGTTGGCGGCAAAATCTTTAAAACATTGGCGGAAACTTTAGCGACTAACTGGCGACGGATATATCCGTCGGAAAACACCTTTTAATTGGCGACGGTATAGCGACTAATTTATTCCGTCGCTATTCCGTCGCTAGGTTCTGTGCCCTAACTTAAATTGAACCGACGGGGGGGAATTTTTCATTTCCCCCAAAACTCTCTCTCTCTCTCGCGGCTCTCTCTCTCTCTCGCGCGCGGCTCTCTCTCTCTCTCTCGCGGCTCTCTCTCTCTCTCTACCAGGTATCTCTCTCTCTCTCTCTCTCTCTCTCTCTCTCTCTCTCTCTCTAATTTTGGGTTTTGGGGCCGGGGGGGGAGTGGGGGGGGGGCGTTGTCGGCTTCGCGGGGGGTGGAGAGGGCGGGGGGGGGGGGGTGGTGAATGGGGTCAGGGGGTCGGGGGGGTGTGGGGAATGGGGGCAGGGGGTGGGGGGGGTGGGGAATGAGGGTCGGGGGGTCGGGGGGGTGGGGAATGGGGGCAGGGGGGTCGGGGGGGTGGGGGGTGGATGAGGGCAGGGGGGTCGGGGGGGTGTTGAATGGGGGCAGGGGGGTCGGGGGGGGGGGGGGGGGTCGGGAATGGGGGCAGGGGGGGTCGGGGGGCGGGGGGTGGGGGTGGAGAGGGCAGGGGGGTCGGGGGGTCGGGGGGGTGGGGTCGTAAGGCCTTGTAGATTGAGCTAGAAAACTGATCAGCTTTGAGCGATATTTAAATTGCAATAATGTTTTATGATGTGATCGAAATTATTCTCCCCCGCCCATAATGCAATCTATAATAACATACAACTCTAAATCTACTATCTTATCAGGTTATCCTTTCCTATCAAGCTATGTTTCTCGTTTCATGTACCTTATGTATTACACAAATACGAGAGTTCTATTCAACAAGAAAATTCATATCCATTAGGAAAAGACAACTATGACATAAATCGACTCGTGTACTATAAGTATTACGCAAATATGAAAGTACTAGACATCAAGATATTTCGATATGACAAGAATTGTATTATCATCGTTTTGCTTGTATGCTTCTAGTTTATAGACAAATATCTAAGTTAGGGTTTAATACGATAGTATAGCATTGGGTTTCAAAATTAGGTTATCTTTTCCGAAATTCTTCGAATTTACAACAGAGTATGCTTTGTATTTTGAGCTCCAAAAACAATTATATAATCGACCCTAAGCAACTCTCCATAGAATTTCCTTGGGTAACCCCTTCAGTAGAACAACTAAACATCGGACTCACGCAATTAGATATAGTATATAAAGAATGCAACAACAATAAGAAGAGATGATTCTTCTTACCTCAGCTATTCTACCTTAGCAGATATCAGTAGCATTATACGCTAATCCTTTCAAACCAATGAGATAAAAGTTAGAAACAAAGAGTTCTAAGAATAACACCAAACTATTGAATAGTAAAATAAACCAATATATATACCATATGTAAATGAATATCTATAGTTCGAGATATTTGTAAGGTATTGATCATTCAATCAACCTAGGCAATAATTTTAGCATAAGTTAGACTTATATTGCAATCTCCTATTCACACGAGTATTGATATCGCCGATGCCAATACTCGTAGGAATATATAGTCCGATACCAATTCCGATACCGATACTTTGAACCTTGATTTAAATACATGTTAGTATAGTGTCTTCACATATATGTTAAGAGTATATACATGATTAGCAAGGTAACTAGATACAAGTTATGATACAATGTAAATGCAAGTATACATGTTAGCTAGATAGCTTAGACTTATATTGCAATCTCCTATTCACACGAGTATTGATATCGCCGATGCCAATACTCGTAGGAATATATAGTCCGATACCGATTCCGATACCGATACTTTGAACCTTGATTTAAATACATGTTAGTATAGTGTCTTCACATATATGTTAAGAGTATATACATGATTAGCAAGGTAACTAGATACAAGTTATGATACAATGTAAATGCAAGTATACATGTTAGCTAGATAGCTTAGACTTATATTGCAATCTCCTATTCACACGAGTATTGATATCGTCGATGCCAATACTCGTAGGAATATATAGTCCGATACCGATTCCGATACCGATACTTTGAACCTTGATTTAAATACATGTTAGTATAGTGTCTTCACATATATGTTAAGAGTATATACATGATTAGCAAGGTAACTAGATACAAGTTATGATACAATGTAAATGCAAGTATACATGTTAGCTAGATAGCTTAGACTTATATTACAATCTCCTATTCACACGAGTATTGATATCGCCGATACCAATACTCGTAGGAATAGTCCGATACCGATATACATTGTAGAGCTCTGTTTTGCTATTCTGGACATGTTGTGACCTGTGCTGTTCTAAATAGGAGCCAGACACACTCCTGAGACGGGAGAGTATGTATAGTGATGTGGATTCTTACTAACTTATCATGTGAACCCATTTATGGGCCCTTCATTGAACCTTCTCATGTGCAACTTTCAGTCCATTCACAGTTCCCTATATTGTACTCTACATCACCTAGTTCACTTATATCTAACATCCTAACCCTAATCCAAATTTATGAGTATCGGTATCGGGCTATTCTTATGTTTAGTTTGTCTTACGATACAGATTTTCACATCCAAATTGAGGATGAGTCGTTATTTTGTTGATCGTACATGGATGTACAAACGGCAACACGAGAGTAGAATTGGTGTGAGTGACGATTTTCAGGCAGGCGTGGAAGTATTTCTTAATTATGCAATGAGCAAAGCTCAGTACATGGACGGTAACAAAATTAAGTGTCCATGTGTTAAATGTCACAATAGACGTTACGAAGAAGTGGTGACTGTGAGAGATCATTTGACCCGTAAGGGTTTCGTACGTAATTACGGCCTGTGGTCATCGCAAGGTGAACTATATTCGGAAAGACAGGCTGCGGAAGCTGCTACTTATGCTTTTGATGATAATGCTGCAACGGATGTCATCGAAGACCACGGATGCTCTGTTGATTATGGAGATCTGCAGAACCTTGCACGAGATATGGTGTATGATGCGGCAGGGCCTAATTTTGATCCGGAGGATCCTAATCCCGAGGCGAAGGAGTTCTATGACATGTTTCAGGACGCAGATACTTCTCTATATCCTGGTTGTGAGACTCATTCCGCACTGTCAGTGACGATGCGGTTGTTGAACATAAAGTCTGATTTTAACTTGCCACAAGCTTGCTATAATCGGATCACAGAAATAATCAAGGAGGTGTTACCGAAGGAATCAAAAGAGCTACCAAAAAACTTCTACAAGTCAAAGATGATGGTCCGACAACTGGGACAGGGGTACGAGAAGATAGATTGTTGTCGCAACGGATGCATGTTGTACTACAAAGAGAATTGCGTATCAGAAAGTTGCAGCTTCTGTAATGCGGATCGTTACAAGCCAGTACAGGGAAAAGGAAAGTCGACTAGAAAATGACGTCCTTACAAGTATATGCATTACTTGTCGATCACGAAGCGCTTGCAGAGGATGTATATGTCTCTAAATACAGCAGAACACATGACGTGGCACAGCGAAGAACGCATAAAGGACGAAGGAGAATTGTCACATCCTTCGGATGGAGAGGCGTGGAAACATTTTGATTTGTGTCATCCAGATTTTGCTGCAGAGCCTAGAAATGTACGCCTGGCGCTATGTGCTGATGGCTTCGCCCCTTTCGGACAGTCGGGATCTCAGTACTCATGCTGGCCGGTCATTCTTACCCCTTACAATCTGCCACCATGGATGTGTATGAAGACTCCTTATATGTTTCTGACAGCTATCATACCCGGTCCTAAAAATCCGACGAAGAACATCGATATATATTTACAGCCGTTGGTGGATGAGCTGAAACAGCTGTGGGAGATCGGCGTCACGACCTATGATATTTCCAGGAAACAGAACTTTCAGATGAGAGCTTCACTCATGTGGACAATCAATGATTTTCCAGCATACGGTATGCTGTCGGGATGGAGTACGCACGGCAACATGTCTTGTCCGATATGCATGGAAAATAGTAAGGCGTTCCGCCTTAGGCATGGAGGAAAAACTTCTTTCTTTGACTGTCACCGTCAATTTCTGCCCGCGACCCATCCTTGGAGAAAGAATAAGGACGCGTTCAGATATGGAAAACAAGAATTTTCTCAACCTCCTGCCAGATTTTCGGGATACGATATTTGGGAAGCTGTAAAGGAATTGCCCACCGCAATGGAAGATCCATCGAACCATCGTGTCGAGGGGTTCGGACAAAGCCATAACTGGACCAAACGGAATATCTTCTGGGACTTGCCTTATTGGAAAGATAATCTTATAAGGCATAATCTTGATGTCATGCATATCGAAAAGAACGTGTTCGATAATGTCTTCAATACCGTCATGGATATTAAAGGAAAGACGAAGGACAATCCAAAAGCAAGACAAGACATAGCCGAGATATGCAAGCGTCCTCATCTGAACTTGATACAAAGGGGTGCTGGTGGACAATTAAGTAAGCCTATAGCGCTATACACATTGAGCAAGGAAGATAGATTAATAATCTGCAAGTGGATATCTAATTTAAGATTTCCCGACGGCTATGTTTCGAATTTGTCTAGATGCGTTGATCTCAATGAACGCAAGCTAACGGGAATGAAGAGTCACGACTGCCACGTGTTTATGGAAAGATTACTGCCCATTGCTTTGAGAGAGTTGTTGCCTTCTGCTGTATGGGTTCCGTTGGCCGAGCTGTCTACATTCTTCAGGGATATCTGTTCAACTAAGCTGACGGTGCAACATATGGTACAACTTGAGGAGAAGATTGTCTTAACAATCTGCAAGTTAGAGAAAATATTTCCACCGGGCTTTTTCGACAGCATGGAGCATCTACCGATTCATCTAGCATACGAAGCCCGTGTCGGTGCATCTGTTCATTATCGATGGATGTACCCCTTTGAAAGGTAAATAAAAATCGATATAATTTAAGTGAAATTTAAGTGGATTTTATAATTCATTGTTAATTCTCAAGATAATTTGTCTCTTTAGGTACCTACACCATCTAAAGAAGAAAGTTGGCAACAAGGCTCATATAGAGGCTTCGATATGCGAATCATATCTTATCGAGGAGGTGTCAAATTTCTGCTCCATTTATTTCGATACTCATGTCGAGACAAATCGAAATAGACCTCAAAGGAATGAAGAAGACGTTGAGGATGGAGGTATATTCAATTTAAGGGGCAAGCCTATTGGGGCTAGTAAGAAACGGTGGTTGACCCGACGATGTGTATGATACCGCTCACCGATATGTCTTGTTAAATTGTGACATACAAGAAGTGAGAGATTTGGAGAAGTAAGTGACTACGCCTCGTTATAATCTCTAATTTGGTGAATTAAGTGACTACACTTATTTTTATTCTCTCTAACAGTGTATTTAGAGGTGAAGTCAAAATGAGGACACCATATATTACAGATGAGGGACTTCAAAGAGAGGTTGATTGTACCTTTCCGTCCTGGTTTCGTAAATACGTAAGTAACTGAGATAATATGTTATGCGGCTACCATTAAAATATATGCAGCTAAAATATTTAAATTATCAATACATGTTTACAGGTTTTATTGCCTGAAACAACACTCATAAATGAGAGCATTCGTTATTTGGCATTGGGACCGAAGAAGCATGCAAAGACTTTGTCAGGCTATGTCGTTAATGGCTTCAAGTTTAAGTCAACTCAGCATGCTATAAATGCCGAATTTCTCAATGGCGGCTTCGATACCAAGAATTCTGGTGTTTGCATAAGAGGCACCATCTATGACGACGAGCCGGACTTTGACTATTATGGAGTGCTTCGGGAGATTGTAGATTTATAATATAGTGCCCCATATGATATGCATATTGTGATGTTCAAATGTGAGTGGTTCGATACGAGACCAAATATCGGTTGGAGAATCGATAAACAATTTGGATTCGTCGATATAAATCATCGCAGGAGGTATAGAGGGTCCGACACGTTTGCGATAGCAAGTCAGGCTGTTCAAGTCTACTATACAAGCTACCCAAGGCGTCGTAGAGATCGATTTGACTGGTGGGCAGTATGCAAGATTAAATCTAGAAATACATTCAACGTTGGAGACCCAGCATACCAAGAGGACCAGATCGAGAAGCCCCAATACATGGGACAACAGTCGGATACCATGGACGTGGAAGATGTCGATATACCTCATGCTGAGGAAAATAGAGGGGAGGAAGAGGTTGATATACAAGACTTAGCTGTCAACCAGGGGAGAAAGAGGCGTCTTGTCCCAAGTATTGAGCCTGAAGAAGAAGAAGAAGAAGAAGAAGAAGAAGAAGATGATGAGGATGAGGATGAGGATGATGATACAGATGAAGTCGACGATGAGGATGATGATATAGATGAAGTCGACGATGAGAATGAGGATGAGAACGATGACGATGACGATGACGATGAGGACGAGGACGAGGACGATAACGATGATTAGATTAAATATCGGTATATATTAGAAGCACTTACAACTAACTTAGTGAATTCAGTTTAGACGGACACATTCTTATTTCAGTTTATGTTTTTGTCGTTCGATCATCTACTTATTGTATGATTTTCTTTTTACAGATGGCACTCTTAGTTCTCATTGTCTTGACGGCACTCGCCGCCCTGCTGCTGGTATATATATTTTAGTTCAGTTTTATATTCATTTATACTTCTATATTGTTAATTATATTTATGTGTTCTATTTACAGGTCATGGTCACTACCACTCGTGCTGCTGGCAGTGGCCGTGGACGTGATGGTAGTGGTGCTGGTGGTGGCGGTACTGGCCGTAGTGGGCGTGGTGGTAGCGGCACTGGCCGTGGACGTGATGGTAGCGGTCGTGGTGGTAGCGGCACTGGCCGTGGACGTGATGGTAGCGGTCGTGGTGGTAGCGGTCGTGGTCGCCTTCCACATTCCCCGGATATAGAGTCCTCCGATCCCGACCTGGAGAGCACGACCACAGACTCTTTCCGCCGTCGATCTATCTCTGTGCATGGACCTTCATCTTCATCGAGGCCTGAGACTCCATCCGCTAGCGGATCCGTTCCGCCCTCGGATGCACCAGCGGGTACACCATCAGTTACTGCAGGGTGGGCTCCGGAGTACCCCCGGATTCAGCTTCATCCTGCTACCGATGAGTACATCCGCGGACCCGCGGATCCTCCGACGCCTCCAGAGAGGCCGATAGGCGAGAACCGACGAGAGCTATGGCCCGCGGGTGATACGTAAGTAAATTTAAGTTAATTTATTAAATTTGTTTCATTTATTCAAGTTACTAATCCATTCTTTGCTTCTTTGTAGGTTTTTCCCGTATGATGCTGCCCGGATACTCGGGCAAATTATCCGGGAAAACTACCATGGCCCCTACCTCAATTTTTCTGAGGTGCCTCAGAACATGCAGTTCGTCTGGCTCGAGGAGATGAAGGTATATATATATCTTTTGGTTAATTATTAATTATTCTTTAATCCACTAATTTTTTTAATTACGTGATAATTTAATTTGTATGTCAGACGACGTTCTGGTGGCCCCCCCATCGCGAGGAGTTGATTCGCAAGGCCTACAAAGCCGCCGCCGGAAAGAAGATACGGGATGCGGTGTACGACGTTCGTACGGCGCATTCGAGGAAGAAGTGGCTCCGGGAGGAGTACTACGAGCAGATGTTGGATAAGATGAATACTGCTCAGTACAGGGAGAAATCAGAGAAAGCGAAGGCGAGCAGACAGGCCGCTGGTCTGCATACGGGAGGTTCAAGGCCCCACGCAGCGACGCGTGCAGATTTGGTGAGATACCGCAAATTCATTTCACTATTAAATTCGGTACTATTAATATACGTAGTTAATTAAATTCGACGTATATTTCGTATGCAGGCACAACGGGCGGTAAAGGAGGGGAGAGAGCCGGAGTCGGTCACCGCCTACGATGTATTCCTGCATACACACAAGAGGCGGGCAGACGGGAGCTTCGTCGACGCGAGGGCCCAGGCGACTGATGTAAGTAATTACGTTTATGAGATTTATATTAGAAATATAATTATTGTTAACTTAATTAGGTGAACGTAGGATTCAAATTATAACTTAGGGAAACATAGGATTTAGATTATAACTTAGGAAAACTTATAGTATAAATACATTCATTGGATAGGCTGCATATCGTGAGGCCCTTAGTCAGATTGAGCCCCCTGCCGAGGTTGTCGGCGAAACGACGCCCACCCAGACGCCCTCTTCTATGGCCGCTCGCTACGACGACGTGTTCGTAGAGTCTGTCGGCGGCTTTAATAAAGGGCGCGTCTACGGCGTAGGTTCCCTTGCGGCGTCGTTGCAGGGCGCGACTCCGAGATATCCACCGCCCCCGCCTCCTCCCGCGCCCCCGTCAGACGATATGAGGACGCAGCTTGCGACTCTCACCTCCGATATGTCGGAAATGCGGAGTCTAATGTCGGATGTGCTGGAGCGCCTTCCGCGTCCTTCTTCTGCTCCCGGTCCAGATCCGTCTGCTCCCGGTCCGTCTAGTGCGGTTGCCGGTCCTTCCGACCCTGGACGTTATTCATTTGACCGTTCTGCCGAGGTCCGCCTGGTACTGGATACTGCGCTCATTGGGCTCATGGACTTGATGTCGCCAGAGCAGCTCCGCACGCTTCCAGAGCATGTGTTGTCCCAGGTGCCGGCGTACATGGTGGAAGAGTACATCCGCAGAGCCGAACGACGACGCGATCCATCTCAATGATATTTGTACTATTTTTGGATATTTGTACTGTTTTTGGATTTTGAATTCTGGATATTTTGGAAGCGTACATGAATGTTTGGATATTATGAATTTGTGTATTTGTGTTTGGATATTTGTACATAGATGTTTGGATATTTCTGTTTGATATTGGATATTATGAATTTGAATATTTGGATATTTGTTGATCGTACATGGATGTTTGGATATTGGATATTATGAATATGTGTAATATTTACGAAAAGAAAATAGAATGTTTCTGTAATTTTTTTTTATTAATGTTGCATTTAGCGACGGACTAGCGACTAATTAGCGACGGATATATCTTTTTAGCGACCGATGAGCGACTTACTAGCGACGGAAAATCCGTCGCTAACTGGGTTATATAAATATTTGCAGTTACCGACGGACGAGCGACGGACAATCCGTCGCTAACTGGTTGAAATAAATTTGCAGGTAGCGACGAAATAAATTTGCAGCTAGCGACCAACTAGCGACGGAACTTCCATCGCTAACTGGGTACAATTAATATTAGCGACGGAATGTCGACTACCTAGCGACGGCAAATCCGTTGACATGGTTCTGGAAATATGGTAGGTTTCCAGAGACTTAGCGACGGATAATGGGTCGCTAATCCGTCGCTAATCTGTCGAGGATGACGACGGGCTAGCGACGGCTTAGCGACCCATTATCCGTCGACATGGTTCTGGAATTATGGAAGCTTTCCAGAACCATGTCGACGGATTTGCCGTCGCTAATCCGTCGCTATAACGTCGAGGTTAACGACGGGATGGCGACGGAATAGCGACCGATTTTGCGTATCAGGAACCTCTCTGATACGCTTTTACCGACCTATTTACGACGGCTTAGCGACGGATATTTTAATATTATATGCCATGTAAACCGACGGGAACAAGTCGCTAATCCGTCGCTAATCCGTTGAAAGGCAACCGTCGGTAATCAGTCGCTAGTTCGTCGGTTAATCATTTGTCCGACGGTTTAGCGACGGACAAATTTTAGCGATGACGTATTTCCCGACGGCCATTTTCATCAAATATCCGTCGCTATGCCGTCGGTAATTTATGTTACCGACGGATGAGCGACGGATGTGGCCGTCGCTAAAGTTGGTTATTTTGGTAGTGAGTCATGTTGAGCTTGCTGAGAAGACTATGAAATCTAGGAGCACCCAAACCTTTAGAGAATATGTTAGCAACTTGTTTATTTTATGTAGGGTTATTTATAAATAGTCCCCTATGGTTTGTACACATTTTGGTAACTGTTTTTTTTGTTTTAAAAACAAAGAACACCTCCCTGACTGCTTAATTTTTTATTCATTTTCTTCTATGCACCAGGGAGGTGCAACTAATTAACTCTATAAACCAGGAGGGTGTTCTTTATTTTTAAAACAACAGGAACAGTTATCAAAATGCGTACAAACCATAGGAGGGTACAACTAATTAACTCTTTTATGTAATATAGATCAAGCACAAGTCGTTGAATTCAGCTTCTCACGAATAAAATGGCGATCAATCTCAATGTGTTTCAGCCGATCATGTTGAACTAGCACTTGCTATGTTGATTATCGTCATGTTATCACAATATAAGTGGAAGGGTAATTCAAGGGAGAAACCTAACTCAAGCAACAATCTCTTCAACAACATTCCTTCGGCAATAATACTCTGGGTGAGGGCTCTATATTCGACTTCAGCGCTCAATCTTAAAAATACATTAATATGCTTCTTACTTCGCCAGGTAACAAAATTGTTAACCACGAACAATAAGTAGCTAAATGTATAGCGTCTATCATCGACGGATCCAACACCATCAACATCATAGTATAACTCAACAAGAAGTTTGGGTCAATTGGAGAACTAAACAACAAGCTTTCATGTCTCCTTCAACAAAACAAGGGTAATGTTTTCGCTGGCTGATACAAATGGCCCAAAACCGAATCAAACCGAACCGAATTAAATCGGTTCGGTTTATTCATATTTTTTTGAGCTTTTTTTGTTAATATATATAGTAACTAAATATACATAGACATATTTAGTATATACCTATATATATTTAGTATATACCTATATATATTAATACTTATATATATAGTACACACACACACTCATATACACACACACACATATATATATATATAAATTAATTAATTAAAATTTTTTATTCGGTTTTCGGTTTCGGACCGAAACCGAAACCCAAAACCGAAACCGTAGTATTTTCAAAACCGAAACCGAACCGAATTTTTTTAAAACCGAGCCGAACCTCTTATTCGGTTCGGTTCGGTTCGGTTCGGTTCGATTTTCGGTCCAAAATCGAATAATGTTCACCCCTACTTGACACAACCGGAAAAACCAAGCCAAGGGGGATTCCTTCAACCCATTGATTGATATGGCGTTATATTAAACTCCATTGGTCAATACTTGAGGTCACCAATTTGTGATTAAGCATCACCAATCACCCCTTGTATTAGTCTTTTTTAGATGTCCCTTTCGGAAAAGCCAAGATAACTTTAACCTTAAATCCAAACAAATTGAATGTAGTTAATGTAGTCAACTTAATTTTTTATCACTTAATTAATGTATTAGTAGTAGTAGGAGCTTCGTGAATTAAGATATATTCAACTAATTACGCTTATCACGTAAAAATCAGATATATATATATATATATATAGCTAATACAATTATATTTTATCTCGTAAAATAACATAATATATAATCACATTAAAAATCAAAGAAACCATAATGCTTTGGCACGCAGTGTTGTATCGAGTATTGTTACTACAGAATTACATTAAATATTTATTGTCGGGCCTTTAGTAACTTAGGTCACGTTTGGTTTGTGGAATTGGAGCCTTGGAAAATAAAAGTGATTTTCTCCTCTAAGTATTTATTTTTCCTTCCAATTTTGTTGGCTTTTTCAAATACCCAAAAAAATTGATTGTAATTGTAATTTTCTAAAGGAAATGAAATATCAAAATTCAATTCCCTTTCCTTTCCTTTCCTTTCATTTCCTTTTCTTTCCGGGTTCCGCAAACCAAACAAGCCTAGATCCTTTTGTTTGTCAATTTTTTTTGGGCATGGATATTAATATATATTTATAAAATAAAATATTATATTTCTTGAAATAATTTTGTAAGGTCGAATGATATTGAAAACTATTACATAAATGCACCTGCAAAATTGAAGTGTTTTCTTCCGATTCTGTACCACTGCAGGTGTTTCTAACTTGGAAAAAAAAAGAACATAAAATGTTTCAACTCGAAAAGAACATAATAAAATAAAACAAAACGGGAAAGAAAATAATTTTAATTAAATGTATGCTTAAATTTATCTTGAATTTTCGGGTTCGTTAGACTTTAGTTCTATAAATATTTAAAAATTAGTGTGTGGGTTCTGAAAATGTTCATTTTAGAATTAGATACTAAGATAATGGCTGATCGTATTAATAAATATTTTAGGGTTAATTAGACTTAGGATCGTAGAAATATTATTGTCTTTTTTGAATTTTGATTCAATTTATTTATAAACAGATTTTTGATCGTTGGATCAACCGTCACCACTGGATGTTTTATAACTCAAATGTTAATTTTGAATGTTTCTGAAATCAAATTTAATTAACCTTAAAGAAATTATAGTAAAAATTTGTGAACAATGCAATGTGATGTGTTGCTTGTAATTTTTTTTTTTTTTGAGTGATGCAGTGCAAAGCATTGGTTCCACATAGAGATCTCACTTCTGAATGTCGGTGGGCCAATATTCCTTGCGTAGTGGAATTTTTAAATGGAAAAAGAGAAAGACAAGAATGGAAGGCAAAGGGAGTGCTTTGTAAGTAGTGGGAAGCATCATTGGCACAGCTTCTCAATAATGTTCCAACTTTCCTCCACCAACAACTTGGATATTAATTACTTTCTTTTTCTTTTTTTTAATTACTTTCTAGTTCTTTTTTTTCTCCTTTTTTTTTTTTTTTTTTCCTTTTTTTTCTTTTTTTTATAGGGCACATAACATATTATTAGACCACATTAAGGAAGGATGCATATTCTAGTCAGAAATACTTTTTTATATATATATATCAGGAGTGTAAAATTGTGTATAGCTTGATTCTTTTTGGACTTTGATCTTTTAATAAATACATGAATATGTAGGAATTTTTTATCCTCATGGGATTTGCACACAAAAAAACCAGAAGAAAAAAAAAATACACAAGAACATACATAATTTAAAGTGGTTCACTTCTCTAATCGAGAAGCTACATCCACAGACATTGCAGACAAAATTTTTACTATATTAAGAGTGTTTACAAGTTATCTTAATACTCCTTTTATAGGCATAAGATAATTAAGATGACTTAATTACACATATCCTTAAATAGGACGTCTTAATCCGCGATCAGGAGAGGCTGAACAATCCGGTCACTTAAGCGATCAAATTGGGAGGGTCCAACCATATTAGGTTCCACACAACCTAACAGAATAAAGATATTTCAGTAAATATAATGGTGTGAGTGGTCATCATAACTTTTTATTAATAGTATGACCTCTTTTTTCTAATTTTAAATTTCTCGAAATAATAAAATAATTTATGTAGGTAGTTGTGGATGTAAGGAAACATTTTCAAAAACTATGTTAAATCTTACATCATATGATTATTCTTCTTCATTGTTGATATATGTTTATAAGAATACTATGTATTAGCAGGAGGCTCATAATGAGTTGGATTTCAGGAATAAAAGGTTCTGAAGTTACTCCATGCATGGTTATGAGTATGGTTAATTGTGGCTAATCCATATTTAGAGCATCTCCAACCCTATTTTTTTGTTTTGTGTTGTGAATCCTATGTGGCATGAGGCACAAGACAATGTCTTGTATAGGTGGCAAGATTATATTCACAAATGACAATGAGTTTAAAAAGTCATCTCCAATGCAAAAGTATTGAGAAGACAATAAAAAGTAATTTTTTACAACTTCCAAGACAACTTTTACTCTTCTACTTCTTTTTTATAAACATTTTTATTCACAAATGATGATGTGGACATAAAGACATTGTGAAGTGCATTATCTAGATCTAGACAACCAACTTCACATTGCCTTTGCCATGTCATTGTCATGTCAACTCCACACTTTATTTCACATTTGCATTGGAGAAGTACTTTTGGAAAAAATGGTTGTCATTCCTATGTGGCAACCATTTTTTTCAAACTCACAATAGGGTTGGAGATGCTCTTAAACTATTGATCACTTCCTGGGTTCTGAGAAAGTAATCATTTGGAAGTAAGGGATGCACGGAGGATAGGAATATTTTATGTTTTCTTTCATCTTAGACTTCAATGAGTCCCACACATTCAGGAAAAATAATTACTCAAATAGGAGTTTTTGAAAAAATTATATTCCATGTACTGTATTATAAGTACAAGTAATTAAGAGGAATTTAAATAAGCAGTACTTAACTGAATTCATACAACAGTACCAAGTTACAGAATTTTCATACTAACACTACAAAGGACTCGAACAAACAAAAAAGATAGTCAGAACTAACTCAAACATGCTGATTCTTTTTCATGCTGTTTTGCTGTATATATATATATATATATATATATATATATATATATATATATATATATATATATATATATATATATATATATATATATATATATATAAAGAGTTGCACACACTTTTGATATATAAATCAAGTCTATCTTGCATTTATCATATTTCGGTAGCATACATAAAATTTTAATACAGTATCAGAACAATTTAGAATCTAATTTTTTTTACCCACATTTTAAGTAGATTTTGTAAAAAGAAAGAATTATACGATGACGTGAATCTAACTGTTCACAATCTTGATGCAATGATAAGAAATTTAACATAAAATCATAACGACACGCTTTGAATTACATCAGACACAAGAATTTGAGTGAAATGAGAAATATAATTAGTTTGACACATAATTTTCTCAATTGGAAAGTCTTTGGAAAACTAAGCATACAAGAAAACTCTATGCAGCACTCCAAATCTGACAGAGAACATCTAGGGAAGTGAGAAAGAAATGCCAAGAAAGTAAGCACGAAAAAGACTTAGAACTACAAGAGTCTAACTCCCTCTAGTCTAGTACCAAGGGCTCATTAAAATTCAGTTCAAATTCAACACCAATGGAACCCACAGCCACAATGGAATTGGGTATCAAAAATCAAAGTTTCTAATTTTTCAAACTCGGTTATAAAAAAAAATCGTTGGATTACATTTATCTAATCTCTTGATTTTCTCAACCGGCTAAAAAAAAATTAGTACGCTTTTAATGTTAGTAAAATTTACGTATCACATCCATATAAGTTCTTATTCTAAGTTCTGTAATCGAATTGAATTGGCATCCATCATCCGGAAACCCCATATAAAGAAGAGTAGTAGTAAAGTTTCTGCTATCTGCAAGCTGTGTATTGGAAGGCTGGAATCTCCCTTCTTGACCTTTCTCCACCCACCCATAAAAACCAGTTAATATGCTATTAAGAGACCCAACCCTCCTTCATTATATAGTACTAGACATGCACACAACATCAAATCAAGACCCCACCCATTTAAGACATCCATCTATTCTTTTTCTTCCTAGGCTAACTTTGCACTCATATACCTTCAATTTCTAATAGTTTTGCATTGTGCTCTTACATATGTACAATTTACTACTACGAACTTACGAACTCTTGCACTTAACAGGAGACATACCAAACCGACATTCGCTCGGGCCTCCTAGTCGGCTCTATTTGTGACCTGACCGACGAGGAAGAAGTTTACGGTGGAAATAGAAAAAGAATCGTTCCAGACAGGCAGAGGGGAGGGGGGTTTGGACCGAAACCGCGCCATGTGGCACCCCGTTCGCCGGGATGTAGGGCCCACGTTAGCAGGGGGCTAGGAGGGACACGTTAGTCGCGATTTCGTCTCCCCCCCTCTGGCGGTCTGGGTGGACTTTCCGAATAGAAAAAGGCTTCTCTATCGCTCCTTACTTGTACTATAGTGCCAATATGCGTTTATGTTAAGCTTCAGTTTCCTCTACCTTTGAAACCACTAATGGCCTTGCTAAACCAAGATCGTAACGATGAACCTTATTAATCTGTATCTGTATTTGTATTTATATATGTATTTTTCTTCAATAACAAAGTGCACATAATAATAATATATATACCCAAAAAAAAACTGCAAAAGTATGAAATATGAAGGCATGTAAGTGCAAACTAGCCTCTATCTATGACAAACATAGTTCAAACTCTAAAGAGAGGTAAAACATAAAGAGGGGGAGAGGGCATGGGCTTGCTCTCATTTTGTGGGAGTCCCAAGCCTTGGAAATGGTGAGAGTTGTTGTGGGTTTAATTCTATGAAATTGGAGAGTGTTGCTTCTTGGGAGTCATAAGTTAGTTTTTAGTAGCTAGCAAGAGAGCTCCATACAATGGTGAACAACACACCACAAGAAGAAGAAGATGACAACCACACCAATGCTCACAGCAACAGACAAGGACAGTAGCAGCAGAAGAATACATTGGAAGGGGATCAAGCAACCAAAAATTCTTCAGAAATGGCCTCTTCTGCTCCAGTCCTCCTTGTCTTCTTCCTTCTTGTTGCATGCTTCCTCCTGATCCTTGCTTCAGATGCCACAAACTCCACCACCACCACCTTCAAGCCTGCTGAGGAGCTTAGGAAGTACAGGAGGGTCAGGGCACTCCTCAGGAACATCAACAAGCCTGCTCTCAAGACAGTCCACAGTCCTGATGGTGACACTATAGACTGTGTCCCTTCTCACCAGCAGCCAGCATTTGACCATCCTAGGCTAAGGGGACACAAGCCACTGGTACTACCAACACTTCTCGATTTCTTCAAGATGTTGGCGTACGTCCAGTCCACGACTTTGATAGTTTCTAGTTGCAGCAATCCTGATTATTTTTCATTATGTTATTAGAGTATTCTCCTTTTGTAGTTGGGACTTGTTTCATCAATTTTATATATATATTGTCGGCGGTTTGTAACCGTGAGCGTGACTGTTGGCCGACGTGACGGCCACCTATTGGTCCCCTGTTATCTCCGGGCTCCATCCGGATCGGAGGCCAATGGCCGGCCACCACATCGGCCGGCGGTCGCACCCACTGTTACAAACCGCAGGCAATGTAACAGCTCCAATATATTTAACAGCACTTTATCTATATAAAAAGCAATTTCTTCAACATTTGTATATTGAGAATAATGTAGTTTTTGGGTCTGCAGGAATATCCACCAGAGAGGCCTAGAGGCCTGAACCTGACAGTAGGAGGGGTTGGCGGTGGTGATGGTGAGTTGCAGTGGTGGAGCCTCGCCGGTGAGACTTGCCCGGAGGGAACCGTGCCGATAAGGAGGACCACTGAAGAGGACATCTTGAGAGCAAGCTCCGTGTGGAGGTATGGAAGGAAGCCTGCCCACAGCGTGAGGAGGGATTCCACAGGAAGCGGCCATGAGGTTAGTGTACAAAATTATGGAAGTCTCAGCATTTTTAGTTGGTCATGTTAGTTCTAGTTGGGATAGGCAGAGAGCTCAAAGTAACCTCGTTGGCTAGACGGGTGATCTCGGGATCGAACCACGGGAATGTGTGTGTATGAAAATTGAGGACGGTGAGCTCAAATGGCATGCAACACAACGTGCACAAAATTTCCTACGTTACGTCGGATATCGCAAAAATAAACAGATTTCTTATTCATAAAATGTACAGTTGCGAGAACATTTTATGGGCCGATTGCTGGATTCACGAAAATGTCATTCCCCCTCTCATCCATGAACTTTTTTTTTCAGTCAATTATTTCATCGCCGCGAAAATGGTTGAAGATACACTTGTAACTACAGGATTAAGCAGGGCCTAGAAAAATCTTGAAATAGCCTGGTAGATCTGCTAATTAAAAGACAATATATATGAGTACAAGTTTCGGAAATAGTATCTCATTTGCATATTCATTCTGCAGGCAAAATAAACCCAAAATTAGGCACTTGACTGCACTAGTAACTTAACTGTTTTAAAGTCATAAATCTACTTTGAGGAACGCTATGAGGACCGTGTTTTTGGCCTGCAGTTTTGGCCCGCGGTCCACGTAGCGCTTCTTTATTGGCAGAAATCCGGTGGCGGTCCCACGCAAATAAGGGGGACCAATGGATTTGACACACGTACGTCCGCGGTCACGCCCTGTGGGCAGAGACCGTGGGCACTTTAGCATTTTCGATCTACTGTAGTCCTGTAGTTAGATTGAGCTAGGCTTCAATTATTTAGCAAAGATTAGTTTAGTAAGTCGAATATATATTAAGGCTGTGTTTGATTGGGCCTTTTTTCCATGGAAAATATTTCCACCACAAATTTTCCACCATTTGTAGTGTTTGATAGCTTATATTTTCCATGGAATTATTTTCCAAAAAACTATAATTTTTCATATTTTCTTCTAAAATGGTGGAAAATAAAACTTGTCTAACCCATAGAAAAATATTATTTTCCATGAAAAATAACTATTTTTCGTGGAAAATAATGACAATCAAACAACCAAATTAAGTTTTCCATGGAAAATTTTAAAATTCCATAGAATTTTTTTCCTAGAAAAATAATTCCATGGAATTAATTTCTTTTCTACGTATTTTCCACCTTGCAATCAAACACACCCTAAGTAATGTAGGACCCCAAGAACATAACTAGGTTGGTTAAACTCAATATCTTGATTAATTTGAACTACACTCTATCACATTACATTACATTATGTTTACATGTGTTACACTTGAATGCAGCACGCAATTGCATATGCAAGTGGAGATCAGTACTATGGAGCAAAGGCTAGTTTGAATGTTTGGACGCCGAGAGTGGCAAGTCCAGCTGAGTTCAGTCTGTCCCAGATATGGGTCATTTCCGGATCCTTCAATGGCGATCTCAACACCATTGAAGCAGGATGGCAGGTGATCATGAAGATATTAGATATTTATCATATTTTACGCGAAATAATTTTGATTATTTAGAAGAATTTTGCCTTGTACTATATAGTCAATATAGGATAGATACAATCTGAACCCCATTTTTTTTCAGGTTAGCCCCCAGTTATATGGTGATGGTCTTCCTAGGTTCTTCACTTACTGGACAGTAAGTTCATAACCTCGAAGTTTTCAAATAACAGTTACATTATAAGAATTTATATACCAGTATCGGACCTTTCATATGAGTACGAGGATCGGCGGTTATCAAAAGTATCGGTGGTTTTAGATCGAAGTATTGGAAAAAAAAAAAATATATATATATATAACCGAAAGCAAATATTAATTAATAAATTACTAAATTTTTAGAAAAAATATTTTAGGCAGGCATAATTGGAAGTATTTTTTGTTTTGTTTCATAATTGTTTTATAATTGAATGAAATAATAGTCATTCTTGTTGAATTGGCTATAATAAATAAGTTTTTTTTTCAATTACATGTTTTTACAAGCTTACTATGCTTGACATCCTTACAGAATGGTCCTTTTTTCGTTCAATTTTTTTTTGCCAAATTGAGTCGAAAAGAGACCTCAAATGACCGGTATCGGATCAGAATATGTCAAACCGTATCGGTTTCAGTTGTGTATCGGATCAGTATTGGCCGACACCGCAAACTATGTTATATACATAATGGATCTTTGGGCTAAATTCTCAAACCGGTGCAGAGTGACGCTTACCGAGGGACGGGATGCTACAACCTCCTCTGCTCCGGATTCGTCCAGACGAACAACCGGATTGCGATCGGAGCGGCCATCTCACCGAGGTCGACGTACAATGGCGGCCAATTCGACATTACTCTCTTAATATGGAAGGTAAATTGTTTTTTATTTATTTATTTATTTTACTACTGATTTAGATGTTCATCCTTGCTAGTAATTAAATGGGACTTAAAGTGTCGAACTTTGAGATTTCGTATAACGAACCACATTGAACTTGGAGTTGATAAATTTCTGTATATTTTTCTCCAACTGGAGGCCTCAATATATAGGAATTACAGAGAGTATAAAAGTATTTCTAAAATCATTGCCGATAAATCTAACTAAATCAAATCAAATCTTGACATATTCTGTGAAGGTTTATCAAGATCATCTGAATATTGATTGTGTCAGGATCCGAAGCGAGGACACTGGTGGCTGCAGTTGGGGTCGGGGCTGCTGGTGGGCTACTGGCCGTCGTTCTTGTTCAGCCACCTGGCCGGGCACGCGAGCATGGTGCAGTTCGGCGGGGAGGTCGTCAACGCCAGGCCGCACGGGACGCACACGTCCACCCAGATGGGCAGCGGCTGCTTCGCCTACGAAGGCTTCCGCAGAGCCTCCTATTTCCGCAACCTGCAGGCCGTCGACTGGGACAACAACCTCGTCCCGCTGCCGGGCCTCCGGCTCGCGGCTGACCACTCCAACTGCTACAGCATACAAGGGGGGTCGAATAGAGGTCTGTGGGGGGACTACTTCTACTATGGAGGTCCAGGAAAGAGCGTGAGATGCTATTAATTGAACACCACTGAGGAATTTGTGACTGTTTATTTGGTTTATTGTTAGATTTGTTAGATGACAAGAGGAGGTATGTAAATTTAGAAGAAAGAGGAGAGGATATATAGTGAATACAAATGGCGCGGTTTTGTTTATATATATATATGGTCTTGGTTTATAAGAAGTTTGAAAGTTTAATGAAATGAAATATGTGTTCTTTGTTTCTTTAAGAAAATTGAAACTTAATGGATGAAAATATATTTATTTATATATAATTGCACAAGTTCATTGTTCTTTCTACTTATTCATGCCTGCCCATACCAAGATAAATGACAAGTCTTTGTAGCTTTCTGATAAGAACATCGCCGTGAACATGTACATATCTAAAATAGTATAAGAGCGTACTATGAGCCATTCTTAACTAGAAACAATCATGATGTAGTGGTTATCATGTTAGACTTACATATTAGAGATCCTTATTTCAATTCTTTGTGGCAACAATTTTTTATTGTTATATTTTTTATTTATTTTAGTTATTTACTTTTTCATATTATGCATGTATTGTGTGTGTGCAGAGGTGGTTGCGGGTGGGGGTGAGCATTTCTCTAAGGGTGTGTTTGATTGCAATGTGGAAAATACGTAGAAAAGAAATTAATTCCATGGAATTATTTTCCTAGGAAAAAAATTCCATGGAATGTTAAAATTTTCCATGGAAAACTTAATTTGGTTGTTTGATTGTCATTATTTTCCACGAAAAATAGTTATTTTCCATGGAAAATGATATTTTCCTATGGGTTATACAAGTTTCATTTTCCACCATTTTAGAAGAAAATATGGAAAAAGATAGTTTTTTGGAAAATAATTCCATGGAAAATATAAGCTATCAAACACTACAATTGGTGGAAAATTTGTGGTGGAAATATTTTCCATGAAAAAAAAGCCCAATCAAACACAGCCTAAAGTTCTTCTCAACCCCATGAGCTCAAGACCTCCTCAGTTTATAGGTGGATCTTTACTCGAGATTGTGTTTATTAGCAGGGTTGATGACAATACTAGTTTGTGTTCAGGTTGCTTTCGACATTGTGTTTCACGAGCAAACAAAACACACAGAGATGGATTGTCGCTATGTTGGACAACAACATCTTATCGGGATAGTCCCATTACCACGCATTACTTCTTGGATACAAATTGTGTACTTCTTCACGAAGGTCCATACTATTAAGAGACTTCTCTTTACTGTAAAAACTCTCGATAATCGATCCCTGTGAGTTAGAGGGAGAGTGTTAGCTAGTTGATTGTAGTTAGTTGTTTTTGTTTTTCTCCTTTATTCAAACTCACATTGTTCTACCATCGTGAGTTTAAAGGAGGATGTTAATTAGAGATGTCAGTGTTTAGTCACATATCGATGATGAATATGTCTCACTCCGATCATCGAGTATATGTACCCCCGTTTTTTCATATCTCGTATGCATTACATCTTCCATATTCTCATAACTTTGACATATTTATAACTTAAAAGGAAAGAATATTGTTAGATGATCATCTACACCTTATTGATTGGCAACATACCAAATTTCAATAAAAAATAATATTGTTTAGCCCCCTATCTATCTCTTGCAAAATCGACGGTCTAAAACTTTGCTGCTACACCGTCGATTTTGCACCTTATTGATAGGGGGCTAAACAATATTATTTTTTCTTGAAATTTGGTATGTTGCCAATCAATAAGGTGTAGATGAATCCCATAAAAAAAAATTCAAGAAAAAAATGTTGTAAAGTGAGGAAAATGAGGTCGACCTTAGGTAACTTACCTAAGGTCGACCTTAGGTACATTTTTCTCATATTTTTTTTTTCCTCATATATATATATATATATATATATATAAATATATATATATATATATGGTCTTGGTTTATAAGAAGTTTGAAAGTTGATGAAATAAAATGTGTTCTTAGTTTCTTTAAGAAAATTGAAGCTTAATGGATGAAAATATATTTATATATAATTGGACAAGTTCATTGTTCTTTCTACTTATTCATGCCTACCAATACCAAGATAAATGACATGCCTCTGTAGCTTTCTGATAAGAACATCACGATGAACATGTTCATATCTAAAATAGAACAAGGGTGTACCATGCATGAGCCACCCTTAACTCAAAACAGTCATGATGTAATGGTTATCATGTTAGACTTACATATTAGAGATCCTTATTTCAATTCTTTGTGGCAACAATTTTTTTTTATATTTTTATTTATTTTATTTTTTTTCCTTCACATTATGCATGTATTTTTTTTATTTTGTTTCTTGTGTGTGTGTGTGTGGGGGTTGGGGGGGGGGGGGGGGGGGGGGGGGGGGAGGAGGGGAGCATTTCGAAAGTTCTTCTTGACAATACTAGTTTGTAGTGTTCAGGTTGTTTTCAACATTGTGTTTCACGAGCAAACGAAACACATGGAGATGGATTGTCGCTATGTTAGACAACAACATCTTATCGGGATAGTCTTATTACCACATATTGTTATTCCCGGGACTTGATCAAAGATGAAAAACTGATGCAATCGAGATCTGAGAGTCACATAAAAACTTTGCAGTGATCAAACTCAAGATCTACGATGATACAAAAAACCAAATAGCCAGATTATAATATGAAGGAGGAAAATAGAGAAGAGAAGATCTCTCGTTCTTCCTTGCAAACGTGTTTGCAATTGGGACAGAACGAGTTACAATAATCTAGAGAAAGATGAGATGAAGAAAAATTGCTGGGGTGTCAAAACACCGTTGCTCAAAGCAAGATTCGCCTCACACGAATTGTTTCCAAGAACCAGCAAGTTGAAGAAATTGTGGAACGCTCGAAGTCACCTCTGTTCTGACTCCTCAGATGGACTTGCAATGGCAGCAGCAGCTCCCTCTCTCTCTCTCTCTCTCTTTTCTGACTTATAAAATTCGTAGTACCACAAAGGAGGCTAGAAGAGAGTATATAGAGAGAGAGAGGGTAGAAACCCTAGCCGCCTCTTCAGTTATGGAAAGATTGAATTAAATCCCACAAAGATAGCAACGAACTTAATTCAAATCCCACAAAGATGGAAACGAAATTAATTCAAATCCCACAAAGATGGAAACGAAATTAATTCAAATCCCACAAAGATGGAAACAAAATTAATTCAAATCCCACAAAGATGGAAACGAAATTAATCGCATTGAATCAGTCTTTCCATAACTGACTTGTAGCATGCACCGTCAGCGGAACCCTCCATGCGGCAGCAGCAGCAATAGCCTGGCCGCATGAGCCGTATGGTCTCATGGCCGCATGGACCGCATGGACCGCATGAGCCGCATGCCGCATAAGATCGCATGGCCGCATATGAGCCGCATGGCCAACAAAATGCCACATTACGCCTCATGCGCCCATGAGCCCGAGCCCGAGTCCGAGTCCGAGTCCGAGTCGCTAAGCCCCTTTGGGGCTTAGCTCCAAATGGAATTAATCCAAGAGAATGACAAAAGCATTAATGCTTAATTCTTTGAGCCTTATTCTTACCTCCTAGTAAAATCACCCACATGGTTCCCTCCTTAGGGTCACCATCCCATGTGCATCTCTCAACAACACAACCAAGTATATATGTTGAGATAACTCATGGTGCATTTTCGATGTGGGACTAAATTTTTACAAGCCATGTTGAGAGCAAGCTCTCTCCATGTAAAGAAGGCACCAACAATCTCCCACATATCACAACATATATATGTGTCCAGGGTTGAGCGCTCCCCACAGTAGCTGTCCATTTTGCATTAGGATAGATGTCGCTGACGACTTGAATCTTCTCGCATGGGTTAAATAACAATATGATACAAGAATGGACTACGCCTTGAATTCTGCACCACAATTGTAATTCTTTCCACTCACAAAGTGTAGTTACGTGTGCTTCTGGCTGCACATTAAATGCCATGTGCCAGCCTGGTTTCAGTGTATAATTTTGGGCGTCTACAAGTTTACCCTCAAGAGACGGCCTGATATCTGTCACGATCTGGTTCCAATTTCTTGGGTCGAATCAGATCATGCCCAGCCTGCACCGTTGTTGAGACGGCGGCAGTAAGCTGTATCACTCATGCAGGTAATCAACAACATAATTCTAATTGCCACAACTTAATATTTCGATAAATAAACTTGTCCAACACAAAGTTTCAAATACAAACCACAACTGAAATAAAATATTTGTTTTCCACATAATCATAAACTGGAAATAAATCTAATTAGCAGTCTCCTCATCATCATCCTCTGGTAGAACAGCCGGATACAGCTCAGGCTCATAGTAGCTACTTATCAATAGCTCAGTATCGTCCATAGTACCTACGGGGAATCCAGTCAGTAAAGGATCAAAGTACACTTCATGATAATTTAACAATTGAAATAATAATAGAGTTATGCACTTTTAAACAATTTGAAATAAATAGTTTTCCAGCAGTTAAAATATTGTGATGTGAATAGGCAATGAATATGACGGGATTAGGTTGTACAGTTGTATCCTATTGATACGATATGGCTTATCCCCGTGTGTTTGAGGGGTAAGCTAACACAGTCATTATACTATTTTGGATGTGGTCATACTCATTACACTACTCCCCCAGTACCCAACAGTCAATCAGTCAATGCTCTCAGAGAGAGTTCCGTGTTGCATCGTGGTTTAAACTTGCAATAAAACGATTACTAAATAATTGTAAACTAACACAAAATGTACTTGCCTTGGTTTATGACTGGATTCGATATTGGTTCCGGGATGATGCTAGTACAGTCTTCGAAATCCTACAATTGAGAATTTCTGACTTAGCACCAATATTCAATCCATATCTAGGTGTGCTAGTTACAATCTCTAGTATTTGTCCTAATCAAATTTTAGGTTATTTACAACTCTACTTTATAACGCTTATCGAGGTGAGGTTCTAACTTACGAAGAAAAGTCAATTTAACTTTTTATTGAAAAAATCGTATTTTCCAATTTATTTGATAAAACTTTGTATTTCATTATATTATATTTAAAAATAATATTTTCTTCAAATGAGGAAAAACGTGAAATTTGTTTAAATAATAACTTATAATTTTTCCTAATTTATTTAATGTGAGAAAACAATATTGATTTTCTATAAAATAATTATTTTACTATTTTTATGTGTTTACGTCAACCACAAACCAAAAAAGAATAAAAACTACGCTAACTTATTACAAAACCACAGAAAGTAATAAAAGCTGGGCTTATGCCCTTTACAGACTTTTTACATAAATTTAAATAAGAAGAAAAACATTTGTTAGTCTCTAAAAATTATCCTACAAATTAATCACAAAATAAAACTAGTAATTAAATTAAATTAGATTAATTTCGAGTCTCAGACTTTGGTCCAATAGTCAAAATAGCTAATGCCTCAACGTCCGGGTAATACCGGTTTCGTTTGCATTTCGCTAAGGGCCCATTGACCGATATGGTCGTCGCCCCAAAAATCTATTTTATAAAATATTTCCGAAAACCGATTTAAAAATATTCCTTTATAAATTTTATAAAATTTTGGCAGCATTCCCTCTATTTTCGGGATAACCCAAAACTGAAAAAATGCCAGAAACACAACCAGTAAAATTGTCCCGAACCAGGGAAAATCCATAAATAATTCCAGAAGCTATTTATATAAATTGTAATCCACATAAACATTCCCGAAAATATTCGAAAAACCCAAAATAGGATCGGAACACCACTGCAAATAAAATATCATTCGGAAAATCCGAATTAAAAAAACTAATCCAAAAATCCCAGGAACTTTTTCGAGACAATCTCAGAAATTCCGAAATCAACCCGTCTGAAACAAATTTCCAAAAATCTGAATTTAAACAGAAATTCCGAACACAGAAACTTTCCCGAATCAAATCTCGGAAATTCCGAGAATTCGATGAAACCACAGAACCAATATGGTTTCGGGAATTCCAAAAACCAAGACGTAAACCAAAGACTGAATTCCCGGGGAGGAATCGGGGACCAAATCTCATCATAGACTATAAAATGGAAACGGCAACGGAATTATACCTTGTTGCTCGGCTAGAGCTCTCAGGTGAATAAAGAAGGAAAATTCACGTAGATAGCGGAATCGACTCAGAACAGCACGCACGAGAACGCGGGAACAGCAGATCGGGTCCCGGAGATCGTCGTACGGGAACGGCTCTAAAGCGAAACCTGCTGGGACAGAGCCGACAAGGCTTGAGGTCATCGGAGAGAACAGATCGGGCCCAAGGGTCTGGATCCACTACCAAATTACAGCATTTTAGCGACGGCCATTTAGCGACGGAAATTTTCCGTCGCTATTACCGTCGGATCACCGACGGATTTGTGACGAAATACCGACGGAAAGCAATGGACAATTTATTTTATTTTTTTATGTCCATATCCGTCGCTACGCCGTCGATAGGTCGTCGGCCAAGTAGCGACGGTTTTATATCCGTCGCTAGAACGTCGCATATTTTGGCGGCAAAAGCCTAAAATATTGGCGCGAGATTTGACTGACGACTTAGCGACGGAATAATCCGTCGCTACTCTGGCGCGAGATTTACTGACTACTTAGCGACGGAATAATCCGTCGCTACTCCGTCGCTAATTTCTGTACCCTAACTTAAATTGAACCGACGGAGGGGAAATTTTTATTCTCCCCCAAAACACACTCTCTCTTCCCTCTCTCCGACGATCTTGCTCTCTCCGACCGGCGATCTCCCTCTCTCTCTCTAAGGTATGCTCTCTCCCCCCCTCTCTCTCTCTCTCTATCTCCCTCTCTCTCTCTCTTTTACGATTTGGGGGGTTGGGGGGCTGTCGTAGTGGTCGGAGAGGGTGTGGGGCAGGGGGGTTTCGGGTACGGGGTGGGGTGGTCGGGGCAAGGGTGGAGTGGGGTGGTCGGGGGCAGGGGGGGTCGGGGAGGGGGGTCGGGCAGGGGTGGGGGGTGGTCTGGGCAGGGGGGGTGGGAGAGGGGGTCGGGCAGGGGTTGGGGGAGGGTCGGGCAGGGGTTGGGGGGGGTCGGGGCAGGGGGGTGGGAGAGGGGGTCGGGCAGGGGTTGGGGGGGTCGGGGCAGGGGAGGCAGGGGGGTGGGAGAGGGGGTCGGGCAGGGGTTTGGGGGGGGTCGGGCAGGGGTTGGGGGGGGGGGGTCGGGGCAGGGGGGCGTAGGAGGGACTCTGGAGTCCCCGCGCAGGAGTCCTCCTCCTCCTCTCCCATAGACACACACACACACACGGACACACACACACACACACACACACGGACACACACACACAGACACACACACACACGGATACACACACACACACACACGGACACACACACACACGGACACACACGGACACAGACACACGGATACACACACACTCAGACATATATATCATGGTTTAAAGTATCAGCCGATACCGATCCGATACGGCCGATACCGATACGGTTTGGCATGTTCCGATCCGATACCGACCGATACCAAGTATTGACCGATACCGACATTGGGGGTCTTTGTTCCGGTCAATTCGACAAAGAAAATTAAACAAAAAAGATAAATCAACAAGGGTTTAAAGCATAACAAGGTTGTAGAAGCATGTAAAAGAAGAAAATCACATCAATGAAGAAAATCACATCTATTGTTTGTAAACCAATCGGTAAGGGTGACTACTATTTCATTTAATTTCAAAACTACTAAGAAATAACACTGAAAATACTTAAAATTATGCCTAAATGTATAAAATATATGTTTTTAAATGTAAATAATTTATTAATAATTATTTGTTCCCCGATACCAAAAAATTCGATACTCCGATCCGAAACCGCCGATACTACCGATATCGCCGATACCAATACTCATAGGAATAGTCCGATACCGATTCCGATACCGATACTTTGAACCTTGATATATATATATATATATATATATATATATATATATATATATATATATATATATATATATATATATATATATATATATATATATATATAGGCATAATTTTAAGTAATTTATTAATAATATATGTATATATATACACAGACACACGTCGTGAAGTCTAGTATATATATTTGATTAGCTAAGGTAGAAGTTTAGCCTAATTAAGGTTAGTTTTGACAGAGTTGACTTGGACTCCTAATTTGACCCAGAACTAGTCTAGTATACCATCTGCTCCTCCTTTCTTCCCTTCTTCTCATTCGACTATCTCGGCCTCCTATTCGGCCTACTATTCCGATATGCGTTTGATACGGTCTACCTAACCTATATACTGATACTAATCTGATACTCTCTGATATTAAGTACATCCAGCTTACTAGCTAGCGGATCCACCAGTTACATGATTATATACTAATTATGTTAGATTGTGATACTAAGTAGCCTCGTCGTAGGCCTAGCGTGTTATCCACAAGTTTAGTTTTTCTTACGATATGAGTATCGGTATCGGGCTATTAATTCTTATGTTTAGTTTGTCTTACGATACAGATATTCACATCAAATCGAGCATGGATCGTTACTTTGTTGATCGTACATGGATGTACAAACGACAACACGAGAGCAGAATTGGTGTGAGTGACGATTTTCAGGCAGGTGTGGAAGTATTTCTTAAGTATGCCATGAGCAAAACTCAGTACATGGACGATAACAAAATCAAGTGTCCATGTGTTAATTGTCACAATAGACGTTTCGAAGAAGTGATGACTGTGAGAGATCATTTGACCCGTAAGGGTTTCGTACGTGATTACGGCCTGTGGTCATCGCAAGGTGAATTATATTCAGAAAGACAGGCTGCAGAAGCTGGTACTTATGCTTTTGATGATAATGCTGCAACGGATGTCCTCGAAGACGACGGATGCTCTGTGGATTATGGAGACATGCAGAACCTTGCACGAGATATGGTGTATGCTGCGGCAGGGCCTAATTTTGATCCGGAGGATCCTAATCCCGAGGCAAAGGAGTTCTATGATATGTTTAAGGACGCAGATACTCCTCTATATCCTGGTTGTGAGACTCATTCCACACTGTCAGTGACGATGCGGTTGTTGAACATAAAGTCTGATTTTAACTTGCCACAAGCTTGCTATGATCGGATCACACAATTAACTAATGAGGTGTTACCGAAGGAATCAAAAGAGCTCCCAAGAAACTTCTACAAGTCAAAGATGATGGTCCAACAACTGGGACTGGGGTACGAGAAGATAGATTGCTGTCACAACGGATGCATGTTGTATTACAAAGAGAATTGCGTATTAGAAAGTTGTTGGTTCTGTAATACGGATCGTTACAAGACAGTACAGGGAAAAGGAAAGTCAACTAGAAAACGACGTCCTTACAAGTATATGCATTACTTGTCGATCACGAAGCGCTTACAGAGGATGTATATGTCTCTGAATACAGCAGAACACATGACGTGGCACAGTGAAGATCGCATAAAGGACGAAGGAGAATTGTCACATCCTTCGGATGGGGAGGCGTGGAAATATTTTGATTTGTGTCATCCAGATTTTGCTGCAGAGCCTAGAAATGTACGCCTGGCGCTATGTTCTGATGGCTTCGCCCCTTTCGGACAGTCGGGATCTCAATACTCATGCTGGCCGGTCATTCTTACCCCTTATAATCTGCCACCATGGATGTGTATGAAGACTCCTTATATGTTCTTGACAGCTATCATACCCGGTCCCAAAAATCCGACAAAGAACATCGATATATATTTACAGCCGTTGGTGGATGAGCTGAAACAGTTGTGGGAGATCGGCGTCACGACCTATGATATTTCCAGAAAATAAAACTTTCAGATGAGAGCTTCACTCATGTGGACAATCAATGATTTTCCAGCATACGGTATGCTGTCGGGATGGAGTACGCACGACAATATGTCTTGTCCGATATGTATGGAAAATAGTAAGGCGTTCCGCCTTAGACATGGAGGAAAAACTTCTTTCTTTGACTGTCACCGTCAATTTCTGCCAATGAGACATCCTTGGCGAAAGAACAAGGACGCGTTCAGATATGGAAAACAAGAATTTTCTGAACCTCCTGCCAGATTGTCGGGATACGATATTTGGGAAGATGTAAAGGAATTCCCCACCGCAATGGAAGATCCATCGAACAATCGTGTCGAGGGGTTCGAACAAAGCCATAACTGGACCAAACGGAGTATCTTCTGGGACTTGCCTTATTGGAAAGATAATCTTATTAGGCATAATCTTGATGTCATGCATATCGAAAAGAATGTGTTCGATAATGTCTTCAATACCGTTATGGATATTAAAGGAAAGACGAAGGACAATCCAAAAGCAAGACAAGACATGGCCGAGATATGCAAACGTCATAATCTAAACTTGATACAAAGGGGAGCTAGTGGACAAGTAACTAAGCCGATAGCGCCATACGCATTGAGCAAGGAAGATAGGTTAATAATCTGCCAGTGGATATCTACTTTAAGATTTCCCGACGGCTATGTGTCGAATTTGTCTAGATGCGTTGATCTCAATGAACGTAAGCTAACAGGAATGAAGAGTCACGACTGCCACGTGTTTATGGAAAGATTACTGCCCATTGCGTTGAGAGAGTTGTTGCCTTCTGCTGTATGGGTTCCGTTGGCCGAGCTGTCTACATTCTTCAGGGATATCTGTTCAACTAAGCTCACGGTGCAACATATGATACAACTTGAGGAGAAGATTGTCTTAACAATTTGCAAGTTAGAGAAAATATTTCCACCGGGTTTCTTCGACAGTATGGAGCATCTACCGATTCATCTAGCATACGAAGCCCGTGTCGGTGCATCTGTTCGTTATCGATGGATGTACCCCTTTGAAAGGTAAATAAAAATCGATATAATTTAAGTGGATTTTACAATTCATTGTTAATTCTCAAGATAATTTGTCTCTCTAGGTATCTACATCATCTAAAGAAGAAAGTTGGCAACAAGGCTCATATAGAGGCTTCGATATGCGAAGCATATCTTATCGAGGAGGTGTCAAACTTTTGCTCCATTTATTTCGATACTCATGTTAAGACAAATCGAAATAGACCTCAAAGGAATGACGAAGACGTTGAGGAAGGAGGTATATTCAATTTAAGGGGCAAGCCTATTGGGGCTAGTAAGAAACGGTGGTTGAGTGACGATGAGTATGATGCCGCTCACCGATATGTCTTGTTAAATTGTGACATACAAGAAGTGAGAGATTTGGAGAAGTAAGTGACTACACCTCGTTATAATCTCTAATTTGGTGAGGTAAGTGACTACACTAATTTTTATTCTCTCTAACAGTGTATTTAGAGATGAAGTCAAAATAAGGACACCCGATATTACCGATGAGGGACTTCAAAGAGAGGTTGATTTTACCTTTCCGTCATGGTTTCGAGATTACGTAAGTAACTGAGATAATATGTTATGCGGCTACCATTTAAATATATATATGCAACTAAAACATTTAAAGTTTACAGGTTTTATTAGCTGAACCAAGTACACTCACAAATGAGAGCATTCGTTATTTGTCATTGGGACCGAAGAAGCATGCAAAGACTTGGCCCGGCTATGTCGTTAATGGCTTCAAGTTTAAGATAACTCAACATCCTATAAATGCCGAATTTCTCAATGACGGCTTCAGTACGAAGGATTCTGGTGTTTGCATAAGAGGCACAATCTATGACGACGAGCCGGACTTTGACTATTATGGAGTGCTTCGGGATATTGTAGAATTACAATATAGTGCCCCATTTGATATGCATATTGTTATGTTCAAATGTGAGTGGTTCGATACGACACCAAATATCGGTTGGAGAATCGATAAACAATTTGGATTCGTCGATATAAATCATCGCAGGAGGTATAGAGGGTCCGACACGTTTGCGATAGCAAGTCAGGCTGTTCAAGTCTACTATACAAGCTACCCAAAGCGTCGTAGAGATCGCTTTGACTGGTGGGCAGTATGCAAGATTAAATCTAGAAATACATTCAACGTTGGAGACCCAGCATACCAAGAGGACCAGATCGAAAAGCCCCAATACTTGGGACAACAGTCTTGTGACATGGATGTTGAATTAGAGGTTGATATACCTCTTGCTGATGAAAATAGAGGGGAGAAAGAGGTTGATATACAAGACTTAGATGTCAACCAGGGGAGAAAGAGGCGTCTTGTCCCAAGTATTGAGACTGAAGAAGAAGAAGAAGAAGAAGAACTTTATGAGGATGAGGATGAGGATACAGATGAATTCGACGATGAGGATGATGATGATGATGAGGCCGAGGCCGAGGAAGAGGACGATGACGATGATTAAATATCGCTATATTTCAGTTGTATCTTGAAGCACCCAATATCTAGTCTCGAATCCTAAATTACCCTATTACATTTGGATTTACAATTACAAGTCTAGTGGAACACAAGATGCCCTTTCATCAAAAGTTACAAGAATTGTACTTTGTTGTATTGGTGCGTGATTTTATCAGATTTTGTGTATCTAGCTTTTATTCGTACTTCACTTTTGATTGTAATATTTATTTCAGTTTGGGATATTTGCGTATTATTGTATGAGTTTCTTTTTGCAGATGGCACTCCTAGGCCTACTCGTCTGGGCGGCACTCATCGCCCTGCTGCTGGTATGGATATGTTTAGTTTTATATTCATTTATAAATCTATGTTGTCGGTATTTTGTTTATGTGTTCTATTTACAGGGCATGGTTGCGAGCACCCGTACTGGTGGTGCTGGCCGTGGTCGTGGCGGTGGCGGCGGCGGCGGTGGTGGTGGTGGTCGTGGGCGTGGGCGTGGGCGTGGTGGTAGCGGTCGTGGTCGCCAGCCGCATTCCCCGGATGTGACCTCCGATCCCGACTTGGAGAGCCCGGACACAGGCTCTTCCCGCCGTCATTCTTCCTCGGTGCTACCGACATCGTCGTCGAGGCCTGTGACTCCATCCGCTAGCGGATCCGTTCCGCCACCGGATGTACCAGCGGATGCAGCAGCAGATGCAGCAGGGGGCCCAGCAGTTACTGCAGGGTGGGCCTCGGAGTACCCCGGGATTCAGTTTCATCCAGTTACCGGGGAGTACGTGCGCGGACCCGCGGATCCCCCGACGCCACCAGAGAGGCTGGTGGGCGAGTTTCGACGAGAGCTATGGCCCGCTGGTGAATCGTAAGTAAATTTAAGTTAATTTATTAAATTTGTTTCATTTATTCAAGTTAATAATCCAGTCGTTGCTTCTTTATAGGTTTTTTCCGTGGGATGCTGCCCGGATTCTAGGGCGCATTATCCGGGATAACTACCATGGCCCCTACCTCAATTTTTCTGAGGTGCCTCAGGACATGAAGTACGTCTGGCTCGACGAGATGAGGGTATAAATCCGTCGGTGAATTATTAATTATTCTTTAAATCATTAAATTTTTTATTACGTGATATTTGAATTTGTATGTCAGAGGACGTTCTGGTGGCCCCCCATCGCGAGGAGGCGATCCGCAGGACCTACAAAGTCGCCGCCGGGAAGAAGATACGGGATGCGGTGTACGACCTTCGTACGGCGCATACGAGGAAGGACTGAATCCGGGCGGAGTACTATGAGCAGATGTTGGAGAAGATGGATACTCCGCAGTTCAAGCTGAAATCGGAGAAAGCTAAGACTAATCGACAGGTCGCGGGTCTGCATACGGGGGGATCAAGGCCCCACGCATTGACGCGTGCAGATTTGGTGAGATAGCGCAAATTCAAATTCATTCTATTATTTAATTTCGTACTGTTAATATACGAAGTTAATTAAATTCTACGTATGCAGGCCCAACGGGCGGTGAAGCAGGGGAAAGAGGCGGAGACGATCACCGCTCACGATGTATTCGTGCATACGCACAAGAGGCGGAAGGACGGGAGCTTCGTCGACGCGAGGGCCGAGGAGACTGATGTAAGTACTTACGTTTATAAGATTTATGTTAGAAATATAATTATTGTTAAGTTAATTAGATAAACTTAGGATTCAGACTATAACTTAGGGAAACATAGGATTTAGATTATAACTTAGAAAAACTTATAGTATAAACACATTCATTGGATAGGCTGCGTATCGTGAGGCACTTAGTCGGCTTGAGATCGAGCCCCCTTCCGAGAATGTCGGCGAAACGACGCCCACCCAGACGCACTCTTCTATGGCCGCTCGCTACGACGACGTGTTCGTAGAATCCGTCGGCGGCGTTAGGAAAGGGCGCGTCTACGGCTTAGGTTCTATGGCGCCCTCGTTGCAGCCGTCCCCGAGATATCCACCGCCTCCGCCTCCTCCAGCACCTCCGGTTGACGATGTGAGGGCGCAGCTTGCGACTCTGACCTCCGCGGTGTCAGATTTGCGGGCGATAGTGTTGGGGCGCTATCCGTCTGCTCCCGGTCCGTCTACTGCTGCTGCCGGTGCTTCGGATCGACCTGGTCCTTCTTCCCCCGGACGGCTTTTGTTTAACCGCTCTGCGGACGCCCGCATCGTATCGGATAACACCATTTTGACGCTCCTTGACATGATGTCGCCAGAGCAGCTACGTGCGCTTCCAGACCATGTCTTGTCCCAAGTGCCGGCACACACGGTGGAGGAGTACATACGCAAAGCGGATGCGGCGGCACGAGCACGAGACGATCCGACGGACGGGGTTTGATTTTGTTTATGTTGTTGGTTTTGTAGACATTTGGATACATTGTATGTTCGGATATTTTTTTTATGTTTGGATAATTTAATATTGGATATTGGATATATTGTGTTGGTAATATTTTGTTGGATATTGGATACGTTGGATATTGGTGTCGGATATGGATATTTTGTATGTGGATATATGGTGTTGGATATTGGATACGTTGGATATTCGTGTTGGATATGGATATATGGTGTTGTATATGGATATTTTGCATGTTTGATATTGTGTTGGATGTGTTGTATAAACAGGAAAGAGTCTGTTTGCAGTATTTTTTTTCAAAAATTAGCAGTTAGCGACGGACTGGCGACCACTCAGCGACGGATAGTCCGTCGCTAACTGGAGAAACTGAGGTTAGCGACGGAGTGGCAACGTAAAATCCGTCGCTACCTGGAGCATTTCAACAAAGCGACGGATTGGCGACGGACGATCCGTCGACCTGATGCTGTTTGATGTCCAGAAATTTTAGCTTTCACGACGGATTGGCGACTAACTTACGGCGGACTGGCGACCACTCAGCGACGGATAGTCCGTCGCTAACTGGAGAAACTGAGGTTAGCGACGGAGTGGCGACGGACTATCCGTCGCTACCTGGAGCATTTCAATAAAGCGACGGATTGGCGACGGACGATCCGTCGACCTGATGCTGTTTGATGTCCAAAAATTTTAGCTTTCGCGACGGATTGGCGACTAACTTACGGCGGACTGGCGACCACTCAGCGACGGATTATCCGTCGCTAACTGGAGAAACTGAGGTTAGCGACGGAGTGACGACGTAAAATCCGTCGCTACCTGGAGCATTTCAATAAAGCGACGGATTGGCGACGGACGATCCGTCGAACTGATGCTGTTTGATGTCCATAAATTTTAGCATTAGCGACGGATTGGCGACTAACTTACGGCGGACTGGCGACAAAGTCCCGACGGACTATCCGTCGCTAACTGTAGGAATTTAATGTATCGACGGATTGGCGACGTAATATTCGTCGCTAACTGGAGAATTTTACATTGAGCGACGGTTTAGCGACGGAATGTCCGTCGGTAATTGGGTATCAGAAAATCTCTGATACGCTTTTGCCGACAAATTTACGACGGATTAGCAACGGATATTGGGTATCAGAAAATCACTGATACGGTTTTGTCGACTCGTTAGCGACGGAGTTTTCCGTCGCTAACCCTATATCCTGATACATGTTTTGACGAAAGCTAGTCGGTAATCCGTCGCTATATATATTTAAATGCGCCGACGGTATTCCGTCGCTAAGTCGTCGCTGAGCGACGGAGTAGCGACGGATATGTTTTAGCGACGAGGTTATTCCCGACGGCTGTTTTACCAAAATATCCGTCGGTAATCCGTCGGTATTTATTTTTGGCGACGGACTACCGACGGATAAGGCCGTCGGTAAATCCATGTATTTTGGTAGTGATCCAACGGTGGAGGCAGCGTTGGATGGAACGTCGGAGGGAGGCGGTCGGCTCCGGGGAAGCCGCGCGGCCAGCGGGGGCGCACTCAGGCGGAGGGATTGTCGGCGGAAGGTCGCCGGGGTGGGCGGAGCCGCTCGGTCGGCCGAGAGTCGCCGAAAAAGCACGGCCGGTCGACTAGGGCTCGGGTTAGGGCTTTGGAGAAATTTTGGGAAGTGGGTTTGGGAGAGTGGTGGAAAGATTGGAGAAGGAGATGGATTTTATATAGGAAAATTTTGGGGGTTTCGGAAGATTGAAGAAGGAGTCGACGTTAGGGAGCCGAGGGGTCGACCGAGAGTCTCGGGGAGGAAAAGCTAAGCCATTTGGCCGTTTGGAAAGGAAGAGTCTCATTTTCCTACAGAAAAAGAGTATTAAATGGATTAAAAGAAAGTTTAAAGGAAAAAGATTCTTTCCTTTACTGTTAAGAAGGAAGGATAGATAGTTAAAGAATGAGAGTTGTTATTTATATAAAAAAAACTAATCTTTTAAAAACCGAGTTTGGGTTCGGTACGGAATCCGGGTACGGATTTGGATCAGACCTTGGACACAGGATCGGGTCAGGCCAAAAATCCATTAATTAGTTAAAATAATATTTATATATATGGTTTCGGGACGGGTCAGGACCAACAAAAATCCAATTTTTATTTATTTTGAAAATAATAATTTTTAATTTAACTATAAATAATAATTATTAACACTAAAAATTTATCTAATTAAAATTACGGGTTTTGTCTAAACTCTAAAATTCCAGAAAAATGCATTTTTCTAAATTAACAAATAATTTATATTTAGCTAATTGATTCAATTAATGAACTGGAAATTTACGGGTTTCACAACCTTCCCTCCTTAGAAAATTTTGTCCTCGAAATTAAAGGATAAGTTAGGAATTACCTCAGGTCTCAAACAAGTACGGGCACTGCTCCCGTATCTCATCTTCTCGTTCCCAGGTAGACTCGCCTGGAGAATTGTGTCGCCACATGATTCTGACTATGGGCGTCACAGAGTTCCTGGTTCTCTTCTCGCCTCTGTCTAAAATTGCCACTGGCTTCTCTGGCACTGTAAGGCTGGGTCCAATCTCCAGCTCTGAATGGTCCAAGATGTGGCTCGGATCCGGGATGTAGCGTCTGAGCTGTGAAACATGGAAGACGTTGTGCACGCCTTCAAGATTAGCTTGTAGAGCTAATCGGTACGCTACTTCTCCAATTCGGCTCAAAATTTTAAATGGGTCGATGTATCTGGGACTCAACTTTCCAGCTCTGCCAAATCGGATAGTTCTTCGGGTAGGTAAAATCTTCACAAAGACACTATCTCCTTCTTCAAACTCCAGTGGTCGACGACTGCTATCAGTCCAATGCTTCTGTCTGTCTTGGGCAATCCTGAGCTTGTCCCTGATCACCTTTACCTTCTCTGATGCATTAGTCACCATTTCAGGTCCAAGCAGTACTCTTTCTCCTACGTCGTCCCATACAAGTGGAGTGCGGCAACGACGTCCATAAAGTACTTCAAATGGTGTCATACCGATGCTAGCTTGGTAGCTGTTGTTGTAAGAGAACTCTACCAAGTGCAAATGGTCTTCCCAAGACCCTCCAAATTCCAAGACGCAAGATCTCAGCATATCTTCTAGCGTCTGGATGGTTCTCTCCGATTGTCCGTCAGTTTGGGGATGGTAGGCTGTGCTGAACTTCAGTTTTGTTCCCAAGCTGTTATGCAAACTCTTCCAAAAGTGAGAGGTAAATCTAGTATCTCGGTCAGATACAATACTTACCGGTACTCCATGAATCCGGTAGATGTGCCGCATATACAGTGCTGCCAACTTCTCGGTGGATAGACCAACCTTGAAGGGGATAAAGTGAGCTGACTTAGTCAGTCGGTCCACAATAACCCAAATGGCGTCCTTTCTTCCTTGGGATCGAGGCAATCCTGACACAAAATCCATCGTTATATGCTCCCACTTCCACTCCGGAATGTCCAGCTGCTGTAGAAGTCCTGCGGGTCTCTGTCTGCTAGCCTTTACTTGTTGATAAATTAAGCATCTAGCCACAAATCTGGATACATCTTTCTTCATTCCATACCACCAAACAATGGTACATATCCCGATACATTTTGTTAGCTCCAGTGTCACGCCCCAGTACCGGAATACGAGGACGGACTAGGCCAGCTACTCCATATGAGGTATATAAACGTCATACGGCGATCGTGGCTGTCGAGAGACAAGGGGGTGTATGCTACATTCAAGTCTCCTATGGTCTCACGAAGCTGCTATGTCTCAATCTTTCAAGCAAGGAAATCACCAAGTAATGAACACATAAGATAAAGCAGTAAGGCGTCCCCGACGCTTCATCAAAATGATCATGGGGATCTAGCTTTATAAGTTAGCTAGTCCAGAGAGTCATAGGTACATAATTGTATTCAGCTGTAGTCTGATTTAATTACAAATTATGCAAAGACAAAATGTCCAGAATAGCCGGCTAAACAAGTGCCGGTGGCGAAATGCCAGTACAAAAGTAAAAATACTAGAGTGGTGGAGAAGAAACCCACTCGAGTCCCCCGCCAGCCATGCTCCTAGTATGCACCATTGAAGTCATGGAGAAAGGCCGGATCCTCAGGCTCTGCTACGAGATCTGGCCAAACAAAACCAGCGGGGTCAGCCCCGACTAGTAAGTACCACAAGGGAGCACAAAAGAGTGAGATAAAACCCAATCATAATAATAAAATAATAAAGGCTTCCGGTCGTAACCTTGGTCCATAGCCTGTCCTAGCACGATAGCCCAACCCAACAACCAAATAAGGACATGGGTTGGACCACGCACCATGACAGTCCATGTCCCTTGGCTACTAATCGGAAGTTACAAGGCATAAATAAGTCATTTTCAAGCGGCCAATCATTCCTACGACTTTTTATAAAATTGTCTGAATTATTCCAGTAATGCGAATCATGGGAATCCTCAGATCGTGTCAACCTAGCAGGGCTAGCCAAACCATCATACATATACGCGTAGCTCTTAGTTTATGCACCGGTCCCTCGTGAGGCCACCGTGCTAAAATATATAACACATAGCACATCGGAGTCGGATATAGCCATTTGCTATAGGCGAATGAAACCATATCCGTGGCTGCCAACCCGACACGTCAGGACTAGGCCTGGGGTGGCTAGCATGGCACGATCTCGGGATTCTTCCCTCCCAATGCATCTACCAAGTTAGTTGCCTAGTTAATCTCTAGGTTATCCTTGGAGTTCACATGCCGTGGTCACAAGCTTACTCCCTAGATGTCGTACATTGTACGAGTACCCCAAGGAGGGTTCCATACGGGCTCAGGGAGTCACACGTATGTTCCTCCTTCTTGGTGTAATGCAACACTCAACAAGTACCACTTCATTGATACCTGACAATTCATTATGTAAACACTGGACTCTTGGTTGTTCTGGCGGGTATCACGTGGGAACACATAGCACATAGGATAGCACTTCAGTGCTCACATAGGTTGTACCATAGTACACACATAGGTTATCCAGCACTTGTATAGGAATTCAGATAGAATGAGGACCATACACATCATGCGGCCAAGGGTCATGTGACAAAACAGGCAGCTCTCAAGACTGCATGCGGCCACGGAAGTCCAGGAAACTAGTTGCACTCTACCAAGGCTCATGCGGCCAGACTGCTTGAGACAGACCGCATGCAGCCAGGGCGAAGAGGGGCGCATGCGGCTCGCGGTAGCAAAGGCGCATGCGGCCAGGCGAGGCTCAAAGGTGCATGCGGCCAGACGAGGCTCAAAGGCGCATACGGCCAAACGAGGCGAGCTCATGCGGCTCGCGGAAGCGGGCTTATGCGATCGGATTGTGAAGTAACCTATGCGGCTGAGAAAGGAGCGGCACATGCGGCAGTGAGGGGAAAAGTCCATGCGGCTCGGATTAAGCAGGACGCATGCGGCTCGGATAAGCAGGGCGCATGCGGCTCGGATTAAGCAGCTGGATCTCATACGGCCAGAGAATGGAACTAGCTCATGCGGCTGAGAATCAAATCTTCATGCGGCTGGGGAGTTAAATCCATGCAGCATAGGCCATGCGGCCAAGTATTGCCGCAAAGCTTATGCGGCCAGGAAGGGAACTTGTCGCATGCAAGCTATGCGGCTAAGCTCCTGCGGCTGTGAACTGTTCTTCTTCTCCATCTTTCCGAGAAGAAGAACCCTTCAAGCCATGGCTCCCAAGCTCCATGAATCTTTCATCCAGAGTCCAAATCCGAACTTTCATAGGTCAAAATAGGGTAGAACGAAATTTTCTACAACATAGAACCATCAAAACTCGAAAATAACCAGATTTAATAGATCAAAACCCATAAAATCTGAAACTACTTCAAGCTCAGATCTACTCAAATCCGTCCATCAAAACCGATAATGCTAAGTACTAAACTTGATGAGGATGTCAAGAAGAACAAAATGGAACAATAAAATCAAAGAAATATCAAAGATCACAAATTTCCTCTTTGAGCAAGTTGTACTTGCCTAAGTGGGTTGGTGGTTGAGGAATTGAATGAAGGAGTGAATGAGGAGAGAGAGAGAGGAAGAGATATAAATAGGGGTTGGGGTTTGCTTAAGGAAACCCTAATCTCTAATGACATGCTTAAAGCTACATGTAACAATTAAATCGAAAATTAAACATAGATTGGGCACATGCTAAATACAGGATAATTATGCAAAATACATATATCGGGATTGGGGAGTGACATCTCTACCCTCCTTAGAAAAATTCTGTCCTCGGAATTTCGTCCAAGACAAGATAGAGAAATCAAAGCAAGCAAGATATTAACTACAAGGCTAACTACGCATGCAATCTTACCAAGTTTAACAAGTATTCAAAAACAATCATTGATCATTATGGGCACAAAGAAAAAAATAGGAATTCATATTCCGAAGGTATAAGCATAAGTATACCTTCCGAGTCGAACAAGTGCGGATATCGAGACCTAATCTCGTCCTCGCGCTCCCACGTCGACTCTCCCGGTGAGTGATGGCCCCAAGCGACACGGACAAGTTTAATAGTCCGGTTCTTGAGCTCCTTCTCTTGCCGATCGAAAATGGATACGGGTTGCTCCTCATAAGTCAGGTCGGTACCGACGACCAGCTCGGAATGATCGAGGATGTGACTCGAATCCGGGACATACCTACACAACTAAGATACATGAAACACATCATGCACATCACATAGCGAAGACGGAAGGGCTAGACGATAAGCAACGTCGCCAACCCAAGCGAGAATCTCAAAGGGACCAACGAATCTCGGACTAAGCTTTCTTCGGGTTCCAAATCTAATGATACCCCGAGTAGGCGAAATTCGCAGGAACACTTGGTCACCAACACCAAACTCTAGAGGCCTACGATGTTGATCTACCCAGTGTCTGTGTCTGTCCTGCGCAACCCGAAGCCGTTCTCTGATCAACTTGACTGTCTCCACGGTCTGCGTGATCATCTCCGGTCCCAACAGTTTTCGTTCTTCCACGTCGTCCCATGCCAGAGAGGACCTGCATTTTCTTCCATATAATGCTTCAAACGGTGCCATCTGTATACTGGCCTGATAACTATTATTGTAGGAGAAGTCTACCAAATGAAGATGATCTTTCCAAGTTCTGCCAAAATCTAAGGTACAAGCCCGTAGCATATCTTCCAAGGTCTGAATGGTTCTCTCTGATTGTCCATCCGTCTGTGGATGATAGGCTGTACTGAACCTCAACTTGGTACCCAAACTGCGATGCAAACTCTGCCAAAAGTGAGAGGTGAACCGGGTGTCTCGATCTGATACTATGCTGATGGGAATACCATGTTGCCTCACTATCTGCTTCATATACATTTTTGCCAACTGCTCAGTAGACTGCCCTACTCTGAAGGGGAGAAAATGAGCAACCTTCGTGAGCCGATCCACGATTACCTAAACTGTATTTCGTCCGGTCGGTATTCTAGGTAAACCGGTCACAAAGTCCATTGTGATGTGCTCCCACTTCCACTCTGGAATAGGAAGCGGTTGTAACAATCCTGCTGGTCTTTACTGCTCTGCCTTTACTTGCTGACATACCAAACATCTGGATACATACCTATCTATTTCCCTCTTCATGCCATTCCACCAAAAGTGCTACTTTATATCCTGGTACATCTTCGTGCCTCTGGGATGAATGGAATAAGGAGAACTATGAGCCTCTGACATAACTTTCTGTCGAAGGTCTCCACTTGGCACACAAAGACGGGTTTCGAACCTAAGTGTACCATCCTCGTGTATTACTAGCTCCTTCCTGAGGCCTGACTCACACTCTGATCGAAGTTTCTGGATTCGCGGATCCTCTGCCTGGGCTGCCCTGATCCTCTCTACTAAAGTAGACTGAATCTGCAAACTGGCCATAACTCATGTATCTTGTGGCAAGATCACTTCAATTTCCATTTCCTGGAGATCTTCCAAAATATGCCTCTGCGAGGTTAAAATAAATGCACCACCTCTTCTGCTCAAAGCATCAGCTACTACATTCGCCTTGCCTGGGTGATATTGAAGATCCACATCAAAGTCCTTCAGCAATTCCAACCATCTCCTCTGCCTCATGTTCAGATCCCTTTGGGTGAATACATACTTTAAGCTCTTATGATCGGTGTAAATCTCCACTCGATCCCCATATAAATAGTGCCTCCATAACTTGAGCGAAAACACTACTGCGGCTAATTCCAGGTCGTGAGTCGGATAGTTCTTCTCATGGTCCCGAAGCTGTCAAGATGCATATGCTATCACCTTACCATGCTGCATCAATACACACCCAAGTCCTTTCCCGGATGCGTCATAATACACTGTAAACCCTCCCGATCCTACTGGAAGTGTCAAGATCGGGGCTGAGATTAATCACTTCTTCAACTCTTCAAATGATGTCTGACACCCTGCTGACCAAACAAACTCTACGTCCTTACGCGTCAAACGCATCAAGGGCGCCGAAATCCTGGCAAAGTCTGCCACGAACCTCCTATAGTAACCTGCCAATCCCAAGAAACTACGCACTTCTGCTACCGTCTTCGGAACTGGCCTATTCTCCACTGCCTCAACCTTCTTCGGGTCTACTGATACTCCTGCTCCAGAAATAATGTATCCCAGGAACGATATGTGATCCAACCAAAACTCACATTTACTAAGCTTCGCATAAAGTCGATGCTCCTTCAAGGTCTGCAAAACGGTCCGAAGATGTTTATCATGTTCTTCTTCACTGCTGGAATAGACGAGGATGTCATCTATAAATACTACAACAAACTTATCCAAATAGGGTAAAAGATACGGTTCATCAAATCCATGAATACTGCTGGGGCATTGGTCAGTCCAAATGGCATTACCATAAACTCATAATGCCCATACCTAGATCTGAATGTTGTCTTAGGTATATCCTGCTCCCGGACCCTTACTTGGTAATATTCCGATCGAAGATCAATCTTAGAGAAGACGCAGGCCTTACTCAGTTGATCAAACAAGTCATCAATCCTTGTTAATGGATACTTGTTCTTCACTGTCACTGCATTCAACTGCCGGTAATCGATGCACATTCGCGTTGATCCATCCTTCTTGGGTACTAAAATCACCGGTGCTTCCCAGGGCGATTCACTATCTCGGATAAACTGCTTCGCCTTCAGTTCTTCTTCATGCTGGTATAACTTATCCAACTCTGACTGCGACATTCTATAAACTCTGCCAACCTTAGGCTCCGTTCCAGGATTCAACTCTATGCAAAACTCCACACTTCTCACTGGTGGTAATCCTGGAAGCTCATCTGGAAAGACATTAAGGAACTCTCTGACTACTCTTGGAATCTGCTCCTGCTCTACCATTACTTCTGCGACAATGCCCTTGGGTCGATCCTCCAATGTTCGAACAAAGACGAACTCTTCAATGCCAGGTATATTAAATACTACCCTACCTCCTCGATAATCTATCGTCGCGTGACTGTCTCTCAACCAGTCCATGCGTAGGACAACGTCAAAGTTGCCCATAAGGAACTCAATCAAGGATACGGGCATTAAAAGCCCACATACTACGACCGGACACGCCATACACACTCTACTAACTTCTACGAGCCTATTACCAGTGAGTATATTCATCCTCTCTGGCAATGCCCCGAACTCCAATCTAATACGTGTTGCAAATCGTGCAAATATAAAAGAGTAGATAGCCCCTGAATTAAACAATGCTATGGCAGGAAAAGAGGTGATAGAAATATTACCTGCAACTACGTCGCCTGAAGCTTGTGCATCCTCCAGTGATAAGGTGAAGGCCTGGCCCTGACCTTACGGAGCTCCCTGCTGTTGCCTTCCTCGACCATACTGCAGCTGCGGCCTCTGCGGGCATTCCTGGTTCTGTGTCTGGTGATACATCTGAGCCTGCGTCGGCAGACGCTGTACTAGTGGCCGTACGGCCACTGCGGGTCCTCTGTTCTGCGCTGCCCCCGGGGCTGGCAATGCTGGAAACTGCTGAACTGGCCCTCCCGGCCTCTACATCATAGGACAATTGGCAATCCTATGGTCTGGACTGCCACACCTCATACACAATCCGTTAGCTGAACGACACACATCCCTAGTGTGCCCACCCTTACCACAGTAAGTACATCCATTAGGTGCCCCCTGGCGCTGCTGCTGCTGCTGGTTCCTCGGCTGTTGAGACCGAACAGGTGCTGTTATCTCTGTTACTGCCGTCCTCCGTGGCGCTCCTGACTCATGGATAGGGATGCCGGGTGCTGGCGCCGATGTTCGCTGTACTGCTCCTCCGCTCCTACTCTGGGGATGAGACCTCTTCTGGCCCCCATGTCTTGTTGCCAACCTCTGTTTGGTGAGTTCGTGCCTCCGAGCTGCCGTTAAAACGGCGTCAAAGGTCTGATAGTTGTGCCCTTCTACTAGCTGTAGAATCTCCAAATGAAGTCCTTGCTGGAATGTCATTGCCTTCTCCGGCTCCGTAGCCACCATCGTCGGCGCAAACCGGCTTAGTCTGCAGAACTCCGCTGCATATCCATCCACTGTCTTACCAGCCTGTTTAAGACTGATAAACCTCTGCTGTAGCTCATACCGTGCCACCATGCCAAAGTACTTGGCCTTGAATCTGGTACTGAAGCCATCCCAAGGAACAGGACGCCCCATGCCAACCTCCTTCGATGCCCACCAGTCACGGGCAAGATCCTGAAGTAACAACCTGACTTGGTCAACTTTCTCTTCTGCCGGAACCTTAGCTGCAGCCAATATGGCCTCAGTATCCTGAAGCCAAGCATCTGCCGTGATAGCATCCTCCGTGCCGTCAAAATATCTCGGGTTAAGTCAGCAAAACCTCTCTGAAGCTCCTAAATCATTCCTGACACTTCTCTCAAGGGCTACTTGTAACCCCTGATTCAATAGCACATTCTGCTCTTGCTGCTGAGTCTGCTGTTGCTGTTGGACTGCCACCTGACGCTGCTGAGTGGTCAGAAACCTCCGAATGACCTCCAGAAGTGCTGCGGCATCAGGGACTACCGTTGCTGCCGACATCGCTGGGGGTACAGGAGTTTCCGGAACCTGCGGTTCTACTGGCTCTGATATCTCCTCCACTCGAATCTGATCAGGAGAAGGTATCCTCTCCGGCTGCTGTCCCGTCGAGCCATGCTCTACTGGACGCTCCTCCATGTTGGCCTCACCAGCTACTGAGTAGGAAGCACCCCTATAGGGAAAGATATATGATGTCAAACGACAGGACGAGGACGATTCGAGGATACAATTCAGGTTATCAATCAAGGCGAGAAAAGAAAAATTGAGGCAAGAGATTCAAAGGGAACAAGTTTGATTGAGACTCCTATAATAGTAACACCCCTCAAGTCTGAAAAACCTAGACCTGCATGGGCTACCAATAAAACCTTGTCACGCCCCAGTACCGGAATACGAGGACGGACTAGGCCAGCTACTCCATATGACGTATATAAACGTCATACGGCGATCGTGGCTGTCGAGAGACAAGGGGGTGTATGCTACATTCAAGTCTCCTATGGTCTCACGGAGCTGCTATGTCTCAATCTTTCAAGCAAGGAAATCACCAAGTAATGAACACATAAGATAAAGCAGTAAGACGTCCCCGACGCTTCATCAAAATGATCATGGGGATCTAGCTTTATAAGTTAGCTAGTCCAGAGAGTCATAGGTACATAATTGTATTCAGCTGCAGTCTGATTTAATTACAAATTATGCAAAGACAAAATGTCCAGAATAGTCGGCTAAACAAGTGCCGGTGGCGAAATGCCATTACAAAAGTAAAGATACTAGAGTGGTGGAGAAGAAACCCACTCGAGTCCCCCGCCAGCCATGCTCCTAGTATGTACCATTGACGTCAGAAAGAAAGGCCGGATCCTCAGGCTCTGCTACGAGATCTAGCCAAACAAAACCAGCGGGGTCAGCCCCGAATAGCAAGTACCACAAGGGAGCACAAAAGAGTGAGATAAAACCCAATCATAATAATAAAAATAATAAAGGCTTCCGGTCGTAACCTTGGTCCATAGCCTGTCCTAGCATGATAGCCCAACCCAACAACCAAACAAGGACATGGGTTGGACCACGCACCATGACAGTCCATGTCCCTTGGCTACTAATCGGAAGTTACAAGGCATAAACAAGTCGTTTTCAAGCGGCCGAGCATTCCTACGGCTTTCTATGAAATTGTCTGGATTATTCCAGTAATGCGAATCATGGGAATCCTCAGATCGTGTCAACCCAGCAGGGCTAGCCAAACCATCATACATATACGTGTAGCTCTTAGTTTATGCACCGGTCCCTCGTGAGGCCACCGTGCTAAAATATATAACACATAGCACATCGGAGTCGGATATAGCCATTTGTTATAGGCGAATGAAACCATATCCGTGGCTGCCAACCCGACACGTCAGGCCTGGGCCTGGGGTGGCTAGCATGGCACGATCTCGGGATTCTTCCCTCCCAATGCATCTACCAAGTTAGTTGCCTATTTAATCCCTAGGTTATCCTTGGAGTTCACATGCCATGGTCACAAGCTTACTCCCAAGATGTCGTACATTGTACGAGTACCCCAAGGAGGGTTCCATACGAGCTCAGGGAGTCATACGTATGTTCCCCCTTCTTGGTGTAATGCAACACTCAACAAGTACCACTTCATTGATACCTGACAATTCATTATGTAAACACTGGACTCTTGGTTGTACTGGCGGGTATCACGTGGGAACACTTAGCACATAGGATAGCACTTCAGTGCTCACATAGGTTGTACCATAGTACACACATAGGTTATCCAGCACTTGCATAGGAATTCAGATAGAATGAGGACCATACACATCATGCGGCCAAGGGTCATGTGACAAAACAGGCAGCTCTCAAGACTGCATGCGGCCAGGGAACTCCAGGGAACTAGCTGCACTCCACCAAGGCTCATGCGGCCAGACTGCTTGAGACAGACCGCATGTAGCCAGGGCGAAGAGGGGCGCATGCGGCTTGCGGTAGCAAAGGCGCATGCGGCCAGGCGAGGCTCAAAGGCACATGCGGCCAGGCGAGGCGAGCTCATGCGGCTCGCAGAAGCGGGCTTATGTGATCGGATTGTGAAGTAACCTATGCGGCTGAGAAAGGAGCGGCACATACGGCAGTGAGGGGAAAAGTCCATGCGGCTCGGATTAAGCAGGACGCATGCGGCTCGGATAAGCAGGGCGCATGCGGCTCGGATTAAGCAGCTGGATCTCATGCGGCCAGAGAATGGAACTAGCTCATGCGGCTTAGAATCAAATCTTCATGCGACTGGGGAGTTAAATCCCTGCAGCATAGGCCATGCGGCCAAGTAATGCCGCAAAGCTTATGCGACCAGGAAGGGAACTTGTCGCAAGCAAGCTATGCGGCTAAGTTCCTGCGGTTGTGAACTGTTCTTCTTCTCCATCTTTCCGGGAAGAAGAACCCTTCAAGCCATGGCTCCCAAGCTCCATGAATCTTTCATCCAGAGTCCAAATCCGAACTTCCATAGGTCAAAATGGGGTAGAACGAAATTCTCTACAACATAGAACCATCAAAACTCGAAAATAACCAGATTTAATAGATCAAAACCCATAAAATCCGAAACTACTTCAATCTCAGATCTACTCAAATCCGTCCATCAAAACCGAAAATGCTAAGTACTAAACTTGATGAGGATGTTAAGAAGAACAAAATGGAACAATAAAATCAAAAAAATATCAAAGATCACAAATCTCCTCTTTGAGCAAGTTGTACTTGCCTAAGTGGGTTGGTGGTTGAGGAATTGAATAAAGGAGTGAATGAGGAGAGAGAGAGAGAGAAAGAGATTATAAATAGGGGTTGGGGTTTGCTTAAGGAAACCCTAATCTCTAATGACATGCTTAAAGCTACATGCAACAATTAAATCGAAAATTAAACATAGATTGGGCACATGCTAAATACAGGATAATTATGCAAAATACATATATCGGGATTGGGGAGTGACATCCAGGATGTATGGAATACTGTGACTGGTGCGCTTCTTGCATCAGCTCATTCCTCAGTTCGCCAGATGGTACACATAGCCTCGTACCATTCTTCAATACTCCGTCATTGGCGATAGAGAATCCTTCAAGTGTTCCTGCCAGCACTTGATCTCAGAGTTTGCAAAGCGTCTCGTCTTGGAATTGTGTCTCCTTGACTTTGTCCATCAGACTTGAACGTAATTGCAACTGCATCATGGTTGAGTCAGCTCCTGGTACAATAGCTTCTCGCCCCAGTTCCTTCATCTTTTCCTCAGGCAGTAAAATCTCCAGACCCAACTTCTCTGTGTCCTCCAACAAGTGCCGCTCCTTAGTTAAAAACTGTAACGCCCCAGAACCAGAATACTGGAGAGAGCGGGGGCATACATAGCCAGCTACGTATAATGAAATGGAATCCACCTCACTATACGGTCACGGCTGTCTAGATATATGAGGGTTTAACTACAATCCATCAGTCTCCTATGGTCAAGAACAAGCCTATTGTCTCAATCACAAGCAAGTAAGTAAATGTTACAAGATGTAAGACCACCAATTATATAATAGTAAGGCGTCCCCAACATTACATATTGGAAGATCATGATGCTAGTCGTACAAAATGTCAAGACTAGCAAGAGTTCAGTCATACATGGTCAACCCTAGGATCTGTCAATCATGTTACAGCCCGTAGGCAGACGGTAAGTAAAGGTGCAATCGAGCTAACACGTGCTCGTCGGCTAAACGCCTCAAAAGAATAATTTTATAATAAAGTGGGAGGACAAAAAGAAACCCACTCATTGCCAGGGTTACGCCTGGGGGTCACCATCTGGCTGGAGGTTAGGTAGATCCTCTGGGACTGCTCCGATATCTGGCCATACAAAACCAGCTGGGTCAGACCCCAGAAAGAGCAAGTGCCACAAGGGGGCTTCACTTAGGAACTAAAACCAGCATATCAATAATAGAATAATAAAGATAGTAAATAAAAAATTGCTAATAATAGAGATAACCACAGTAAACTGAGTACGAGAAAACTATTCAAGTAGCCAGGTCACAACCCTTAAACCAAACAAGGACCGGAGTTGTAAACCTTTACCTGAATAGAAACCCGTCTCAAATACTATTGGTATAGTGAAGACAATAAACGAATAGGGACACAGAACTGCTCCGGGAGCCAGGTTACAACCCTTAAACCAAACAAGGACCGGGATTGTAACCCTTCGCCTGAATAGAACTGGACCCCTGATCTTTATTGTTAAGGCCAGTATAAATAATTAATCATGTTGTTGAAGGAAGGTAAAACATGACGAGCTTGACATGGGGTACAATAAGACAATAAACGAAGAGAGGACACAGAACTGCTCCGGGAGCCAGGTTACAACCCTTAAACCAAACAATGACCGGGGTTGTAACCCTTCGCCTGAACAGAACTGGACCCCCAATTGTTATTGTTAAGGCAAGCATCAATAATCATATCATGTCACAATCTTGTACAGGATCGGGACAAGATTAAGCTGGGATAAACTCCATCCAATCAATCACGGCCAATCAAGAGTACGGCTTGATACTTTTAACTAACTAGGGTTATCACAGGCCTAGTTACTAGTAAGATGCAATGAGATTATCCCAACAGCCATAAGCCCTGCAGACCATCCGGTTATCCAGGTCGAATGTCCGTTTATGGAGAATGCAACATGCGACTGTGTGCTGGAAATGTGCCCTACTCGTCGGTAGGCTACAAGTCCACTTAATGCGCCCAGGTAACGGGATTGCCTGTAGCTGGAAATCTCTTCATGTCTACTGAATTATTCTAGTTTATTAGCCTTAGTCAATTACTGTAGGTATCCCTGACCGTGGTACTCAGGGATCCCTGTCCTAGACATGATGCAAACATTACCGGTTCCTTTTGTACAAACACAATCACCCACGGTGTCCAGGCCATTCAATTCTGTCATGACATGCTAGCCGTCGTAACAGAATTCGAGATATATATCGTGTCAAATTCACTGCCAAAAGTACGCCACGATGGGACACCATTATATCATGGAACATATTTAAAATTAACATTTAACCTGGTATAAGCATATATGCAATAACTACATATAAATAGAGTGCAAGAGTTGTGGAGGAATCATGCGACTCAGGGGAGACGGGGCATAACTTTCATATATGAACTCAAACTGAGATGCTCCAGAAATATTCGGAAAGGCAAGACAGTGATCTAAAACTTTCATGTTTTAAGTTTTTCGAAATTCTAGCTAGAAAATAGCTAAACTTGGCAAAAACAGTCATTTTGTGCACTTTTTATGCCAAAAATTCAATTCTGCGTAAAATATATAAAAGGGGAGGGTTCCAGCATAAAATTTCATATTCTGGGTACCATCCAGCATAAAATACGCAATTTCAGGGTTCCCTGCGTAAAATCTTACATTCTGGATGATATCCAGCGTAAAATACGCAATTTCAGGGTTTCCAGCGTAAAATCTTACATTCTGGATACAATTCAGCGTAAATTACGCAATTTCAGGATTTCCAGCGTAAATTCTTACATTCTGGATACAATCCAGCGTAAATTACGTAATTTCAGGGTTCCCAGCGTAAAATCTTACATTCTGGATACAATCCAGCGTAAATTACGCAATTTCAGGGTTCCCTGTGTAAAATTTCACATTCTGGATGATATCCAGCGTAAAATATGCAATTTCAGGGTTCCCTGCGTAAAATTTCATTTTATGCAAGCTTTCCTGCGTAAAATTTGATTTTACGCTAGCTTCCCTGCGTAAAATTTTATTTTACGCCAGCACCACATTCTTCAGCCGACATGAAAATTCAGAAAACTTGTTTTGGCCATAAAAACTTCATTTTAACTCGAAATGAGGTGAATCAAAAACCAAATTCACACGAAATTTTGTGCTCTTGCTCATGGAACTATTAGTTTTCGAAAATAACAAGTTTTAGTAGATCAAAACCAAGAAAACTCCATGAACTCAAGGTTAAAATGTAGATCTAGAAGAATCTATCCATCAAAATTAAAACTCCAAGTTCTAAAGAGGCTTATAATCATGTAAAGAAGAGAATAGAATAATAAAAATTAAGATCCCTCAAGAAGCAAGTTGCACTTGCCTAAACCTCTTGGTAGGTGGAGAGCAACGGTGAGGAAGAAGAAGAGTGAATGATGAGAGAGAAAGAGGGTAGGGTTAATAAATGAGGATGGTGGTGGTAGGTAGGGGTTCACCTTGGTTCATGATGAACCAAGTAAACCAAGCCAAGTCGAACCAACCCAATCCTTCTCCTATCCGAATAAAACTAAGCTCCACTTAATCAAAATAAATCCATGAACGATAAATGACAATTAAACCACAATGCTAAATATAAAAATAAACCACAACTAACTAATCAAAGAAAATGAGAAATACGGGTCAGAAATATGAACACGTATAAAATACGTATCACGAATTTTGGGGCACTACAAAAACATCGCCATCGGGTATCGACTAAGTGCATCTGCAACCACATTAGCTTTTCCCGGATGGTACTGCAGGTCGATTTCAAAATCCTTCATCAGCTCCAGCCATCTTCTTTGTCTCATGTTCAGCTCCTTCTGAGTGAAAACATATTTCAGACTTTTGTGGTCTGTAAATATTTCCACTCTCTCTCCATAGAGATAATGCTTCCATAGTTTCAAAGCAAAGATGACTGCAGCAAGCTCCAGATCATGTGTGGGATAGTTCTTCTTATGAGTCCGTAATTGCCTAGATACGTAAGCAATTACTTTTCCGTGTTATTGAAGAACGCAACCCAGTCCTTTTCCAGAGGCATCACTGTATATTGAGAAACCTCCGGTACCTACGGGTAGCGTAAGTATCGGTGCTGTTGTAAGTCTCTTCTTCAGTTCCTCAAACGATGCCTAGCAAGCTTCCGTCCAGATGAACTCTTCATTCTTCCGAGTCAGCTTCGTCATTGGTTCAGCAATTCTGGCAAAATCCTTCACAAACTTTCGGTAGTAGCCAGCCAAGCCCAAGAAACTTCTGATTTCAGCAACTGAGCTTGGGGTAGACCACTTCTCAACAGCAGCTATCTTCTTAGGGTCCACCGAAATTCCTTCTCCTGTGACAACATGGCCAAAAAAATCCACCTTGTCTAGAAAGAATTCATATTTGGAAAGCTTACCATATAGCTTCTCCTTCCTCAAAGTTTCCAAAACTTTTCTGAGGTGCTTTTCATGCTCCTCTTCAGTCTTCGAGTAGATCAGAATATCATCGATGAAGACAACGACAAACTGATCTAGATATTCATGGAAAACCTTGTTCATAAGGTTCATGAATACAGCAGGAGCATTCGTCAGTCCAAACGGCATGACCAAGAATTCAAACTGCCCATACTTGGTGTTGAACACCGTCTTGGGAATGTCCTCCTTCCTGACCTTGATCTGATGGTAGCCGGATCTGAGGTCTATTTTCGAGAACACCTTGGCTCTACTGAGTTGATCAAACAGGTCATCGATCCGGGGCAGAGGGTACTTGTTTTTGATGGTGATATTGTTCAGCGCCCGGTAGTCGATGCACATCCGCACTGTTCTGTCCTTCTTGGGCACAAATAAGACAGGTGCTCCCCAGGGTGAAGCTCCATCTCTGATAAATCTAAGGGCCTTCAGTTCATTGATCTGATCCTTCATCTCCTTGGACTCCTTTGGGTTGACTCTGTAGCATCCCTTAGAAATAGGGGAAGAGCCGGGGACTAGGTCAATGGTGAACTCTATGTCTCGATCTGGGGGTAACCCGGGAAGACTATCACGGAAGACGTCCATAAATTCTGCTATGATAGGATGGGGAGGTCCGGGTTCTTCTGTGATAGAGGTGTAGGTAACACACTCCATATCCTCAGGAGTTCGAGAGATTTCAAACTCCGGCTCTCTAGGTGGGCTGAAGACTACACATCCTCTGTGACAGTCTATCAGCGCATGCTGCTTACTCAACCAGTCCATCCCTAGGACTACATCATAGTTGGGTAAGGGCATCACAAGCAAAGGTGCTATGAACTGGTGGCCTGATATATTTATGGGACAGTTACAGGTCTCCGTGATGGGTAGGGGTCCTCTACCGGTCATGACTCTACATATCTTCTTACTAAATCCCGTATCTATGTGGTGTGCAGAGATGAATTTTGTTGATATGAAACTATGTGATGCACCTGAATCAAATAATGCTAAAGCAGGATGTGAATGCACATAAATAAAACCTGCGATGACATCAGTTGTAGGTTCCTGCTCTGGCTCTTGTTCCTCTGATGCTAGGGCAAAGGCTCGCCCAGTCTTCTGTTGATGCTGCCCAAATTGTTGTTGCTGAGTGGGCAGAGGACCTTTCTGCTGAGTTGCTCCAGTCCGGTGGACTGAGGAGGGGCAGTCCTTCACTTAGTGGATGGCAGACCCACAGACTAGGCAGTGTCCTAGCCTCTTCCTGCAGATGTTTGACTGATGCCCTGGCCTCTTGCAAAAATCACAGACAGGGATCTGCCTCTGAGGTGCTCTATCATTGTTTTTCGCCTGTTGGTGCTGCTGCTGGTGGTGAGAAGGCCGGTTGTTATTGTTGTTGGGCTTCTTCTGTTTATCCTGGAAGTTGTTAGTTCCAGGATAATCCCTCTTTGAGCGAGCGGGTTGACTCTTCTCTATATCCAGAGCTCGCTCCAGGATCCTTTCATAAGTCTTAACACCGCCTGAGATAATATGGGTGGGGATCTCTTCTCTTAGCCCATATCTGAACCTTTCAGCACGATCATCAAGGTCAGCTACCAAATTCTTGGCAAAATGGCTGAGTTGGCCGAATTCTGCCGCATATTCTCCAACAGTCATATTTTCTTGCTTCAGGTTCTGAAATTGCCTCTCCATCTCCCGCAACTCTGATGTTGGAAAGAACTTCCTCTGGAACAACCTCTTGAAGGTATCCCAGTCAAGCTGCTTGTCCTGGAGTCAGGGTTCATTCTGATACCAGGTGCTAGCTACATTTACAGTTGAAGTCCTACTGCTTCAGTCTTGAGGTCTTCTGGAAGTCGAGCGACGCTTAGAAGACGCTCCATGCTGTCGAGCCATTCGTCAGCATAGACGATTTCCTCGGTTCCCTTGAAGGGTCGAGGGTTCTGCTTCTTGAAACTCTCAATATCGTCCACCTTAGTAATATGATCCCCATTAATTTAAATGGCCTTAATGTTACATAAATTAATCCCTTAGATTTATGTTTACCTTGGCAGGCCTTGGTTCAAGTTGAGCTGCTTCTCCTCTCCCCATAGCAGTCATAGCCACGTTATGAGCATTCTCCATGCTTTCCCTCATAATCGCGGTTTGCTCTTGATGAGCTTCTGTTTGAGATCTCTGGGCTTCTAGCACTCCTCGTAGCAGACCTATGAGATCGGTGGGGTCCACAGGCACCGGTGGGGCAGCTGGAGTGGGTACTACCACAGGGGGCTGCAGCTCAGTCTGGGAAGATGATGGATCCACAGTTGTAGCAGCATACATCCCACGGGGTGCATTATGGGGACGATCGGTCAGCTGCTGAGGTGTAGGATCCGGACTCGATTGGGGAGGTGGGGTGTGATCAGGTGAAGATACCCCATCGCCAGCAGAATTTGTGGCCATATTCTGGAAGGTTTAGGATTGCAAAACATAAGCAAGGTAGCCTACCAGTCTATAACAAACAAAAATATTTAATATATATATATTTCGGTCCTATGTTGTGACAAATTAATGTTCTAGTGTTCTAAATATTTCTAGATATGTTTTCCTAAGTTGTTGATCCGACCTGCATGAGCCACCACTAAAAACATGTCACGACCTGGTCCCAATTTCTTGGGTCGAATCGGATGATGCCCAGCCTGTACCGTTGTTGAGACGGCGGCAGTAAGCTGTATCACTCATGCAGGTAATCAACAACCCAATTCTAATTGCCACAACTTAATATTTCGATAAATAAACTTGTCCAACACAAAGTTTCAAATACAAACCACAACTGAAATAAAATATTTGTTTTCCACATAATCATAAACTGGAAATAAATCTAATTAGCAGTCTCATCATCATCATCCTCTGGTAAAACAGCCGGGTACAGCTCAGGATCATAGTAGCTACTTATCAATAGCTCAGTATCGTCCATAGTACCTACGGGGAATCCAGTCAGGAAAGAAGCAAAGTACACTTCATGATAATTTAACAATTGAAATAATAATAGAGTTATGCACTTTTAAACAATTTGAAATAAATAGTTTTTCAGCAGTTAAAATATTATGATATGGATAGGCAATGAATATGACCGGATTAGGTTGCATAGTTGTATCCTATTAATACGATATGGCTTATCCCCGTGTGTTTGAGGGGTAAGCTAACACAGTCATTATACTATTTTGGATGTGGTCATACTCATTACACTACTCCCCCAGTACCCCAACAGTCAATCAGTAAATGCTCTCAGAGAGAGTTCCGTGTTGCATCGTGGTTTAAACTTGCAATAAAACGATTACTAAATAATTGTAAACTAACACAAAATATACTTGCCTTGGTTTATGACTGGATTCGATATTGGTTCCGGGATGATGCTAGTACAGTCCTCGAAACCCTACAATTGAGAATTCCTGACTTAGCACCAATATTCAATCTATATCTAGGTGTGCTAGTTACAATCTCTAGTATTTGTCCTAATCAAATTTTAGGTTATTTACAACTCTACTTTAGAACGCTTATCGAGGTGAGTTTCTAACTTACGAAGAAAAGTCAATTTAACTTTTTATTGGAAAAATCGTATTCTCCAATTTATTTGATAAAACTTTGTATTTCATTATATTATATTTAAAAATAATATTTTCTTCAAATGAAGAAAAACGTAAAATTTGTTTAAATTATAACTTGTAATTTTTCCTAATTTATTTAATGTGAGAAAACAATATTGATTTTCTATAAAATAATTATTTTACTATTTTTACGTGTTTACGTCAACCACAAACCAGAAAAGAATAAAAACTACGCTAACTTATTACAAAACCACATAAAGTAATAAAAGCTGGCTTATGCCCTTTACAGACTTTTTACATAAATTTAAATAAGAAGAAAAATATTTGTTAGTCCCTAAAAATTATCCTACAAATTAATCATAAAATAAAAATAGTAATTAAATTAAATTAGATTAATTTCGAGTCTCAGACTTTGGTCCAATGGTCAAAATAGCTAATGCCTCAACGTCCGGGTAATACCGGTTTCGTTTGCATTTCGCTAAGGGCCCATTGATCGATATGGTCGTCGTCCCAAAAATCCATTTTATAAAATATTTCCGAAAACTGATTTAAAAATATTCCTTTATAAATTTTATAAAATTTTGGTAACATTCCCTCTATTTTCGGGATAACCCAAAACTGGGAAAATGCCAGTAACACAACCAGTAAAATTGTCCCAAACCAGGGAAAACCTATAAATAATTCCAGAAGCTATTTATATAAATTGTAATCCACATAAACATTCCCGAAAATATTCGAAAAACCCAAAATATGATCGGAACACCACTGCAAATAAACTATCATTCGGAAAAATCCGAATAAAAAAAAACTAATCCAAAAATCCCAGAAACTTTTTCGAGACAATCTCGAAAATTCCGAAATCAACCCGTCTGAAACAAATTTTCGAAAATCTGAATTTAAACAAAAATTTCGAACACAGAAACTTTCTCGAATCATATCTCGAAAGTTTCGGGAATTCGATGAAACCACAGAACCAATATGGTTTCGGGAATTCCGAAAACCAAGACGTAAACCAAAGACTGAATTCCCGGGGAGGAATCGGGGACCAAATCTCATCATTGTAACACCCAATTTTCCAGATGAGGGTAATTTTAAAATTTTGTAATTATAATTATTAATTATTGATATTTGATTCACATTATGATTTTTAGTGATTTTTAATAATTTTTAAACTATTTAAAAACTGGTTTAAGTCATGACTTGTGATTTTGATGTGCTGCCAGTGAAACCTGAGAGACTGCCTAACCTAGAGCCTGACCATGTCATTAGGATGATTTAATTATCATTTTTAGCCTAGGGGTAATTTGGTCATTTTGACTTATTTGAATTATTTTGTGATTTGTTGAATTGGTGAATTCTAGTTTGACCTTGACTTGTTGAGACCTAGTGGACTAGATTATAACCTAACCCTAGCTATGGTAACCCTAGTCTAACTTGAGTTAACCTATTTTAGTCATTAGCTAATAGTTTTAGAATGAGAGGATTTGGTTTAGTGAATTTAAGTCATGGCTTGTCGTTTCATGAAATGACTTGTGGCTTAATTATTTAATTGATCATGACTTAAGCCCATAGGCCATTTAGTGAACCCTAACCCTAATTTTTGAGCTTATGAACAGCCACATAGGGATCCCCATCCTATTTAAACACTTATTCATTAGGGCTTGCCTCTTTTTATCATTCCAACACTTGGAGAAAAGAAAGGTATTTTTTCTCCTTCCAAAAATCCCCATAAATCCATTTCTATTCCTTTTTAATCCTAGTTTCTTGCATTAGAGCCTAATTTCCTCCTATTTTCTGATTGTGGAATTTAATCCCAGCTTTGGATCAATTTGGAGCTTTTGCCATCAAGAGGAGGAATCCCCCATTTGAAGCTTTTCTAAGCTTTTTGCACATATAGGTAAAACCCTTTAAATTGATTTAAATTTTGGTTTTCTTTGCATGTAGGGCTAGATCTAGGAGTCCCCTAGGTGTCCCTGAAATTTGGGTGGATTTCGTGTCCGTTTGGTGCCCGTATCGGACATGTGTCGTAGTGTATCCTAGGTGTTTGATGAAATGCTTGAGTGAATTCAATATTGTTTGTTTTCAAAACAAATTACATTTTTGGGTAGCCCTAGACTTGTAGGTCACAACCCTAGTTGACTGAGCACGAAACAGTGTCGTGTCCGTGTCTAAATTGGACACGAACACGTTGTGCACACCCACACACACTGTCCTGCTCACTGACACCTCGTGTGCACTGTACACGACACGTGGACACGTGCCACTTGACACGGACCTAGGGGAAATGTCTGACAAGACATCCCTAAAGTCTCGTGTCGAGTCGTATCGTGTCGAGTGAGAAAACTCACTCGCACTGGTCGAGCACAGCCTGTGCACGAGTGCACAGACCTCACTGACACGACCTTGTAACTGAGACACGACACGACTTAAAGTTCGTACAGACACCTAGTGTCACGACCCGTTACCCAAATTGTTGGGCCGGGCCGAGCCATGTCCAGCCTACGCTTAAGATAAAGCGCAGTAAGCTGTTCTAGACAGTCAGGTAATAATGATAAATGTGCTAATAATTAAGATAGTTTAAGAATGATCACAACACAGCTTCTATATAGATGAAAAACCACTAAGTTTGATAATAATACAAACCAAAATGTAAGACTGGAGACAAGGTCCAGTTTAAAGGTACAAACAGCAACTGTGATAATAACCAAACACTAAGTCAAACTAAGCAGCTAAGCAGGATTTCCTGCTGGAATATCCTCAACTGGAGCTCCATAGTACGGGTCACAAAGCATTTCTTCCTCGGTCAAAATACCTACAACGTTATCCTGTCAGGACGGGAGCAAGTACAACCTCTACTACTAAAGTACTGAATGTATAATGCAAGAGATGTACAACAGGAACATGGTATGATAAGACTGAAAAATAGACATACTGGAATCAGGATAAATCATATAAAGTGGAAATCATGGTATATCTTGATTATCATTTTAAGACACTCTTGTCAATTGTGGCATGTGTACATTATGTATTAAAACTGGGGCATGTATGAGATCGGTCAATAAGTGCTATGCTAGTTTACTGCAATGTACGTATGTACATTCCACAAGTCCAGAAACTACATTGTTAGTTTACTGCAATGTACGTAAGTACATTCCACAAGTCCAAAAACTACATTCTCAGTTTACTGCAATGTACGTATGTACATTCCACAAGTCCAGAAACCGCACTGCTAGTTTACTGCAATGTACGTATGTACATTCCACAAGTCCAGAAACTACACGATTAGCATACTGCAATGTAAGTGAGTACATTCCACGAGTCCAGTAACTACACTATCAACTCTCTCATAACCCAGTAATCATCATGTAAAAGATACGGAAAATAGTGTAAAGCATGGTGGGAACTGTCAATAGTATGAAACATGTTATGATTTGACTTGCTACTCCAAGGATCAGCATTCACATGGGTTGATTAACATTCTTTTATCACATAACAGTGTTTTAACATTTAACAAAAGACTTGCAACTGGATTAATGGTAATTTACAAGGTTGTCACATGTACTTAACATTAAAAGACAGTAAATGAGTTTGTAGATGTACTTGCCTCTAGCAAAACAAGCTGCGATAAAAGTGCTATGGATGTCTGGTAACTCGCCACTGTAGAAATACATACAATAACTTAGCTTTACACTAAGCTAAAACACTAGGACACTAATCTGGTGCGACACGACTTGTGATTGGGCACTTAGCCAAAATAATGACTTGGCCTAGGAGACCAATGTGGGGTGACACACTATGTTAACTAACTTTCTAGGGTCTTTACACTAGTGAGGGGTGGGGTTCAACACGACTAAAACTCCAAATAACACAAAAAGCTACAAGTCGTAATTAATCAATAAATAAATCAGAAGATCATTGTGTTCCAATAATTTTTAAAGTAGACAAAAAGCCTAGTTTTGCATAAAACAAAGTACCAAAACGATCCTTGCTAACTATAGAAATTTATTATAATTTTTCTGGGATTTATTAACCAGTACAAATATTTTATAAAAATCAGTTTTCCTAAGTATACAGAAAGTGAGTTTTGGTTTCATATGCCAAACTAGAGGCAAAACAGTAAATTAATTACTACAAAAATTATACTAAATTAGCCAACTTAACAAAGTATCTAAAAACTATTTTTCCATAATTTTAGCAATACTCTAAGTATTTTTAGAAAATCATAAAACAGCTATGTACAATAATAATTAATTATCTGCGTATTTTGTCCATGTATATAATTTGAACCAAAGTTCAAATACAGGACCCAAGGCCATGAATCAAGTCCAATATGACTTGTACAGGCCTTGAATGTGTGAAAACACATTTGAGCCCAAATACCCATGCTAGGCTTGGACATCAAAATGGTTGCAGTAATTTAAATACAATAAAAAAATACTAGTTGGTAATAGTGCAAAATATTTATTATTATTTTAATAAGGTAAATTTATACAAAAGAATATTTATATACCTATCCCAAAAGTACATATATATACACAAGAAAATACTTAATTTATAAAGTATATATATATGTATATAATAATATATATACATATACAAGAAAATATATATACATATACATATGTGTACATATATATATATATAAATACTAACATATATACATATAATTTACTAACCATATAATATATACATATATACATACATACTGTTAAAACAGTATATATATATACATATATACTAATATACATATATATATATATATATAAATATATATATATATATAAAAACAGTAAAAGAAAAAGAAAAGAAAAAGAAAAAGAAAAGAAAAGGGAAATGAAACAGCAACTAAGGGGGGGGGGGATTCGAACTCGGGTCAGCCGAGCGCGCGGGGGGGGTTTTAGGCGGGGATGGGCTGGCCAGGGGGTCAGCCCATCAGTTGTGTTAGGGAAAGGGGTTTAGTTTTATTTAATAGGTTTTAGTTGATTAAATAATAAAAAAAAAATATAAAAACACAGTCCTGTGTCCTGACAGTTAGGGACACAGGAGTCTGTGTCTAAGGCTTGGCACGACACGCACGAGTCCTAGCTCGCGTGTCCAAGTACGGGGCTGGGGTCGTCGTGTCCTGGCGAACATCATACACGAAAACGAGACACAACAGGACACGGGGGGAGTAGATGACACGTACGTGTCCAAGCTCGACTTGCTGTCGAGAGGGCGATCAGGCGGGGGAGGCGTCGGCGTCGTGGCGGAGCGGTGGCGCTGAGTTCGCCTCGTCGAGACGAAGGTGATGGTGGTGGTGGATGACGACGGCAGCGACTGTGGAGGCTGGACGAAGGGTCGCCGGAGTTAGGTGGCTGCGGCTAGGGTTTCGGGGAGGAAAGGTGGTCGTGGAGGGTGGCGAAGGAGATTTAGGGTTAGGGTTTCGGTAGGGGGGAGAGAGGGGAGTTTTATAGAGGGTTAGGGTCGGTCGGGGGCAGCCGGGTTCGGCGGGGGCAGCGTAGGTCGGTCGTGGGGCAGCGTCGAGTCAGGGGAGAGAGAGAGAGAGTCGGTCGGGGGGGGGGGGGTAGGTGATTTTGCACAAAAGTCCCTAGGTTTTAGGATTTCACAAATAGGTCCTCCCCAATGTCAAATGCAATTAATAATTTACAAACTGACCCCCGCGGTTTTAGTTTGCAAAATTAATTTGCAAAGGACAATTGGAAAATTACAAACAGTATTTAAAACAATCTGAATAATTGCAAACCTATTTAAAACAACTTTAAATAATTGCAAAATGATATTTTGGTATTTAAAACCCATTTAAAATTATTTAAAAATACAGGAAAAATTCCTAATATTTACTATAAAATATTTTAATACTAAAATAATCATTAATGGCCAATTTAATACTAATTAACAAAAATTTTGAAAAACTGGGGCTGACACCTAGACACGTAGCCTTAGTCCCCCTCTACCCCTATACACGATCACGACGTGTCACGTGTCGTGTGTCACGCACACGAGTCTGTGACACGCCTGTACGAGGCACTGCATCGTGCCTCTGTTCTTCCCTGCTACTCGGGCCCCCTGTAGGACACGATACGGACTCTTCTGACACAAGTTTTGGTGGACATGAGGGGGCATGCACTAACATCATGCCCCCAAAGTTTTGTTCGATTTCGTAGAGTGGTTAGGATAGAATTTGACCTGCACTGACTCGACCCCACTGCACACACACGCAGCAGACTCCTTTGGATACGACTTCGTATTTAAGACACGACACCACGTGGACACATTTCAGGCTATGGGATACGTAGCCCTAGACCTAGGTTATCATCTGACACGACCCCGACACTTGGGGATGGACACGCGAGTCCCTAGAGCACTCGACACACACGCACGATGCTGCCTGTACACATTAGCTCTGATGCCCTATTGACACTTAGGTTTTGACACTTGTAGGACACTTGCAGACATGTGGACACAAGTTTGACACTCTGTACACACAACACACACACACACACTTGACCCCCTTGGTTGCTGAGTTAGTCTTTAGTTTGAGTATTTGTTTGCATGTGTAGTTACTTCAAATGGAATGTTATGACTGATACTTGTTTTAGTTTCAGAGTTTGTAGTTTATTGGTTTCAGTCTTCTGAGTATCTATATATATTAGTTAATTTTACATATATGTAGTATACATAGGTATATACATACAGTAGGTTTTCGAATGGATGTATATGTGACTGAACATAGGTATACATGTATGTTCCTGAGATTCATATTGACAGTTAACTGAGATTCTGTAGAATAAACCTGAGAAAAACCTGAGATTTCAGTCATGAACCAATAACTGAGAGATACAAGGTTGTAAACTGAAATGAGATTCATTGTAAAATCCTGAGATTCAAATCCCTGAAAAATCTGAGAACAATCAGTATAATCCTGGATTCACTGTTAAAGGTCAAAACTGGGATTCCTATTGTTCATGTAAACTAAATGTGGTTTGATTCATTGGTTAATAGTTTACTTAGTTTTCGAAAGGAGAATGATCATGTGGAGGACTGAAATGAAAAACTGAGATTAATGATGGTTTACTGTTTGAATGTAGGAAACTGAAATAAGAAATGGAATATAGGTTGTAGAGAACCTGAGAATTAGGTTTGGGTTGAACATGTTTAATCACTGTTTAACTGAAATGGATTTGGGTTATGGAGAACTGAGATTTAAGTCATAAGTTGGTTTGTATATATATATGTGTGTGTGAGTTTTAGAATGTGTTGTGGTTTGTAATAGGGGCAGTAGGAGAGGAGCTCTGTCCACAAACAGCAGGCTTGATTTGGCTTGGCTGGGTTTGCATTGCATCAGTTGGGACTGTTTTGAGGGTAACCCACTGCACAGGTTCAATCTGAGAATAGAGTATAGGTATGGGCAATATCTAGCAGCTAGCCATTGGCATGGTATTAGATAGTGTCAACAGGATTGTGTGTATGTAGAGTGTCCAAAATTGTGATTATATACTAGTGATGTGTGTCATAGGTACCATGATATGGTGTCAAGTGCTAGGCTATCGTGTAGGTGACTGAACTGAGAATGTATTTATACATTTTTGTACACACTTGTATACCTCTTCACATTGAGCACACATCTGTGCATGCCTCACCTAGTCCCCCTCTATATCTCTTTATATATATGATGTATATATGTATGTATGTACCTATGTATTGTTATCCATTTTAGTTAGGATTGGGTGGTTGTTGGAATATTTCTGAATTCCTGAGATTTGAGTTGGGTTGATATATTTGGGGATTTGAGGGTTGATAGAGTATAGGATATGGATTGGGTTAGATGAGTTACATTAATATTAGTATATGTTTGGCATGACATGTGAGATAGGCATGAGTATATGGGTTTGTATACATATAGGTTAGGCTTTGAGACAATACTTTTTACATGTGATATAGGTACATATGGTATGTTAATGTATGAGGATGTGTGAGATACCTAGAGTAGGTGATATGGTTATAGTTTGAGTTAGTAGTTTAGCCTATAGTGTTATAGTTTGGTTTTGATAGCATTAGCCTTGTTGATGACCTAGTTGACTAGATGTTGACTTGGGTTGACCAGGTTTGACTTAGAGTTGACTTTGACCTAGATTTGATTTAGAGTCATGTAGATTGCATCATAAACTTCATTATCTTATTTAAACATGTCATAACCTATATTCCTCTGTTTAGGACATTGTGACTCCGGTGCAGACATCTGATATTATATTATCCTTTTCAGAGTATCAGGCGAGTACATTCTCTGATAGTTCTCTCATTTACTTGTCAATTACTGTACTTCAGTTCTAGTTAGTTGTATGCGATTCTCTGTTACAACTCGTATGGATATTCTGGATTCATGTATACGACACACATTTATTTTCTGGCCTCTATTACTGGTATCATCATTTCTGGCTTCTATTACTGGAATCACCTACTGGAATCATTTACTGGTATCATTATATTTTGGCTGGACTCATCTTGAATCATTGTGTCGGATTTCTGGATTCACTTGCTGGGAGGAGAAATACTTGAGTAAGACATGTAGACATACCCCAATCTGGAATCTCCCAACTGGAATCTACTGGAATGATAGCCATCTCACACCCGACCAGGTGTGTGATGTGCCGTATTACCTACAGCCGTTTACATGTCGATCTCGGTATTTTAAAACACACTGTTAGAGTATAGGCTGGACTCATCCTGGAATCATTGATCACTATAACTGGAATCGTCCCTTACTGGATTCATCTTGTATTAAATTCATCTTGTACTGGACTTACATTGGAGTTACACTTGTCTACATTGCTGTCTGGACTTTATATCATATTACCCTGGTTCAGCTAGTTCTATTTTACAGTCTTTATTGCTTTGATTCTTCTCTTGTTTAGTTATTTTCTTTTCTTGCACTTTATCTGTCTTTCTTACCATCACCTGAACATAAACTGCCATATTCATCAATACAACTGTCTATAACTGCTGTATAGTTCTCTGTCATTTACTTGGGTTTTCTAGATGAGATTGTGCTCGTTCCTGTCCTGACTGGACCTGTTAAAAATTTTACAGATGTTTGCCCTGAGGACACATGCCCTTTATATTACGGACCAGGAGACGGGTTAGCTACCTTTGGCCCCGACACTCTGGAGTGATCGGAATTTAGTTAGTAGACTGGCATTTGTTTTCATTTAGAGCTTGTTGTATAGAATTGAGACTTGAGATGTATTTGAGATTGTTCGAGATGTTGTTATTATTTCAGTAGTTATTGTTGTCTTCAATTTCTTAGTTATATTTCTGTGTTATCTTATCGTGCTTAGACTGTGATTGAGTTACACCATATCTTATACTTGTCCTCCGTTCGGAGTTGATCATGATGAGTACATTATATACTACATGAGTAGATGGTTAGTTAGAGACTTAGAACAGCGTTCTACCGCCGATACTGCGGCATAGGCTGGGCGCTGTTACGTACTCGTACCCTCACAGTGGGTGCGGGTCATGACAATCATAGACTATAAAAATGGAAACGACAATGAAATTATACCTTGTTGCTCGGCTAGAGCTCTCAGGTGAAATAAAGAAGGAAAATCCATGTAGACAGCGGAATCGACTCAGAACAGCACGCACAAGAACGTGGGAATAGCAGATCGGGTCCCGGAGATCGTCGTACGGGAACGGCTCTAAAGCGGAACCTGTTGGGACAGAGCCGACAAGGCTTGAGGTCGTCGGAGAGAACAGATCGGGCCCAAGGGTCTGGATCCAACGACGGAGGCGGCGTTGGATGGAACGCCGGAGGGAGGCGGTCGGCTCGGGCGAAGCAGCGCGGCCAGTGGGGGCGCGCTCAGGCGGAGGGATTGCCAGCGAAAGGTCGCCGGGGTGGGCGGAGCCGCTCGGTCGGCCGAGAGTCGCCGAAAAAGTGCGGCCGGTCGACTAGGGCTCGGGTTAGGGCTTTGGGGAAATTTTGGGAAGTGGGTTTGGGAGAGTGGTGGAAAGATTGGAGAAGGAGATGGGTTTTATATAGGAAAATTTTGGGGATTTTGGAAGATTGAAGAAGGGGTCGACGTTAGGGAGCCGAGGGGTCGACCGAGAGTCTCGGAGAGGAAAAGCTCGGCCATTTGGCCGTTTGGAAAGGAAGAGTCTCCTTTCCCTGCAGAAAGAGTATTAAATGGATTCAAAGAAAGTTCAAAGGAAAAAGATTCTTTCCTTTACTGTTAAGAAGGAAGGATAGATAGTTAAAGAATGAGAGTTGTTATTTATATAAAAACTAATCTTTTAAAAACCTAGTTTGGGTTCGGTACGGAAACTGGGTACGAATTTGGATCAGACCTTGGACACAGGATCGGGTCAGGCCAAAAATCCATTAATTAGTTAAAATAATATTTATATATATGGTTTCGGGACGGGTCAGGACCAACAAAAATTCAATTTTTATTTATTTTGAAAATAATAATTTTTAATTTAACTATAAATAATAATTATTAACACTAAAAATTTATCTAATTAAAATTACGGGTTTTGTCTAAACTCTAAAATTCCAGAAAAATATATTTTCCTAAATTAACAAATGATTTATATTTAGCTAATTGATTCAATTAATGAACTGGAAATTTACGGATTTCACAATATCTCGTTCCATACACTATAGGTAAGTTTTTTATTAAAGAAACATGACATGAAGCCTTGCGCTTCCTTGCGGTGCTACGCCGCTATGACATGGCCAGAAGCCGAGGCATTACCCCTACCTGGAAACCTCATCGTAGTGTCATACTACTGTAGCATGAGGTCTCAGCCTCTTTGTAGTGCCAATCTACTCAGCATGAAGCCTAAGGCTTCCTTGCGGTGTTACGCCGCGACGATATGGCTTGCAAGGCCGAGGCTTTACCCCTACCTGGGTACCTCATCGTTGTGTCGTGCCACTGTAACATGGGGCCATCCTCCCCTTTGTAGTGCTGTCTACAACTCTTTAATTACGTCATACAGCATTAGGCTACCTGCCTATTTACGGTGCTACGCCGCTATGACTTGGCTTGCAAAGCCGAGGCATTACCCCAGACTTGGGAACCTCATGGTGGAGTCACCCCACTGTAGCATGGAGTTTCACTCCTTGTAGTGCTGCTCTACCGTGCTTCCTGTAAAGCACACAAGACATTCACTCTGCCTGAGAACTCATTAAGGCGTTTAAGCCAACCTTCCACAGGATCTATTTTTCCGCAGAAAATACATAGTAGACAACAGTGGTTCTGGGTCCGTATCCCTTCCATGTTCCAGAGAACAAGTACCCACTGTTACCTGATAGTTTCCCAGCCAGTGATCCTCCTTTGAACCAAAAGTTAGATGCCTAGTAGATTTCTCTTTGAACTAATAGCATAAAACTTTATGGTAGGATTACAAAGACACGCTATCAGAATGCCTTTAAGCCCATTTTACAAGCTGTATCATCGACCAACTGGCGCTTGAGGCCCTTTGTGAATGGATCTGTCAGGTTCTCCTGACTTCGAACATCAATTACTGCAATTACACCTCTTTTGATAAGATCATGTACTGCCCTGTGCTTCAACCGCACAGTCCTCTTCTTTCCGTTGAAGAGGTCATTTGATGCCACCGTCGCAGTCGCCTGGTTGTCACAGTATATCGGTATCGCCGGTATCTGAGCCCCAACCACTGGAAGATCATACATGAGCTTCCGAAGCCATTCTGTTTCATCTGCTGCAGTTTCAAGTGCATAGAATTCAGATTCTATGGAGGAGAGAGAGAGTATAGTCTGCTTCTTCGACTTCCACGATATAGCAGCTCTACCCAAGGAAAAGACATATCCACTTGTGGATCTCTCGCTTTCCACCTCTGAACACCAGCTAGCATCGCTGAAGCATTCCACTACTGTCGGATACCCGTTGTAGTGCAGTGCATATGTCTGAGTCTTCTTGAGATATCTTATCACCCGCTTCACAGCTTTCCAGTGCTCAATCCCTGGGTTGCTAGTGAACCGACTCAGCATTCCCACGGCAAAAGCTATGTCAGGTCTTGTGGCAGTGGTTGCGTACATCAAACTTCTGATAATACTAGAATACTCCAGCTGCCTGACGCTTTCCCTCGAGTTTGACTTCAGCTTCTAATCATACCTGTATGGCGTATCGATCCCTGGAAGATACTTATACCCATAGTGTGTGAGCATCTTTTCAATGTAGTGAGATTGTGACAGTGCTACTCCAGTGTCTGTCCGGATGATCTTTATGCCCAAGATAACATTTGCATCCCCCAAGTCCTTCATACTGAACTTGGTTGAGAGAAACTTCTTTGTCTCCATGACACAGCCTATATCAGTCCCTAGGATTAGCATATCGTCCACGTACAGACAAACGATGACTCCTCTTCCATCAGCGAACTTTGTATAAACACATTTGTCCGTCTCGTTGACTCTGTAGCCGTTTGACCTAATAACTTTGTCAAACTTCTCATGCCACATCTTGGGAGCTTGCTTCAAACCATACAACGATTTTACCAACTTGCAGACTTTGTCTTCAAGACCTTTGACGATAAATCCATCTGGCTGTTGCATGTAAATCTCTTCGGTCAGCTCTCCATTTAGGAATGCTATCTTTACATCCATCTGATGTATCACCAACTTATGTATAGCTGCTAGAGCGATTAATATCCTCATGGTGGTCATCCGAGCTACTGGAGCGTACGTGTCAAAGTAGTCTATCCCCTGTTTCTGAGAAAATCCCTTGGCTACCAGCCTGGCCTTGAACTTGTTAGTAGTTCCATCTACCTTCATCTTCTTCTTGAAGATCCATTTACATCCGATGGGCTTTTCTCCTTCAGGTAGATCTACCAACACCCATGTGTTATTTGAGGTGATAGAGTCAAACTCGTCATTCACTGCCTCCTTCCAGAAGATAGCATCTCTGGTCTTCATCGCCTCATCATAGGTAAGCTGATCTGCTTCCACATGATAGGTGACAAAGTCATCTCCGAAGTCTTTAAGTTTCCTCGCTTGCTTTGCTGACGGCTCTGCGAGTTCTGGTATAAGAGTTGTTTCATCAACAACAGCTTCTTCTTGGACTACTGGCCCATCAGTCTCATTTGCACCTACATTATTTTTCAGAATGTCCGAAAGAACAATGTTGTTGTCTTTTGCAAACTTGTCTTCAAAGTATTCAACATTACGAGATTCGATGATATGATTTGACTCAATATCAAAAAATCTCCTAGCATCACTCTTCTCGGCATACTCTAAGAAGATCGCCTTCGTAGTCCTTGTCCCCAGCTTTTGAATCTTCAGATCTGGGAGCTTCACATACGCCAGACACCCCCACACTCGAATGACATTCAAGTTTGGTCTGACTTTGAACCAGAGTTCATGAGGAGTTACGTCCGAAGTTGCATATGGCACTCTATTCAGAATGAAAGTGACCGTTAATGCAGCTTCTCCCTAGTAGCATTTTGGAAGACCTGCAGTAAGCAGCATTGAATTCATCATTTCTGTTAATGTTCGATTCTTCCTCTATGCTACTCCGTTGGATTGAAGAGAATATGGAGCAGTAGTCTCGCATATGATTCCATGTTCTTTGCAGAACGATGCGAAGTCATGAGACCTGTACTCCCTATCCCGATCAAGATCTACGATGATACAAAAAACCAAATAGCCAGATTACAATATGAAGGAGAAAAATAGAGAAGAGAAGATCTCTCGTTCTTCCTTGCAAACGTGTTGCAATTGGGACAGAACGAGTTACAATAATCTAGAGAAAGATGAGATGAAGAAAAGTTGCTGGGGTGTCAAAATACCGTTGCTCAAAGCAAGATTCGCCCTACACGAATTGCTTCCAGGAACCAGCAAGTTAAAAAAATTGTGGAACGCTCGAAGTCACCTCTGTTCTGACTCCTCGGATGGACTTGCAATGGTGGCAGCAGCTCCCTCTCTCTCTCTCTCTCTTTTTTGACTTATAAAATTCGTAGTACCACAAAGGAGGCCAGAAGAGAGTATATATAGAGAGAGGGTGGAAACCCTAGCCGCCTCTTTAGTTATGGAAAGATTGAATTAAATTCCACAAAGATGGAAACAAAATTAATTCAAATCCCACAAAGATGGAAACGAAATTAATTCAAATCCCACAAAGATGGAAACGAAATTAATCGCATTGAATCAGTCTTTCCATAACTGACTTGTAGCCTGCACAGTCAGCAGAACCCTCCATGTGGCAGCAGCAGCAGCCGCATGGGCCTCATGGCCTCATGGCCGCATGACTGCTGACGTGCTAAGTGCAAAGTGCAAAGTGCGCCAACAAAATGCCACATGAGCCCGAGCCCGAGTCGCTAAGCCCCTTTGGGGCTTAGCTCCAAATGGAATTAATCCAAGAGAATGACAAAAGCATTAATGCTTAATTCTTGGAGCCTTATTATTACCTCCTAGTAAAATCACCCACATGGTTCCCTCCTTAGGGTCACCACCCCATGTGCATCTCTCAACAACACAACCAAGTATATATGTTGAGATAACTCATGGTGCATTTCCGTTGTAGGACTAAACTTTTACAAGGCATGTTGAGAGTAAGCTCTCTCCATGTAAAGAAGGCACCAACACATATTAATTCTTGGATACAAATTGTGGACTTCTTCACGAAGGTCCGTTCAGAGACGCTTCTCTTTACTATGAAAACTCTTGATAATCGACCCTCGTGAGTTAAAGGGAGGGTGTTATCTAGTTGATTGTTTATTGTAGTTAGTTATTTTTTTGTTTTTCTCCTTTATTCAAACTCACATTGCTCTACCATCGTGAGTTTAAAGAAGGATGTTACAGATGTGTTAGTGTTTAGTCTGATATCGATGGTCAATATGTCTCACTCCGATCATCGAGTATATATACCCCCGTGTTTTTATATCGCATATGCATTACAACTTCCACGTTCTCATAACTTTGACATATTTATAACTTAAAATAAAAAGGAAATGAAAGAAGTAAAATTATGTGTAGATATGGAAAATACGATTTTCCTTATTTGTATGGATGTAGTCTACAAGTTTGGGCTGGATGTTTTGAATCTTAAATAAATTATCTGGTCCCAAAGTCCATTCAGTTAATAGTTAGAGCATCTCCAACCCTATTGTGACTTTGGAAAAAAGTTGTTGCCACATAGGAATGACAAAATTTTATTCAAAAGTTCTTCTCCAATGCAATTGTCAAGTCAATTGTGAAGCTTATGTGGCAAAAATTAAAGAAGACATTGTGAAGTTGATTGTCTTGTTCTAAACAATGCACTTGACAATGTCTTCTCTTCCATGTCATCAATTATGAATAAAAAATATTAGAAAAAAGAAAGAAGATGAATAGTTGTCTTAAAAGTTGTCTTGGAAGTTGGAAAAAATAATTTTTATTGTCTCCTCAATACTTTTGCATTGGAGAGAGTTTTTCTATCTCATTGTCTTTTGAGATATAATTTTGCCACATAAATAAGATATTGTCTTGTGGCTCATGCCACATAGGAGCCACCTAAGACTCACAACACTCAACAAGACAATAGGGTTGGAGATGCTCTTAGGATCCTTTTGAAGCTATAAGGGACTAATGGAGTCAAACAAGCTATTATTTACCCTAAAGTTCATTTAGGATTTCTAGAAAACATATAAATAGCTACCATCTAATCATCTGATATATTAAATCTTTTTGAAACTAGTAAAAGAATAAAACAATATGTTGTTGTTGCATGTGTGTCCCATCAAGTTCTTTTCCTTCTCTTCTTGTATGTTTTCTTCTTCTTTTTTATCTGGGTAACCTGCAAGACTTTTGGTATACAGCCGTGATACTTAGGACCGTTTCTGAGCACGTGTAAGATGTGCAATTATATAATGCCTCAAAAATCGAAAGGTCCCAAAAAAAATTTAACCTCCGTATATATTACAATGTGAAATGTCCATTTTTTTCAGATTTTGCTCTTCCTATTTTTTTTTTTAGAAACTACAATAACTTGATTATTAGAATGTCAGAAAAAAAAAAATCATCATTAGGGTGGTAAAAAAATAATATTTATATTTGATCCTTAGAATATTAGAAACAACCTCGGTGACACTAGCATTGTACTGCACCAAAATTTAAGGACCACCCCTTCATAAAAGCTTCAAATAGTTTTGTGTGTGTAATCCTCTAATCTCTCTATGATTTCTTTTTAGGCACTTTCATGCATATAGCACTATTGGAGAAATAACCTGAAGGAACTCATTTATATGCATACAGTACAGTACATTTACATGCACATAAAGACATGGTCCTCATATATAGATAGGCAAACCACCACATTTCTTTCTGTCACTATTTCGCTTTAAATTCTTTGCTTCATAGTAGAGTCGTAGCCAAAAAGTCAAGAGCAAAGGACATGTTTAAATACGAAATAAATTTTTACAGGGATATATTTTAATTATAGAATAAATGTGTAACCTATATATATATATAGCTAGACTATAATGATTCACTGGGGATGATTGTACCCCTATTTGCTGCTACGCATTAAATATATCATAAATTTTGGTAATATACGAATTATATATAGGAAATTGTAATGGCCAAAAAAGCATTTATAATGTCCATGAATTTTTAAAGCAGCTTACTAAAATTATTCTTAATTTATAAAAAAGAATTGTAAATTTTACTTTTAAAACAGTAATAAATAAAATAGTTTTGGTAATTCATCTTAAAAATTCTGGAATATTATAAAAAAATTGTCAATTGCATATCTCTACGTATATTATGGGTGCAATTCCGGTGGGATAAACCCAAGCCCGATTGGATAAATCCGTTAATATGTTGGATTAGGGTTAAAAATACTCGGATTCGAATTCGATTTTGGGTTAAAATATTTGAACCCAATCAAAAATCTGGTTGGGTTCGGGTTCATGTGCGGGGTTATCCCAAGAACCCAAAACTCGACTTATATATACTAGTATATATGCACGTACGTTGCACGTATTTTATGCTACTTGAAAAAGCAAATAATAGTAGTATATTATTATTAGGAAGGCTAAAAGTCAACAATAATTATTCTAAACTTATTATTATTTTATTTTATACATGCATGTAAAACTATTTAGAAAGACCAAAAGACACCTCTTATAATTACTTAGTTGTCTCCATTAACTTTAGGTAATCTTTTGGTATTTTATTTATATATATATATATATATATATATAGGAAAACGGGAAATGAGCCATAGGCTCATACTCTTATATGAGTCATTCAACGTGGTTTCCATGTGGACCAATAAAAATATATTGACTTGGAAAATAAGATTTAAATAGATAGAAATAAAAGATCCCATAAAAGATTTGATAAATAATAACTTACCATACCTTTGTCTATGAACTTACCAAATATGTTTACCTAAGAATTTAAATAGATAGAAATAAAAGATCCCATAATTATGTTAACGTTAATGTTAATATTAATATCAATATTAATATTAATATTAATGTTAATATTAATATTAATATTAATTTGAGTGTTAATATTAATGTCAATATTATTGTTAATATTAATTTTAATGTTAATGTTAATATTAATATTAATATTAATTTTCATGTTAAATTAATTTTAATTTTAATTTTAATGTTGATGTTAATATTAATTCTAATGTTAATAATGTTATTGTTAATATTAATTTTAATGTTAATATTAATGGTAATATTAATTTTAATTTTAATGTTAATATTAATTTAATTTTAATTTTAATGTTAATATTAATTTTAGTTTGGAGGGACAAATGGCATTATTTATATTTAAATTAGTAGGAAAACTTATTTGGTAAGTTCCTAAGCAAAGATATGGTAAGTTATTATTTATCAAATCTTTTATGCGATCTTTTATTTACAACTATTTAAAAAAATTCTTCCAAGTCACTATACTTTTATTGGTCCACATGGAAGCCACTTGGGTTGGCTCATATAAGAGTATGAGCCTATGGCTCATATCTCGTTTTTTCTATATATTTTATCTGGCTTACTGGTTAAGAGAGATGCATGCGGCCCAAGTGGTCGGAGTTTGAGCCCCAGTGGAGACGAGTTTGCCACAATTGCCCACTGCTTCAATATATATATATATATATATATATATATATATATATATATATATATATATATATATATATGGGAGCGGATCAAAAGTCCCCCTTAGAAAATCCCCCTCACTCTAATTCGTAATTTAATGTTAATGTTAATATCAATGTTAATGTTAATATCAATGTTAATATTAATGTTAATGTTAATGTTAATATTAATGTTAATGTTAATGTTAATATTAATTTTTTTTATTAATGTTAATATTAATGTTAATATTAATGTTAATGTTCATGTTAATATTAATTTTAATGTTAAATTTAATGTTAATTTTAGTATTTAATGTTAATATTAACATTAAATTACGGATTAGAGTGAGAAAAATTTTTAGGGAGTTTTCTAAGGGGACTTTTGATCCGCTTCATATATATATATATATATATATATATATATATATATATATATATATATATATATATATATATATATATATATATAGAGAGAGAGAGAGAGAGAGAGAGAGAGAGAGAGAGAATAAGGGAGGTGAGGTGCCATCTCACCGTGAGGTGCCACCATGTCACCCCCCATACTATCATCATGCACTTTGGTGCATGATGATTGCATAGGGAGGTGTCATGTAGCCACCCTCCATAGGGTGGCACCTCACCTCCCTCATATATATATATATATATATATATATATATATATATATATATATATATATATATATATATATATATATATATATATATATGAGGAGGGATCTACATCTTGGATTTTGTTTAAGTCATCCAATCTTAACCGTTGGATCGAGCGGGCCGCATGGGGCCCGCACGCACGCCCGCTCAATCCAACGGTCGAGAGTGACGGAGCTAGCTCCTATATATATATATATATATATATATATATATATATATAATATATATATATATATATATATATATATATATATATATATATATATATATATATATATATATATATATATATATATATATGAGCTAGCTCTGTCACTCTCGACCGTTGATATATATATATATATATATATATATATATATATATATATATATATATATATATATATATATCCTAAAAATCCCCCTCACTCTCGGCCGTAATTTAATGTTAATATTAATGTTAATATTAACATTAAATACTAAAATTAACATTAAACTTAATATTAAAATTAATATTAATATTAACATTAACATTAATATTAACATTAACATTAATATAAAAATTAAAATTAATATTAATATTAATATTAATATTAACATTAACATTAATATTAACATTAATATTAATATTAACATTAATATTAACATTAAATTGCGGCCGAGAGTGAAGGAGATTTTTAGGGGATTTTCTAAGGGAGACTTTTGATCCGCTCCCTATATATATATATATATATATATATATATATATATATATATATATATAGGGTCGTTCTACAGTACATCCGCTAGAAAAGGATGTATCGATACATCCGAAATTTGGACCGTTGGATGTTGATCCAATGGTTCGGATTGAATAATAGTGTTGAAACATCATTTAATGCTGATTTAGACTTTTGACCTGTTGGTAACTTGCTTTAGCAGGTCATTCTTCACTTTAATTTTTTCAATGAACACCCTAAATTAACTCATATTTACTCTCTCTTTCGTCCATCCAATTTAATATTTTATAATTTTTTTTTGGTTACAGGCCGACGTGGTGGTGGTGTTGGTGGTTGTGGTGGAAAGAGAAACGGAGATGAAGAAGGAAATAAGATGGAATTATTGCTTGCTATGTCCTGAAAAAGAAGATCCAAGAGCTGATAAATGGTGGCGCTATTGCTTTAACCAATGATGACCATACGGTTACTACCAATATGGTTTCTCTTCAGTTCGGGGATTTTCCTCCACAGCAAGTCCCAGATGGAATTATTCCAATTCCGAAGATGACGATGAAGATCGTGAATATCCCGCCTGCCAGGGAAGAAAATGCAGGATTGCTGCCACTCACATTGAAGAATGGCAAAATCATGTGGGTACATCCTGACTTAGTACCTGAATTGGAAAATGAATCTAAAACTTCAAAATTCAAGAAGGGCAAGAAAGTCAAAACCTGCAACATGATTTCTTATGTTACTCCAGATCCTGATGACTTGGATCACTTGTGGGATGGTCTTCCCCTAGAAGATAGACTGAAAGGACTAACCATCTGTCCTCCAAGTCTAGCTCCTCCTACCAAGCTCAAGCTTACTCATCAGCAGTGGCTAGCCATGAATAGTGTTCCTTTATACCGAGCACAACAAGTCTTTGCTGCTTATGAAAAAGCTCCAACAGGGATTTCTCCTCGTATCCCGAATCCTTCTCCTCCTTTAACTACAGAGACGTCTATGCAATTCATTCTCCTGTAGTTGCAGATGTTTCTTCCTCTTTCTGTGCTGAAACACCTGTCCAAAGTTCACTGCCTATCCACTTGTATAGTCAGCAATCTGTCCTTCTCATGAAAAAGATGGGTTACGACTTTCAAAAGGCAGAAGGTTTGAACCATGATAAAGGAATACGTCTTCCTTTACAAATTCAAAATTAAAATTCTACTGCTGGATTGGGTTCTGAAGTTCCTCGTAGCAACTCTCACAAGAAGAAAGCTAAGGAAAGAAAGACTAAATCCTGTAATATGGTACTTTCTTCTCCTGGGTCTGAAGAAGAAACTTTTGCTGGTACAAGATCTGGAAAAGAGTACCACAAAGACTATGAGGGATCCTCCAAAGAAGCAGAAGATGTAGTGAAAACACTACCAATTCAACCTTCTCCTGTTCCTGCTAAACCGTCTGTGGTTGAAAAGGGGAAACAGAAGGCAGTACGCTTTGATATCCCATTGAAGTCTACTTCCAGTCAGGGGGTGGTGATGAAGCCTTATAAGTTTGACATTCTAGCTCAGTTAGCCAATACTCCGGCTAGATTATCTATATTTGAACTGCTTCGCCTTTCCAGAGAAAGCAGGAAGACTTTGAGCGAAGCTTTACTTCAAGCAGATTCATGCTTGGCTCAACTCAAGACTCCTGATAATATACCAGTGTCATGTCCGCAATGCCATAGTATGATGGAAGCAATTCCCAACATCACCTTTACACAAGAGGATATGCTATTGAAACACAACAAGCATGATAGGCCTCTGTGCTACACTGGATATATCGGATCCACTGAAATTGACAGGATTTACATTGATCCTGGATCTTCAATCAGTATAATTCTTCAGAGCATGCTAAGACCCCTGAGGATTCCTACTAGTGAGATGACTTATACTAGTACTACGATAGTCGGTTTTAACTCTGGTAAGAGCAAACCACTGGAGAAGATTCGTCTGCAGATTCAGATTGGTGATCTTGGAACTATGGTAACTTTCTATGTTATCAACTCAGACGTATCCTACAATATTCTTCTTGGAAGACTGTGGATTCATGAGCACACTATTGTGCCTTCAACTCTCCACTAATGTTTCAAGTATGTGGACTCCCAAGAAGTTGTAAAAACTGAGTTTGCTGATATTAATTCGTTCAAGGGTGTCGAAGCCTACTTCTTTGATTCAAGGCTTTACAAACAAGAGCATGTGAAAGAGATATCAGACATGGCTGAAGAATCATCATCTGAGGATCAGTCTATTAATGAAGATCCGCCAGAGGAGCAACCTTTGAAGATCATAGTCAAGGGACGAATCCAATCTCAACCTGTCAATGATCAACCTTTGATAATCAAGGTTAAAGGAAGAACTCAAACTTCATCTGAGGAATCAATAAATATTCCTGCTAAGAGCCAAGTTCAACATTTTATGATCAAGGTCAAAGGGCGTACTTTTTGTACGAATGATCCAGAATCACCATTGATTGTCAATCTTGGCAAATCTATGCAGAAGACGGATGATGGTCCACTGTTGACTAATCTGAAGTGTGGCAATCAGATTGTAAATGATATAAATATTGATCATTCTGTGCTTTTTGATATCAATGAAGATTTCCTTTTCGAGTATATGGCTGTCAAGTTTATTGAGAGAATGACTTTATCTTCTGATAATCAAAGTCATCAGTATAAAGACAACATAGAGCCGGAAGAAACTTTATATATTGATCATAAGGAGAATTCTTTTCCTCCTCATGTTGATGTCGGACCTTATGCTCAAAAGTTCTTGACATCTTCTCCCTATCTGCTTTCTGTAGCCGCTTCATCACAAGCTTGCGTAACTTTCAGATGATACGAAGAATCCTATTTCGTGGTCCCATCTGATAAGAAAAACAAGCACCAAATTGTGTTTGGCTTGGCCAGAAATATCCCTGTTACTCAGACAGATGATCTGAAGGATAAAGATAAAGGAAGAATCCGAATTGACAAATATAGTCAACAATCTATCAAGATTATCCAGAATATGGGATATGATTTGAAGACTATGCAAGATCTTAATCAAGGCAAGGATAGACGACTACCATTATGTGGTGATCCGTTTTACCAGAAGACTCGTCATGGGTTGGGATATGATCCGTCCCACATGTTTAATGACGATATACAAAAAGAATTCTCTTCTAGTTCTTCGCAATCATCAGATTCAGAAGAAGTTCTATTCATCAAATCTGATATATCTCGTTCCCCATATGGTGAATCTGGGCAAATATTCTCAGTCAATATGGTTCAAGCCGATGATGAATCAGAGCCATTTGAGAATGATCCTTGGGCTCAATAGATGGATACTCAATGGAAACTTTGTTTTGAACAGCGACAGCCACCTACAGAAGATGAGGTTATCCAGATTGATGTTGGAGATGGAATTACATCCAAACCAATATTCATCAGTAAGAATCTTTCTGAAGATGAGAAGGAAGAGCTGATAAAACTGATCAAAGATTACATTGACATCTTTGCATGGAGTTATGAGGATATGCCAGGGCTAGATCCTAAAGTTGCTACTCATAAACTCAATATTTTGCCTAATGTCAAGCCTATAAAACAACAGCAACGACGCTTTAGACCAGATATGATGGATGCAATAGAAGCAGAAGTCAAAAAGCTGATTACATGTGGCTTTGTTCGTGAAGAACAACACCCGGATTGGGTGGCCAATATTGTTCCTGTTATGAAAAAGAACGGAAAAGTCCGAGTTTGTATAGATTACCGAGATCTTAATACGGCTTATCCAAAGGACGAATTTCCACTTCCCATTACTGATGTTATGATTGACAATACATGCGGTTTTGAACGTATGTCTTTCATGGACGAATTCTCAGGATACAATCAGATCAAGATGCATCCAGAAGATGAGAAGCATACATCTTTTCGAACACCACTGGGGGTTTACTGCTATACGGTTATGCCGTTTGGTCTTAAAAATGTCGGTGCCACATATCAACGGGCTATGAGCAATATCTTTCAAGAACATCTACAGAAAATAGTTGAGTGCTATGTAGATGACATTGCTGTTAAAAGTCGATCAAAGAATGATCACATTCAGGACTTGAAGACAGTATTTGAATTGATGCGCCAACATCAATTAAAAATGAACCCTACTAAGTCTTTCTTAGGGGTTTCTAGTGGCAAGTTTTTAGGATTTGTCATTACTTCTCAGGGTATCCATGTTGATCCTGATAAGGTTAAAGCAATTCTTGAAATGCGTCCTCCACGCAATTTGAAAGAACTCCGTGGCTTCCAAGGTCGTATTGCTTATATCAGAAGATTTATATCTAATCTCTCTGGGAGATGTCAACCCTTCTCCCATCTATTAAAGAAAGGGGTATCTTTCGTCTGGGATAAAGCGTGTCAAAAAGCCTTCAATGATATTAAGCAATATCTTACAAATCCGCCTGTTCTGGTACCTCCGGTGATAGGTAGACCATTTTTGCTATATGTCCAAGCCTTGGATCATTCACTCGGCGCTCTTCTGGCACAGAAAAGTGATATGGGTCATGAACAAGCAATATATTATCTGAGCAGAATGATGGTCGGAGCTGAACACAGATATACTCCTGTAGAAAAGGAATGTCTAGCTTTGGTTTTTGCCATCCAAAAGACAAGGCATTATTTCACTGGACAGACTATTCATGTCATCTCCAGAATAAATCCCTTTCGGGTATTGATGAGAAAACTGAGTATTCTTAATTCCAGGTTAGCTACCTGGGCGATGTTGATCACTCCTTATGACATGGTTTATGTGCCTCAAAAGTCAGTGAAGGGCCAAGCGTTAGCTGATTTCTTAGCTGCTCATCCTATACCTGAAACTTCAAAGTTATATGAAGACATTCCAGACGAAGTAGTGGATTGTAATATGACTTTGAAGAATGATATATGGCAATCACGAGCGGGACCTAAAGGCAATATTGTCTCCGGGGTAGGAACTGTCTTGGTTTCTTCTGACAAGATGGTCATATATCGTACCTACTCTCTTAATGAGCCATGCTCTAACAATGTAGCAGAGTATAATGCTCTATTGATTGGTCTTCAAGTAGCAAAACAATTGGATATTGAATTCTTAGAGGCTTATGGAGATTCTCAATTGATCGTTAATCAAGTTAGAGGGACTTATGAAGTCAGAAATCCTAATCTCATCCCCTATCATCAGGTGGTAGTCGAGTTAGTCCTATCATTCAAAGGATTCTTCATTGAATTTGTACCACGCTCTCAGAATGTGGAGGCTGATGCTCTTGCCAGCTTAGCTGCAGACTTGGCTGTCCCAATCCGAAGGCAAAATACAATCACTTTGTTGGACCGAGACTTGTTCTGTGTGAAGAGTAATCTGCATATTGAACAAAGTTATGTTACAGAGGCAAGTTCCCAACAGAAAGATTGGAGAACTCCATTTATTGATTATGCAGTTCATGGGATTTTGCCTGAAGATCCTAAAGAAGCTGCATCAATTAAGAGACGATCGTTTCGATTCTATTATGATTCGTCTTTACATATGCTGTATCGTCGTTCATATGACAGACTCTTGCTGCGCTGTCTCTCAGAAAGTGAAGCCAAACAAATACTGCGTGAGGCTCATGATGGTGTCTGTGGTGCTCATCAACCGGGTCCAAAGTTGCAAGATCGCATTCGAAGAATGGGGTATTATTGGCCCTCTATGATAGCAGATGCTGTAGACTATGCCAGAAGATGTAAAGTATGTCAGATTCATGCTTATTTTATTCATCAGCCCTCTGAATTTCTACATCCTACAGCAGCCTCTTGGCCCTTCGAAGCCTGGGGTATGGACATCATTGGTCCTATTAACCCTCCTTCTGTCAAAGGACATCGGTTTATACTAGCTATAACCGATTATTTTTCGAAGTGGGCAGAAGCAGTTCCTCTTGCTGAAGTAAAAATATCTAATATAATCAGCTTCATTAAACATCATGTCATTTATCGCTTCGGGACTCCTCGACGAATAATTCATGACAATGGACCACAATTTGCCAGTCAGGCATTTTATCGGTTCTGTGACAAGAATCGAATTCAAAATCTGGCTTCTACAGCTTATAATCCAGCTGCTAATGGTTTAGCTGAAGCCTTTAACAAAACGATCATCAAACTTCTCAAAAAGTTTGTCTCTTCTAATAAAAGAGATTAGAATGAGAAGCTTGGAGAATGTTTATGGGCATATCGAACAACGGTCCGTACTCCTACTGGTTTTACACCATTTTTACTGGTTTATGGATGTGAAGCTGTCCTCCCATTGGAAATCCAGATCCCTTCTCTTCGAATTGCTATTGCTAATGAGCTAACTACAGAGAATAATGATCGTTTACCACTTCAAGAACTTGAAGGATTGGACGAGAAGCGTCTTCAAGTACAACAGCATATTGAGCTATATCAAGCCCGTATATCTCAAACTTTCAATCGTAAAGTCAATGAGAGGGTATTCAAGGTTGGCGAGCTTGTATTAGCTGTTCGAAGGCCAATGGTGATGACTCACAAAAGCAAAGGGAAATTCCAAGCGAAATGGGAGGGCCCGTATGTAATTGAGTCCGTGTTCTCCAATGGTGCCTATCGGTTATCAAAACCCAATGGAGATCTACCCATGCTGCCAATCAATGGCAAATTTCTTAAGAAGTACTATGTATAAAAAGAGAAGACAGAACAAAATTAAAACTTCTTTTATTATTTTTGTTCAAGATAAAAAGATTAAGGACAAGGGCCACTCCCTTCCTTATTGAATACATAGTCAGCCAATGCATAGAGGGCATCGTTTTCTGAACCCATAAAAAATTTGCAGACGGCCATCCTCAATGCCTCTTCTTCAGGAGTTTTTCCTGGCTCTACTAAGAAAGCAAAGATGTCTTGGGGTGTCTTGGGCGTAGAAGAACTGTTGCCTACTTCGATCGGACCCGTCACTATTGGCTCAGCAGGGCATGTCTCAATAACGTCCTCAATGTTCCTGGAGACTTCATTCTTTTGTTGTACATCCTCGGAAGACATTTTCAATTGAGGAGTAGAAATAAGAATGAAATGATTACAGAAGAGTTCTCGCCTATTTATAGAAGAGGACTATTGATGAATCGGTCTTTGAAGATTGAGAACAACCTTTCATTCCCGAAAAGACCTGTCCGTTTATTCTATCGGGTTCATTCATTTAATTATGGAATTGAATCAATATCTCCTTTTCCCGAAAGTTACATTGATTCATTCATACATTGATATGGACCTATGTGCTCATGACATCTGTCTTCTTATTCCCCAGCTACCAAGGTTTGGTTAAGCTGACTTCTTGTCTCTTGGGAGAGGGATTTTAAATCTTCTATCAATTTATTAAAAAGTGGGATTCGTTATTTATCATGTTTTCATAACCTCTGGATAAATGCTAAATCTACCTACTTTTCTTATCTATCATTTTCTATTTGACCTCTGCATAGAAGTTAATCTAATTTTCTTTTGAGTTCTTACACACTGTCATGTCCATATTACCTCTGATAGTATTGTGTACTCTAAATCAGAAAAGAAGATTTTATTATCTATCATGTCCATATTACATCCAGATAGATACAAATCATTGAGCATAGAAGAATTATCATTTCCACTCTCATGTCATCATAAAAGTCTATTATATTTCTTAGAATTTTCTTTACAATGGAAATCTATTACATCTGGGATTTTCATTCTATACACACAACGATAACCTAATGGAGATCTATTTCTTCTTCGGATCTTCTTTGTCGGATTCGTTGTTGGTGGCAGTTCCTGATTGTCTGAGTTCCGGTGATGACCAGAACAGCAGGAATCAAACTCTGGTCTTCTCTCTCAGAAAAGAGGAGAACCCCAGAGTATGGCAGCCCGAAGGCGTGTTGCTGCCAATACAATTGGTGGATTAGGAGCGGCCTTCCAAAAGGGATAAGAATGTATCCAATATTGGGATACAATTCCTAGTTCGGCCGTGAAAGGAACTCTACTACCCGATTTCTCGGGGTAGAGTTGACTCCACCATCCAACTCTCCGTGTATAAAGGCTCTTCCTACCATCAGAGGAAGACCCTTCTATCCCACGAAGAGTTCTGAGTTGTCTGATTTGTGCATCAAAAGCGCATGAGCTCCTTGATGTTGATGTCAGAAGAACACTCTTCACAGCGTCAAAGTCACCTATGCCAGTTCTGAAAAAGCTCTTCAGCCAAGCTTCTGCAGAAAACAATAAAAAAAAGAGGTGTTTTAGACAGAAGTATCATCAGACTAAAAACAGATGACAAGACTTTTTACGCCATTGCTTCAGCAAGGCTTTTACGCCTGTGCTTCATAAAGGCTTTTACGCCATTGCTTCAGCAAGGCTTTTACGCTGGCGCTTCACAAAGGCTTTTACGCCAGTGGTATGACAAGGCTTTTACGCCAGCGCTTCACGAAGGCTTTTACGCCAATGATATGATAAGGCTTTTTACGCCAGTGCTTCAGCAAGGCTTTACGTTCGTAAAATAGCTGTTTTCAAACAAGAAATTCGAAGACAGATATTTGCTTACGATCGGACTTACCACTTGAGTCGAATGGTTTGGCTCTAATGATGGTTGAATCTGCGTCTAATGATTGGACATGCAAAGGAACGCCGTTGGAAAGCTCCGCCATTCTCATTTGTTGGAGAACAACATCGCAGAAAGTTATCTTCAGAGGGATGAGTACGAGAATATATGAAACATTCTCGGCTATTTATAAAGACTGAAGAAATGATTAAGATGAGTCTATTTCGGAAGAAGATCTTATTTAAAGGATCTTGTAACCACAAGATAGACGCCACGTGTTGGTTTGTTTCTCGGGAATTAACAATCACAGAAGCAGTCAACAGAAGTGCATAAACAAATGCGCATCAATAGATGAGGTTAAACATCAAAGATTTTATTTATAAAGGATGGGAGCGGATCCCTACATATAAAAGGGTCACAATACATAGAATATTATTATTCTCTTTCATTGGGTTGACGAAGGGATGCACCCAACTCACGCATATTGCGAATCCCAGAGCGACGCATCAGACGAAGGAATGCTTCTGCGTCACCCGGTCCCTCGTATGCAGTTGAAGGACCACCATCAATATGACTGAAGACCGCTGGAGTCAGTCTAAAGCACTCTAGAAGATTTTGTGCTCGCTCGTTCTCTATCTCGAGGTTAAGCCTGGTGATCGAAGCCCCCTCCACGATTGGTTCTTTCTTTGGCGCCATATCAACTATGAGGATGAATGTCAAGAGTAAAGAGTTTGTCCTTATTTATACAAATCAAAGCAACTCTTCACATTCCTCATTGGAAACCGCTCACTCGGGAAGATGAAGAAACATTTGAAAGTTACGAAGAAGAAATTTATTGTGACGGTTAAGTATTGACCGACATTATTTTTTCTTCTTGAACTTTACGCTGACTGTTGGATATCCCCGCTTTTACGCGGATGACTGTTGCGTATCCCAAATTTTACGCTGGCTGATCAAATCTCAACTTTTACGCTTCTGTTCAAAGTGTTTCAAATTTTGGAGATATTTGAAAACTTTGAAGGGCGTCTTGTAGGAGCGTAAAAAGTGCTTCAAAGAAAGAGTCATCTTATTCATAAGTGGTTTGCTTTACGCCTAACAGAACGGGTAATTTCTTTACGCCCAAGACAAGGCTAATCGCTTTACGCCTAAGCAGACTGATCATTTTACGCTTGGGTCTACACCGGTGATTTTACGCCAAGGACAGAGCAGCCTCTTTTACGCTGGACAAAACTGTCAAATCTCGCATTTAATGCAAACTTTGACATGAAGATATTAATGATGGCATTTACCACAGAATTCAATAGAATTTGTCTTATACAAAGACCATTATTGTCGTTTATGAAGATCGAGCTACTTTACGCTCACTGTATGGTTTCTTTTACGCACGGAGTTTTACATGAGTCCTTACGCTCATAAAAAAAAATAATGTGTGCGTGAAGTCTATTTGAGCCATTTTACGCTCAAGGTTATTCAATAACCACTTTACGCTGGAAACCTATGACAGAGCTATTTTACGCTCATCTTACTGCTTTACGCCCAGAGGATGTTAGGGCTATTTTTACGCCCTATTCTTTCTGGCCAGTTTGGAACGTGGTTTGCCTACATGGCCTTCATGCCACATATTTCAAAGAACGTGTGTATATGTATCCTATTCTTACTGAAATGATGGGACGCGTGTCAACGTACGCAAAGGATGATTCTGATCATGGGTGGCAGTTGTTAGCGTAAAGACAGATTTTGATGCTCTTTTACGCACAGAAGCCCAGTCTATAAATAGACTCATTTTTCTCAAGAACACACACAGAGACGGGAGAGAACACAGAGATCAGAACTTCGAGATTTTGATTCCCTGGAGCATTCCTCTTCAACCTTTCTTTCAGAACAGAGTGAAGCAAAGCAGGAAAGCATTCGGCCTCGCCATCAGTGCCCAAGTACGTCGATACATTTCTGGTGACTTAGTTCTTCCAAGTTGTTCTACTTCAAGCAGTGATCTTCATCATCATCATATGGTCCAAGGAACAAAGTGATCATTTACAGATCAGACTTCCATAGCAATACTTTCCCAGAATCAAATTTGTACTTCTTGTACTTTTTTTTTTTTTTTTTCAAAAGCCAACTTTTTGTTAGGTATATTTTGTTAAGTGAAACAACCTGGAGAGATAACCAGGTCCTCAGAGGGACGTAACAAGACACATAATATCATACCATATAAACTGACTAAATATCGTTCAAATAAATAAGTCGATTGGATTATAACATAGTCCAATACGCACATGTTGAACGAGCGTACCATCCCCCCAACCAAACAAGGACAGGAGATGGTAAACTAATTCACGGTGACGTATCTTTCTATGCCATGAATCCAATATGGTATCCGGACCCCAACAAGGTTCAATACCTTCTCATCGAAGTAGTAAGTCACACCTACAACCAAACAAGGACAAGATGTGACGAACTAATCTGCGATAAGTTATTGTTCCAAGCCACGGTCAGATACAAGTACCCAAACCAAAAGTACCCATACCTAACGGATAAAGGTGTCTATCCATTCTAAGTGAAATGTAGTTAAGAACAATCCTTCCTACGCATGGGCCCTGGCTGAATAGGATCGGCGTAGTCCCCCTTGGGCACCAGAGGCCCCATCAGTAAGAGCATGACGTTCCGCAGAATCGTCAGTGGTCGTCAGTAATCATGGGTCATCAACCTCGTATCTCCAGCGGAGAGTCCGGGTCACAAGGGAAGTGCATCGAAGCCCATACGCTAAGGAATTATCCTCCCCGCCCAATGCCTACTGTGTTGTATCCACAACACAAACCACTATAACCGCTAAGTCAAACTAGCATGCAACCTCTATTAGCGGTTATTCCTATCGCACGGCCTGTACGTACTGGTGGCCAGCCAATCACGCACTTTCGTGTCCTATATGCGACACACAACTTCGTGTTACAACGTGTCAAGGCCAATGAATGCAACACACAAGGTGGTCCCTTAAATCTAGGTTTAATGTGAGAAAAATAATACATAGCAGGAAATATAAAGGAACATTAAGTTCTAACAGTTATGCCATGTATCACAGTTTATTTTGCATACAGAAAATAAATAATGCATGAAATATGAGCTAAAAAAAATAAACAGCAAATGGCAAGGTGTCTTGCCTGGTAGAGCGCCTGGTGTGCTGCGATTATCAAGGTGGCGTGAACTGCGACTTCGGTGCAACAACTATGCATGGTGCCCTCAAATGGTGGCACGGACAGTTCCATTGGGTCCAGTAGGGCCAAATTAGTTAGGGTGGACATAAGGTACGTACAGATTTGGCAAGGGATTGAGAATAGAACTAATCGCAGAAGAGGAAGATATTCGAAGGAATTTAGAAATATACATTTTTTTAGAAAACTAATAATAATACTCAAAAATATTTTCTTATTAGCTAATGTAGTTTTTAGATATATATATACTTGAAAAATAAAACTGTTTTAAGGCAAACATAATTTGAGTAAAAAAAAAACATCATTGGGTTTGCGGGTCAACTATTTCTAAATAAGTATTAAAATCTCGAAAATTTATCTAGGGTTCTAAAACCATGTTTTAACATAAAGGCCAAGCAAAATATAATATTTGTATAAATACGTATATATATTTTTAGAAGGAGATTTTGAAAGCTTATTACACCTAATTTATACAAAAACCAACTTCTAATAATAACTACATTAACCAAAATCCTTAGTCAATAAAAATATATATAAAAATATTAATACATATTGTACATATAATATTAACAGTAAAATAACTTATTATTATAATATACTTATACTAAAAAATCATAATAATAACAATAATAATAATAATAATAATAATAAACCGAAATAATCAAATAACAACAAAGTTAAAACAAACAAAAAAAAACAAAAAATAAAAAAACAAACATCAAAACAATGAACAAAAAAAAGAGAAAGCTTAAAAAAAAGGCAGCAGCACAGTGCTGCTCTTGATTACGAAAGGAAAGAGAAAAGAAAGTATCGAGGGAGAGAGAGAGGCGAACGAGAGGGGGCGACGAGCGACGGACGCGGTAGGGCGCGGTGCTCGGCCGCGAAGAGGAGCTGCGGCGGAGGGAGAGAAAGCGGCGACGGAGGGTTTTGAAGTCGGGAGAGGGTCGGCGGTTCGCGGGGGCACGGCGAACGGTCGTGGCTCGTCGGCGATCAGGCGCCGGTGGGAAGGAGATCAGATTGGTTTCGATCGGGCGGTGCGGCAGGGTTAGGAGGATCGGCGGTGGTTGCGCCGGTCTGGTCGATCGACGGAGGAGAGGGCTTGGGTGGAGACGGCGTAGGGTTTGCGCCGGCGGTCGGAGTTTGTCGCATCGGCAGACGTGATGGTTTTGGTGGGGGTAGCCGGGCTCGCGGTGGTGTTGGCTGGAGGCTGCCGCCACGCACGGCGGAGCGACCCGAGCTCGCGGATGGCGATGGCCAGGCTGGGTGGAGCCGTATCGGCAAGGGCGGAGGTGAGTACGTTGTGGCGATAAATTTTATTTGGGTTTTCTTCTTTTTCGTTTTCTGGATGATGGTGGTTTTTGGGGTCGCCGGCAATGGACGCCGGTGGCGGTGGTGGTTGTGGTGGGTTCTGGGTTGCTGGTGGGGGGTGACGAGGAGTGTCGGGACAGGGCTGTGGATATGGCGGAGAGGGAAGGAGGAGATAGGGCATTGTCGGTTATAGTGGTGACGGGTTTAGTTTGTTAAGGTCATCGTGTCGGGAGGGTCTGACACGACAGGGTGGATGTCGCGGATGATATGGTGGATGCTGGCACTGTACGGCCCGGCCGAGAGATCGAGGACGGGGCATGATGAAGGCAGGGCTGTAGTGGCGACGGGGAGACGGGTTTAGGGTTTTGGGGATTTTGGTTCTTGTCGGGGGTTTGTGTCCGACATGTCGGACACGAAGGGGTTGATGAGAACATGTGTCCGTGTGTGGACACGAAGAAGATAACAATGTAATTGTAAATAAAATAGATTGGAATAAGATTGGAATGACACCCGGGATCGGACCCAAGGCCGTCACGGCTGACACGGAAGAGATGGACACCGACACGAGGCACGTATACTTTGTGGAAATTGTTGCGGATGAATATTGAATTGGAGGAGTACCTGCCTATTTATAGGACGTGAAAATTTCCAATTGGATAGGATTTAGGATCCCTTTAAACCCAATTTAGATAGTTCCTAATTTAATATAAAATCAATCCAAATCCAAATACAATATAGATCCAAATTTAAATCTAATTAAATTTTAACTCAAATCCAATGGGATAAATTAAGTTCCAAATATGGATATAAATCCAAAATCAAATCAAGATTTAAATGGCCACAATAACTTTCGAATATATTTTTCAAAATACCAATAGTAATAATTTCGAAAATAATAAATATTTTTAAGTATCTTTTTGAATAATAAAATATTAATATTAATAAATCTCAAAAATTATATTTTTATTTAAAATAAACTAGCAAAATCTTTAGAAAATATATGTATGCCTAAGAATATTATTTATTATTAATAACTGCTATAAACGAAAAGGCCTTCATTCGTAAATAAAATCGTAAACTTGAAAATAATAGCTAGAAATAATTATTGTCTATATTTCTTTGAAACTATAAAAATAATAAAAATAATGTTTTTTAAAAAAATGTACGCTCGCACATATTTGCATTCGTCGAGCAATTACGAAAGACGAACCTTCGCACACGACGTACAATACGACTACGTTACGTATAATACAAAATTTTAAATCATTACAAATTTTAAAAAAATAGTAGAAATTTAGGAGTTTTACAGTTATGGACTGTTTTAGAGGGGGGATTTCCTATGTAATCTCAGTTTTCCTCACTGTTTTCATGCATCACACCCATCACTGTTTCACTCATGTTCACTGATTTTCCTGCACACTATTACACTACCATACCACACTCACATTCACACTGTTACATACCATATGACACACACCCTCTAATCTATCACACATTCACACACCTATGTAATTGCCTCACTGTCCTCTACACACACACACATGGCATCACACTCTCTCTCTCTCTCACATACCATATGTCACTCTCACTCTCACTATTTGACACACACTCTTGTATTTGACACACACCCAATTCCCATGATACACACACACACATACACTTGGACACATGTTTATGTGTCCCCCTCTCTATGCCTATGCATATATATGTATTAACATATAATGTTGTATGGTATACACATTAGCAGATAGGGTATATTCTAGTTATATTATTTAAATGGATCTATATGTGTATTCCTATATTAGAGTATATAATTATACCCATGTGTACTATATATATATATATATATATATATATATATATATATATATATATATATATATATATATGTGTGTGTGTGTGTGTGTGTGTGTGTGTTATGTGTATAGATGTTTTGTAGGTTGTATAGGCATGGTATTGCCTTAGCCTATGGCCTAGTCTCTTAGTCTATGGCCTATGGTTGTGCCTGCTTGTCAGTGTGGAGCCTAGATTAGACTTGTTTAGTCTAGTTAGACTTAGAATAGCCTTGTTAGCCTAATATAGACTAGTTTGACTTAGGTTTGACTTGGTTGACCTAGTTTGACCTCTAGGCTTGACCAGAGTTGACCAAGAGTTGTCTTTGGTCTAGATTGACCTAGATTCATGTAGAACGCATTGTAATGCATCTTATTACCATTCTGGACTTGTTGTGACTTGTGTTGCTCTAACTAGGAGCTATGTACCTTATCTCGGACAGTATATTTTCACAGCTATTCAGATATCAGGCGAGTACATTCTCTGATCATTTCATATCCTGCTTAGAATTATTTTCTGTATTAAATTACTTTACTTGATACTGTCACGTTGGTCACACGGATTAGTACTATATGGATCCCTTCTTGAGTTGTTATCCCTTCAGGGAGCATCGGGGTACTCTATGTTCTGTGTGTTTCACTTACATGGCGTATCACTATGCTTCTTTGGTTCTTTGATCACTTGTGACATATACTCATATGATCACAGAGTCTTCTTTGAATCCTTATTTCATTTGTTGGGTTTCCTAGAATCTCTATTTATGGGACTACTATGTACCACCCTTTGGGGGCTTATCACCCTTTGGGGGCTTGCCACCCTTCGGGAGCTGTTACATGGAATCATAACATAACCTAGTTGGATCCTTATGTATTATTTGGGGGTACGGGGGAGTATAAATAGCCATGTGAACAATTCCAAAGTAGAATAGCCATGTACGCCTCTTTAGTATAGCCATGTACAGATCAAGCCGTTCACATGTCGACTTTGTAATCTAAATCACTAGTCACTGGTAGCTCTCTACTTATAGTAGATATTTCTATTACAGTTCTCTCTCTGTTTACATACTGCATTTCCTTCAGTATCTATATCTTACTTTACTGCATGATTATATTTTCTAACCTGCTATGAACTGCTGAGATGTTTTGTGCTCGCTCCCTTCCTGACTGGACCTGTTGAAAATTTTACAGAGGATGATGAGGAACCCTGCACCCCTTACTTTGGAGCTTGACTAGATGACACTCGCGACCTGGACCCCTGGAGAGGTTCAGGCAGCTGCTGAGGATGATACCTTGCATAGTATAGATAGCTTAGACTATTTTTTTCCATGTTTTAGCTGTTGTCTTTATTTTCAGAGTTGTATATTTTAGGTGATTGAGACTGGTAGTTGGTGAGACTTGTTATTTCATTTTTGTTGTACCTCCGTTGAGGATTTTTTATCTATTTCCATCGTGCTACATTCTACCTTAGATTGTGATTGAGTTGTACCTCTGTGTTGGCCTCCTTCTGGAGAGTATTTTCATGTTAGTTAGTTATAGTTCATGACCTAGAACGGCGTTCTACCGCTGACACTTCGGCGTAGGCTGGGCGCTGTTACGTACTCGTACCCTCACGATGGGTGCGGGTCGTGACACGTTTTTAGTGGTGGCCCATGCAGGTCGAGTTTGTGTAGTAGTATTCTAATTAGCGTATCACTACAGCCTGCAGTAGGATTAGGATTATTTTGAGGTACTCAATCACATTAGAAAAAACTCTTAACTGGATTCCTGCCATCTAAATTCCTGATACTTCCTTTAATAACTGTCCTTCCTTGAATTATCGTTTCTATCTCAGTATTGATTCCTTATTTGATCTGTCTCCAGGATGGTGATTGAGACACGATCGCATCGCTCTGGCCCAGTAGACGCTGGTGAGAGGCCTACCACCCCTCGCCTGATCGTCGACGCTGGGACCACAGCACCCTCTATTTCTGCTCATATAGGAGCTTCTGCAGCTTTTGGGAGTGCACCTCCACCTGTCCGGAGGTCTTCCCCCGTCATTCCAAATATGTACCAGCAGCAGTTACCTTCAGGGACAGTAGATGCGGCTCAGATGTTTACCCTCTTCCAGCAATTCATGAAGTTTCAGCAACAGATACAGCAGAGGCAGTCTGCTGATATCCGACAGAGCATACATGATACTCACCAGTTGGTCAGGACGACAGTGGAGCTGGTGGCTACTCAGCCACAGGGAGGCCAGATGCAGCCATATCAGCCGAGGACTCCAGACATCCATTCCTTCAAGAATATGGGACCCCGAGACTTCAAGGGTACAGAGGGCATCATATACGCTGACGATTGGATAGAGCACATTGAGAAGATATTCCGATCGGCACAGATATCAGAAGGATTACAGATCGAGGCAGCCGCCAGTCAGATGCAGGACTTGGCCCGTACCTGGTACCAGACGGACCCGAGGGTTGGTACAGCCGGTCAGACTTGGGCAGCGTTCAAGAAACTGTTCAAGGAGAAATTCTTTCCCGATACCGCACTCCGTGCTTTGGAGGCGCAGTTCGAGAGTTTGGTTCAGGGGAACCAGACCGTTGAGGAATACGCTGGAGAGTTCAGCCGTTTGAGCAGATTCATCGAGGATCTTACCGAGGTCTGGAAGGCGAGGAGGTTTCGCAGGGGTTTGATCAGAGAGATCAAGTCATATACCAAGAGCGACCGCGACGCCACTTTCGAGCAGATTCTGGTAGGAGCCATGACAGCGGAGGACGATCTTGGACTGAAGGAGAAAAGGATGCGAGATACTCAGGGAGCTAGTGGCAGTGCGGCCCGGCCGAGAGGCCCCACCTACAGTTTCAGCAGCAGATGCCCCGTTTGCAGATTCAGCCACAGTATCCGCAGCAGATGCCACCCCTACAGATTTAGCAGCAGTACCAGCAGCCGAGGGTCTACTTACAGCAGCGGCAGTTTTACGATCGTGTACCCTTTCAGCAGGCACAGCAGCCACAGAGACAGCAGCAGACCCCGGGACAGCAGCTTGTTATCATTTGCCCTTTTTGTAAGAGACCAGGGCACGATTGGGGCAAATGCCGGAAGAGGCTGGACAGATGTTTGCTTTAGGAAGGATCCGATCATCGTCTGAGAGAGTGTCCCGAGTCATCGGGATAGACAGTTCAGGGAGAAGGAGCTTGGGCTCCGGTAGGCCAGCAGACGGGATTACCCTTACCGACTCAGCAGTAGAGGTACATGCAGCATCAGCAGCAGGCTAGGAGGGGCCAGCAAGGGCGAGCTTTCGCCAGGATAGTCGCAGATTCTCAGGCCGTTGGAGATCTAGTTGCAGGTTCCGTTCTTTTGATTCAAATTCTGCAATTGCCTCTTATAACTGCCTTGAAATTTTGATTTCCTCTGTTCCTTGTTGATTTATCAATTTTGTCATGTTGTTCTTGTGTTATGTTTGATTTTCTTCTGAGATGAATCATATGGGCTAGGTCACCCAGTTATGGAATCTAGAATCTTCGATAGTCTTGTTATCTGGCATAGTGAGGACATATATTCAGATTTAGGACGTATTTCTCGGGTGTGGGAATTTATGGTTTTCGCTGCCAAGCATGCGGCAATGCGAAAATTTTAAATACCATGATTCTAGAGGTATGTGCCTTAGTCGAGGACTCTGTGATTATCGTAGCCTTGCTCACTAGCACGATGAAGATTCTGAGTATCATGATTTTGGACAGACGCATATAATTATCTGACGGTGTGTTTGAGACTTTGATTGTGGGGTGTTTGACCTAGAAGGACTACTACCATCTTAATTTCGAGGACGAAATTTTTATAAGGTGGGTAGGATTGTAACACCCAGTTTTTTCAAATGAGGGTAATTTTAAAATTTTGTATTTTAATTTATTTAATTATGGTATTTAAAAGTTTCTATGATTTTTAATCATTTTAAAACTATTTTAAATCATGACTTATGATTTGGTGTCTTGCTAGTGTAACCCTAGAGCCTAGCCATGTGATTAGGGTATTTCATTATTATTTCTAGATTGAGGGATATTTTACTCATTTTTGTAATTTTGGGAATTATTTGGAATTATTATGTATTATTTAGGTTTATTAGAATTAATATGATTATTAGTAATTTTTAGGGATTTTTAGTATAATTGATTTTGCGCCTATAGTTGACTTTGACTAGTGTTGACTAGGAGGCTAACCTAGAGATTAACCTATGTTATGACCACTTGGTTAGATTAAGTAACCTTGGTTTGACCTAAGTTAGTGAGGTTTAACTCATTGAAACTTGTTTGGAGAGATTAGGAATTTATTAGGCTAGAATGGCTTATGATTTCATAAGTCATGACTAATGACTTGAGACTTACAGCCCATAGGCCAACACCATGAACCAACCCTAACCCTAATCAGCCCATGGAAGCCACATTGATCCTTTCCCCCTATTTAGTCCCCTCCTAGAAATTAGGGCTAGCCTCCTTAGGAATTATTTGCTATTTTGGAAGAGGTGAGTCTTCATCTTTCTAAAATCATAGAAAATCTATTTCAACTCCATTTTCCTCCAAACCAATTGCAATAGGACCTAATTTTAGTCTACTTGTTGTTGGTAATAAGTATTTGCAGGAAAGAAATAATTTGTGGGAGTTTGGTGGCTTGAGGAACCCTTTCCATTTGGGAATTTTGACCCTTTGCTCATCAATAGGTATATTTCAATCTACTCCATGTAATTTCTGTTTAATTACATTTCTAGGATGCCCTAGCCCTAACCTAACTGTAGGAATAGGAAGCCCTAAAATTTGTGTCCATTTCGTGTCCTTTTTGGACATGTATCAGTGACACATACCAAGTGTTTGATGAAATGCCCCAAAGGGCATTTCATGTGATTTTTGAGATTGTGTTTGAATAGAAAATTAGATTTGGGTCTCGCTTACACATTTCCGGCATCCTTGTGTCATCTTAGTGTCGTGTTGGGTCCACACGGACATGCGAACACGTGGTCGCGCGTGCGCGTGCACAGGCACTGTGCATGCCCTGCTGCTCGGGCGCGATTGCGACACGGACACGCCTCCCCGACACGTGAGTTTTGACGTATAGCAAGGGGCCGACATTGACACGGGGCTCCCCAAGTTTCAGAGCCCCACGTGTCGTGTCAGACACGTACGAGCTCCTGTACCATTTTTGTACTGCACTATTTTCTGTTGAAAACGACCACTGACACGCGTATCTTGTGTCGCGTACACTGGCGTGGACACATGGCAGGGTGTCCTATCCCTAGCCCTAGTCTAGGTCGACCCTTGGACACAACCACGTGGGTTATGTCGTGTCGTGTCGTGCACGCAGACACTGTGAACACGTGCACGATGATTGTGCACTGCTGTGTCCAGTGTTTTGCTGTTTTTGGTTTTATATTGATTGGACACGTTTGTGTCCACCTGGGTGGACCCAAACTCGTGTGGGACACGTACACAATATGCTTAAACATTACCAACCACTGATTTATCATTTTAATTTGATTTTGTACATCAATTTTCCATTTCCCAATTAATTATTGATATCCTATTTGACAGTTCTTAATATCCTGTTTCCAGATTTTTGAATTGAGTTTTGACATCATTTTTAACCCTATATAAATTGTTATTTGCATGATATTAAGGCTCTAATATGTTCACCTACATGATTCCTAATAGTGTGTCGAAATTGGATTAATTTGGGACTGATTTATGGGTTAAAACTGAGAATGCAAGTAGGGGCTGAAAACTGAGTTTAATTTGGACTGTTAAACTGATTTTTGGGTCTCATTTGAATTGTATATGTTGTTCTTCAATATGTATTGACCTGGGCATTAGTGTGGACTGTTTTAACTGATTTTGGTGTATCTGTAAATCTGCAATAGAATGGGACTGCTGACCTGGGTTTGTTTGAGACCAAAACAGATTTGGGGTTGTATTGAAACTGAGTGTTATGGACTGTTTTAGAGGGGGGATTTCCTATGTAATCTCAATTTTCCTTACTGTTTTCATGCATCATACCCATTACTGTTTTACTCATGTTCACTAATTTTTCTGCACACTGTTACACTACCATATCACACTCACATTCACACTGTTACATACCATATGACACACACCCTCTAATCTATCACACATTCACACACCTATGTAATTGCCTCACTGTCCTCTACACACACACATGGCATCACATTCTCTCTCTCTCACATACCATATGTCACTCTCACTCTCACTATTTGACACACACTCTTGTATTTGACACCCACCCAATTCCCATGATACACACACACACATACACTTGGACACATGTTTATGTGTCCCCCTCTCTATACCTATGCATATATATATGTATTAACATTTAATGTTGTATGGTATACACATTAGCCTATAGGGTATATTCTAGTTATATTATTTAAATGGATCTGTATGTGTATTCCTATATTAGAGTATATAATTATACCCATGTGTACTATATATTAGATATATATGTGTTATGTGTATAGATGTTTTGTAGGTTGTATAGGCATGGTATTGCCTTAGCCTACGGCCTAGTCTCTTAGCCTATGGCCTATGGTTGTGCCTGCTTTTCAGTATGGAGCCTAGATTAGACTTGTTTAGTCTAGTTAGACTTAGAATAGCCTTGTTAGCCTAGTATAGACTAGTTTGACTTAGGTTTGACTTGGTTGACCTAGTTTGACTTCTAGGGTTGACCAGAGTTGACCAAGAGTTGACTTTGGTCTAGATTGACCTAGATTTATGTAGAACGCATTGTAGTGCATCTTATTACCATTCTGGACTTGTTGTGACTTGTGTTGCTCTAACTAGGAGCCAGGTACCTCATCTCGGACAGTACATTTTTACAGCTATTCAGATATCAGGCGAGTACATTCTCTGATCATTTCATATCCTGCTTAGAATTATTTTTTGCATTTAAATTACTTTACTTGATACTGTCACGTTGGTCACATGGATTAGTACTATATGGATCCCTTCTTGAGATGTTATCCCTTCAGGGAGCATCGGGGTACTCTATGTTCTGTGCGTTTCACTTATATGGCGTATCACTATGCTTCTTTGGTTCTTTGATCACTTGTGACATATACTCATATGATCACAGAGTCTTCTTTGAATCCTTATCCCATTTATTGGGTTTCCCAGAATCCCCATTTATGGCACTACTATGTACCACCCTTTGGGGGCTTATCACCCTTTGGGGGCTTATCACCCTTTGGGGGCTTGCCACCCTTCGGGGGCTGTTACATCGAATCATAACATAATCTGGTTGGATCCTTATTTATTATTTGGGGGTACGAGGGAGTATAAATAGCCATGTGAACAATTCCAAAGTAGAATAGCCATGTACGCCTCTTTAATATAGCCATGTACAAATCAAGCCGTTCACATGTCGACTTTGTACTCTAAATCACTAGTCACTGGTAGCTCTCTACTTATAGTAGATATTTCTATTACAGTTCTCTCTCTGTTTATATACTGCATTTTTTTCAGTATCTATATCTTACTTTACTGCATGATTATATTTTCTAACCTGCTATGAACTGCTGAGATGTTTTGTGCTCGCTCCCGTCCTGACTTGACCTGTTGAAAATTTTACAGAGGATGATGAGGAACCCTGTACCCCTTACTTTGGAGCTTGCCTAGATGACACTCGCGACCTGGACCCCTAGGGAGGTTCAGGCAGCTGCTGAGGACGATACCTTGCATAGTATAGATAGCTTAGACTATTTCTTTCCATGTTTTAGTTGTTGTCTTTATTTTCAGAGTTGTATATTTTAGGTGATTGAGAGTGGTAGTTGGTGAGACTTGTTATTTCATTTCTGTTGTACCTCCGTTGAGGATTTCTTATCTATTTCCATCGTGCTACATTCTACCTTAGATTGTGATTGAGTTGTACCTCTGTGTTGGCCTCCTTCTGGAGAGTATTTTCATGTTAGTTAGTTATAGTTCATGACCTAGAACAGCGTTCTACCGCCAACATTGCGGCGTAGACTGGACGTTGTTACGTACTCGTACCCTCACGATGGGTGCGGGTCGTGACAGTTGGTTGTGCTGTTTGGCTTTTACATGGAAGGCCTAGGTTCGAATCTGGTGTTTGGGTTTTGTAGAATTTTTCCATGGTTAACATTTTTGGGTGCTATTATATGCTTTTAACTTAGTATGGAACAATTTTTGAGACTGTTAATGGCCATTCTCCGTTCCTCTAACACGGAGAATGGTACATTTAGGACGGAGAATTGTACATTTAGGACGGTGAATGGTACATTTAGGACGGAGAATAGTAAATATAGGACAGAGAATGATACATGTAGGACGGAGAATGGTACATATAGGACGGGGAATGGTACATTTAGGACGGAGAATGGTACATTTAGGACGAAGGTATGACGGATAATAATACATGTAGGACGAAGAATGGTACATATAAGACGGAGAATGGTACATTTAGGACTGTTCTGTAGGGTTGTGAATTTTAAATAGTTTGGCTGTTTAGTTTTGCTTTGAATCTATATAAATTGGTTTTGAAGGCTCGTGAAGATGAATTAGTTTGGCTGTTTGGCTGTATAAATAGATTTTAAAGGGTTGTGAAAAAGAAACCAATGTTTTCGTATCGATCACCATTAATTATGGTGAATGGCACTGATACCACTAATATGAGTGGAATTTGCACCGCCAGAATTCATTTTGTATAAGGTAAAATCTGTGTTGGAAAATGGCGAAATCTCTTGGATATGATTACACTGAGATGTTGTATTAATGGTAAAATCTGTGTTGGAAAATATTGAAATCTCAGAAGTGAGTCGTCTTCGGCGTCATTATATCACAGTCCATTTTATTTATAAAAAAATAATCATGTAAAAAAATTAGTATTGACAAAAGTAAAATTTTGTCAAAATGGAGAATCGAACTCATAAAAAATATCTTGTATGTAGACTAGTGAAAAATATAAAGAAATGCATGCATGTATGCATGCTAATATTTTCATCATTCACCCCAGGAATGATTGATGATATCTAAATCATTATACATCTCGTATACAGGTTCCCCTAGTACTGGAATTACATTATCAAAGGGTTTTTTAAACGTCTGTATTGAATAACAAATTTTCCAGAGTTCGTCGTCGAAGTGCACGTTGAAGCACCCACGTATGTCGAGCACGCGAAGACCCTTGCAGTTCCATATGATAGATCGCAGCGTGTCTCCATTGAACATGCCGAATCCTATACGTAGGTGCTCGAGACGCGGTATCGAATCAGCCACGGCCTTTCCCTCCATCTCGTTTTTTGTGTCCAGCACGAACATGTTCCTGAGCATGAAATCTGGAGGGAGCATGTTCCTACTCAGCTTGACCAGACGGTGGCAATACTTTCTGGCGAAAAATATTCTAGTCGACGTGATATAGAGGCAGTAGCTAATGTCGAGTTCTTCCAGCACAGGAAGAAACTCCAAGTGTCTCACAAAAGTTTCATCACTCACGTCGCACTTCGGAATGCGCAGCACCCTTAGAAATTTTCCACTGTATTATAAAAATGGGAAAACATCAATAGAAATTAACAAAAGTATACGTAAAATTTTGTAATAGAAAAAATAAAGTACTAGAATAAGACCAAATGAAATTTTGCACTGGCCTTAAACATGCAAAAGAGAAGGCTGCTTCGTCGAACTTGTACGTGGAGAAGGACCCTAGATATCCCCCACTGCGAGCCACGAGCTTCATTACGGTCAAACTAATCTCAGCAGTTTGCTGGGTCCTCCGGCACCACTGTACCAAGTCGACGTTAGACCAATAGTCTAAGGGACCGTTGAGCACCTTCCACCACGAACGGCAAACTGGGGCCACGTTGCACATTACCTCGTCCGCCGGCATCCCCGACAGTACCAGTATCATCGAGAGAATCTCGGTAGGGATGACGGCCCATCCGCTGCTGTTGATCTTGCTCCTCTCCATTGCGACTGTTCTTCTTCTTCTCTCATTTGTTTCTCTCTAGTCGGATGGGTTCTCTTCTTTGGAAAAGACTATTTAACCCCTTGTTTAGGGGGGTGTAACCCGCCCGTGGAGGGGTATGACCGAACAAGGCACGAATCTATTGGAAAATAACGGTAATGCCACTGTATTAATAATAGCAATTAGTCGTTTTGGCTCCCAACATATTTGGGTGATGCCATCTCCCATTATGTGGCATCTGACATGGCAGATGACATAACAGCTGACATGGCAAATTTTAACCCCAAAAATTAATTACCCAATTTTTTTTAATGTTAATGTTAATGTTCATGCCAATATTAATATTAATGTTAATGTTAATGTTAATGTTAATGCTAATGTTAATGGTAATGTCAATGTTAATATTAATATTAATGTTAATATTAATGTTAATGTTAATACTAATTAATGTTAATTTAATATTAAATTATTTATTTACTATTAATGTTAATTTTAATATTAATTTTATTGTTAAATTTTTCTATGTCAGCTGTCATGTTAGCAACCATGTCATATGCCACATAATGGAAGATGGTATCACCCAAATTTTTTGGGAGCAAATAGAATTTTCGTAATATTAGTTTTAATTATATTGTAAATTTTAAATTAACAGAAAAGCCAATGTAGATTTAATATTAATGCTACTGTTAAATTTTTCTGATCATACCTCGATACTTACGATTGTCGACCGAGTTACCGTCTTCATCATTATCAAGTTTTCACCCGAATCATCGTCCTCGCTGGGGCGTGATGCCGCACGAGCCTGGAGTTGCGCTCGTGTAAGGCAAGATAACAGATTCACAATAGTGTTTATAGCTCAAATTGATAACATAAGCAGCGGAAGGAAAACGTAATATACAACAAGAATCTCTTTTATTGATAATGAACTAAAGGTTACAATGGCTCTGAATAGCCCAACTTAACATGCCAATTGGCTACAACTCTCATGATCTCTCTAGCTCACAAAGGAGTACATTGTTCCATACATTATGCCTCTTTATAGCCAACAAGTAGTCTTCGGCTGAACATCTCCATGTCGCAAGTCCGAACGCCAATACGGTAGCTCCTCTTGAACGCTAAGGACTCCATGCCTCGGCACATCCAAGCCGAGCCCCGCTCGAGCCGAACATTTCCTGAACTTGTCCATTACCGTGTCCCTGCGGCAGATACAGTTAGACATAATCTTAACATAAACATAGTGATCGTGCTCATCTATGTCCCATTTCGTCTATCCTGCAAAGTTAGAACTTTACATAAGAAATCATATCATTTCACTCAACCAACCAACCGTAAACTTAAACATATGCATAAGGGTGGCAGGCCCTGCGCCTGCACCCAGCGCTAATCTCAGCCTACCACCCCTATCTATATGAAGGTCACGGTGTTTCGCACCGTAATGCATCTTTGGCATCCTTATGTGTAAGACTATGATCGCTTCGATACGGGTTGCTAGCCCAATATCCGAAGGATCCCAAACTTACTGATATCGTAGCTTATCACAACACTGGACGGTCGCAACCCGTCCTAATGATGTGCACCATAAATACCATACATAATTCCCTCCTTTGAACTACTCGGTTGAATTAAGATGATGTGCACCATAAATACCATACATAAATTCTAACACCGGACGGTCGCAACAATATCATAGCTTATTGAGTATATTATATTGACATTGCTTGTCCTCCATTCGGAGTTGACCGTTCTCGACATGTTTTGATATTATAACTGTTGTTAGATAGTAGAACTAGACAGCGTTCTACGTCATTTCTGCGGTGTAGGCTAGGATGCTGTCACGCACTCATGCCCTTACTCCGGTTACGGGTCGTGATAGGGTGCGTGAGAAAGGAACAATGTCGCTACCAATTCGATTAGGACCGATAGGGCGGAATCGACCGGGTCGATCGAACGGGAATGGTTGAATTAAAATCTATTCCACGTTATGGAATGGCTTCTCTGGAACCAAGTCCCATATTCAGCGGGTTGCAGGTGATCGCGTAGGCGACGTCAGTGCAGCCAACCAGTCGCTCGCTTGAAGCAAGTCTAAGACGAGTGGCTGATCTCCTTCGCCTCGTCCCTCTTCGACGTCACTGGCATCACAAGCCATCCTGGACGTATAGCTTTGTTAATCGGGGTCCTTTCAATGCAAGTAGCTAGCTCCGATGCAAGTCCCCGCTTAACCTGTGCTGAAACCTTATGCACGACTATACCCTGTTTTCTCCTAGGTCGAAACGGTCCCGTGGCCCCGGGTTGCTGATCGAAGAAACTACCGTCTTGTCGACAAGTTGTCCATAACCGTGCGAATACATATTTTCATTTTAGTTATTAAGACATAGCCTACATTATCTTTAAAAGCTCAATCCCTTTCCCGAGTTTGTGCCCTTGCATTTATCCTTTCATTCGCAATAACATTATCGATTTACCTAGGAAGGGGGTCGAGAAGAGGAGGGTCAGCCACTCACCTTGAGTTTACTTCAGGCGAGAGAATGGATCTTAATTCAACAGTTCCCGTTCGATCGAGTCAATCGATCCCGACCTATCGGTCCCGACCGAATCGATAGCGACAGTGTTCCTTTCTCGCGTACCCCGTGGACGGAGTACGGGGCACGATGTAGGGACGGGGCACTACAGCTATAGACTAAGATGTCGTCTATGAACACTATCACGAACTGATCCAAATAGTGCATGAAGATACGATTCATGGGATCCATGAATACGGCTGGCACACTGGTCGCTCCCAATGGCATAAAAAAAATCCTAATGTCCATACCTCGATCTGAATGATGTCTTCTGGATGACCTTCTCTCTGACTCTGATCTGATGGTACCCTCATGACCGCAAGTCAATATTCGAGAATACAGCCGCTCCCTTGAGCTGATCAAATAAGTCATCAATGTACGATAATCAATACGTAATCTTGACGTACCATCCTTCTTCTTCACAAGAAGCATCGGTGCTCCCCAAGGTGATCCACTAGCACGAATGAATCCTTTGGTTCTGAGTTCTTCAATCATCTTGTACAAGATTTCCAACTTTGAAGGTGCCATCCGGTAGACTCTCTCCGATCCTGGTGCCGTCCCTGGAATCAAGTCGATGGTGAAAACTCTGCCTCACCGGAAAATGAAAACTCTGCCTCACCGGGAATACCAAAAATAATCATGCCAATATGGCAGTCTATTCTTGTGTATTGCTCCTTCAACCAATCCATTCCTAGGCCAAGGGACCGATTCGGCCCGCAGCAAAAGGGTCATCGTCTAACCCAGCTATAGTCCGTGATGGCTTGACATTGCCAGTAGCCTTCACACCCTTTCACTGCTTAATAAATGCACGTGACACGGGACGTGCTTGCTATACTTTGATAGCCCAACAAAACTCTTTTCTAATGTGTTCGTGCAACGACTTGACAAGCAAGGGCTACGTCAAGCCTTGCATCGAGGGAACGTGCTGTGCACGCATTCGACTTGAACAATCAAGTTCTTTGGGTGCATAGACTTAAGCAAGAAGCAGTAAAATATGACTTAAACTACGGAACAAGCGAATGTTAATATTAATTGTAGTTCCAATTACATTTTAAATAAAAAAGAATACAATTTTAACTTTAACTAGTTTGAAGTAAATGTTAAATCAAAAACTATTTTAAATTTTAGTATTAACATTAGTTTTAATAATATTTTAAATTTTAAATTAACAGGAATGCCACGGTATTAGAAATCTAGCTAGCTGATGTCACGTTGCTCGGGGATCGGTTAGTGTTCGTCTAAACTCGTACGTGCGAACTAGTTATTAGTAATGATAACCAAAAATTGAATTTTAAGTTTAAAATCTAGTCGAGCTCGATCCTTCCTCTTTATCCCATCTCCCACACTCTCTCTTTCTCTCTCTCTCTCTCTCTCTCTCTCTCTCTCTCTCTCGGGTTCTTTCTCACAGGTTGTGTTCCTTACACAACAGATCCCGTAGCATTAAATGCTCTGCATGTGTTATCCTACACAATTTAATAATAAACACTGATACCATTTCATTAGAAGAGTAAAAGTTGTCTTGGAAGTTGTAAAAAATTACTTTGTATTGTCTTCTCAATACTTTTTTGCATTGGAGATGACTTTTTAAACTTATTGTCATTTGTGAATATAGTCGCCTATGCAAGTTATTGTCTTCTGCCTCATGCCACATAGGATACACAACACATAACAAGACAATAGGGTTTCGTAGCATTAAATGATGTTGCATGCGTTATCCTACAGAAGAGGGCCACGTGGAGATTACTGTTGCATGCTTCCTCATGCATTATTAGCTACACAATTTAATAATACATGTACCTAGAAGACGAGAAAGTTGTGTTGTTGGAAGTTGTTTCCTTAAAATTATGCTTGCTCCTAGAATCACTCAAGATTTTTCATGAGCCATCAAAGAGGGCCACGTGGCGGAGTTACAAGGAAGACGAAAAGGTTGTGTTGTTGCCTGGCTGGAAGTTGTTCCTTCCTGAATAATGCTTTTTGTACCTCAAAATTGCACTTTCAAACTGTCCATCCTTACGTGGCAGCTGACGTGATATGTTGATCTGGCAACTGACGTGGCAATTTTTTTTAAATAAAACTAAAAATAAAAATTAACATTAAAGTTAATATTAACATTAACATTAACATTAATATTAATATTATCGTTAACATTAACAATAATATTAATATTAATATTAACATTAACCTTAACATTAATATTAACATAAATTAATATTAACATTAAATTAACATTGATATTAACGTTAAATTATTATGGAGAAAATTGGGTAGTTAACTTTTTGGATTAAAATTTTCCATGTCATCAGTCATGTCAGATGACACACACTATTATTTAACATGCCACATCAGATGGGAGGGCTATATATTAGAGGGACAATTTGGAGGTACAAATATAGCATTACTCTTTCTTCTTGTATTATTTCTTGTCCTTCGTTTCTTCTGCTGGTTTCTAACACACTTTATTTTCTTTAATGTTGACGTCACATGGAGAAAGTGATCGTCGTGTGGAAGATTTAGTCGATGAAGAAAGCTTCCTTTCAAGAGGACTGTCAGATGATTTGGATGATGATCAAAGTTTGGAAGATGTTAACTTAGGAGACAGTAAAGAACAAGATGAAAAAACAATGGAAGAATGCATCATAACGACGACGACGACATCAACGCAAACAAAAAAAATGTTATTTCGCATCACCCTTTCTAATGGATTTAAGAAATGTATTATATTTTTACATCTATTTCTCATGTTTATTTTGTTTTATTCTGTTCTTAGGGACGACGGTGAATCTCCATTGGATTTCGATGCAGCGACGATGAAAAAAATATTGCAGTCTGCCAACATTAACAAAGATCCAAAACATCTCTTAGAAGAAGATATTGTTGGCCTACAATTCAACTCTATTGAAGAAGTAGAGACATTCTACCGGATATATTCAAAATCATATGGTTTCAGTATTAGAAAGAACGAGGTAAAGAAAAACAAATCTGGGATGGTGATGGTCCGTAGTTGGTGTTGTTCGAATGCGGGATTCAGACACAAGAAATACAAGGAAGCTCCTAACAGGGTTCGTGAGCCAAGAAGTGAAAGCAGAAGTGGTTGTAAAGCAATTTTTCGTATTGGGTACACCGATAAAACAAAGATGTGGTTCGTCAAAAAAATTTATGTACATCACAACCATATCCTGGCGAATGATTATGAAACAGTTTTTTTGGGATCCCATCGTACGATATCACCCGCAGAGTTGGAAGAAATTAAGCTTATGAAGCAATCAGGGATGGGGACTGGACAGATATGAAATTTAATTGTCCAGAAGAAAGGTGGCTGGGATAAGGTTGGATGGACGAGAATGGATTTATACAACGCTCTAGCTCAAGATAGTAGAGCACTAGACGATGTTCATGCTACGACAACACTTACATTTCTTTAATCTAAGGAGGGCAGTGATCCAGATTTCTTCTACGCGTACAAGGTAGACGAAGATTCCAGATTGACCCATCTCTTTTGGGCTGACGGTGCATGTCGATTCGATTACGAATTATTTGGAGATTCACTAGCATTCGATTCTACATATAAAACAAATAGAAGTCAAATGCCGTTGGTGGTTCTAGTGGGTACAAACAATCGTGCGATGACTTGTGTGTTTGGGTTTGCAATGATCCATAATGAGACTGCAGAGACATATTCTTGGGTTCTAGAAAAATTCCTAGAGTGTATGAATGGCAAATTACCAGTGACAGTTCTCACGGATGGTTGCAGATCCATGAATAAAACAATTGAGGATTTAATGCCCAGCGTAGTTCATCGAACGTGCTCATGGCATATCCTAAAGAATGCTGCCAAACATGTACACCGAGAGGGTTTTCACAATAAACTGAGTCTTCTGATTAAAAGGTACATCGTACACTTGCTACTTTACTTTGAAGTATGTTGTTGTTACAATATCACAACTTTAGTTACTGTCTATGTTTTCTAAACAGGTACTATTCAGTCAAAGAATTTGAAAACCGTTGGCAGCAGATGCTAACAGATTATAATGTAGAGAACAATGAGTGGACCACTGTATTGTACAGAACGAGGGAGCGATGGACGGACACATTCCTACGTGGAAATTATTTTGGCGGTTCTACTGCAACAAATAGATGTGAATCTATGAACGCATTTCTGAAAAGGTTTTTGAATGAGAAGCTGCCACTATGGAAGGCCCTTCAAAATTGTGACTATGGTTTGGCGGCCTTACGTTACGACCAGATGGGTAAGCATGTCACTAATAAACTCTCAACACCAGTTGTGAATCAAACTAGCATGGTCGTAATAGAAGGTAAATTTACCGCAATTTACACTAAAATGGTGTTTATAGATGTAAGGAAGGAAATCACACGTTCTGATGCATATACTGTTCTCCATCATCACATCATAAGAGAGGCAGAAGTTTGTACTGTCCAAAAGTATATGTCGCCAAACAGTGTCAACCGGAAGGTTACATTTGATCCGGCCGACAACATCATAAATTATGAATGCTTGTGGATGGAGACCAAGGGGATTCCTTGTAGACATATTTTTTCAGCAATGAAGAGATTGCAAATTGGAGATATTCCAAAGAACTTGATAAAATCTCGTTGGCTCAAGGATTGCAAAGAGAGTTATCTCTTCGGACCTGGCTCAGAAAGAAGATTCATCCACCCAGACAGTATTGAGAGCAGAAGGTATGGTGGTATTAATGAACAAGTTAATCTGTTTACATACTATTATAAAAAATTAAGCAAAATACAAGAGAGGGGAACGGAGTTGAGGTCGTCTGTTCTGATGGAGTTGAAAGAAATGGTGACCGATATTGGTGAAGAAGAACAAATGGTAGCTGATGCAGTTCATGGTGTGCATGAAGCTTTAAAAGAGCCAAATCTGGTAGCAACAAAAGGAAGGCCTTCTCAAGGGAAATCAAGCCATCCTACAGAAAGTAAGCCTATCCCGAAGCCTAGAGTATGTAGAGTTTGTAAAAAATTGGATTACAATTTTCGTAATTGTAAGTACGAAAGCGAAATAGCGACAAAGAGCAAATGGAATAAAATGAAACGTCGTTGACTTAAGACAATGTCTTTCTTATGCGGCAAGATGTCATTCACACGAGACAATTAGATAAAAATATGTTCTCCAATGCAAAAGTTTGAGAAGACAATTAGATAAAAATAGAGAATATCAAATTCCAAGTTCAAAATGGAGTATATCAAAAATGGAGAAAATATGTTCTCCGTGCAGTTCAAAACGGAGAATATTATTCTCCGTTTCAAATGACATGGCGAATATCATTCTCCGTTTTAAATTAAAACGGAGAATGAACATTCTAATGTGTTTTTAACACTGGGAATCTTATTCTCCGTTTCAAATTAAACGGAGAATGCCGTTCTCCGTTCCAAATTAAACGGCGAATAGAATCCTCAATCGTTTTAATACTGGGAACGACATTCTCCGTGCAGTTCAAAACTGAGAATATAATTCTCCGTTACAAATGAAACGGAGAATATCATTCTCCGTTTCAAATTAAAACGGAGAATGAACATTCTAATATATTTTTAACACTGGGAATGCTATTCTCCGTGTAATTCAAAACGGAGAATTCTATTCTCCGTTTAATAAAACACGGAGAATGCTATTGTGGTGTCGTGGTTACAATGCTAGACTTATATTTAAGAGGTCATTGGTTCAAATCTTGACTATAACAAAATTCTGTTTTATTTATACTTTTTTTGTAAGTTATGTATGGGGCCCATTTAAAAGGAAAAAAAACTTTGATACAGGAGAGAAACTTTGATACAGTAGGGGGTATCAAAGTTTTGATACCCCCTATGTATGACATATGGGCCATCTCAAAATTTATGTGTATATATATGTTTACACGTTTTACAAAGCATGAGGGGCTCACATGTCATACATAGGGGGTATCAAAACTTTGATACAGTAGGGGGTATCAAAGTTTTGATACCCCCTATGTTTGACTTGTGGGCCCTCTCAAAATTTATGTGTATATATATGTGTACACATTTTATAAAGCAGGAAGGGCCCACATATCATACATAGGGGGTATCAAAACTTTGATACCCCCTACTATATCAAAAAAAAACTTTGATACAGTAGGGGGTATCAAAGTTGGCAGAATTCGAAGGAGCAGATTTATTGGTATTAATGGCATATAAATGGCAGTAGTTGGGAGAGTTTGTTCTAGTCTTACTTAACTTTACTTGAGAAGGGGCAGATGCATTGGTATTGATGGAAATTAATTGAATTGAATTCGAAGTGGCTGCCACTTGGCGCATGAATCCGAGTTGTTCCATGCCTATAAATGGCAGTAGTGTAGGGAGAGTTTGTTCTCGTCTCACTTAGCTTTTCTTGTGGAGATGGACTCTAACGATCCCCCGTCTTGGCAAGACGCTTTCCTTTTGGTTGTCGATCTCCTCGTTCGAAGAAGCTTTGGTGGTGAAGTCCTTCAGAAGACTGAGATGTGCCTGGGTTTAGATTTATTGCCAACCCACGCTCTGTCGAAGCGCCCGCACGTTGATTGGCTCAGACTATGCATGGTGTTCCTTTGCCGTAAGGAGTTCATTTCTTCGACGTGTTCTATTGGTCCAACGATGCACGGTTGTGAAGTCCTTCAGAAGACTAAGAATTGCCTGGGTTTGGATTTATTATCGTTCCATGCACTGTCGACACGCCCGCACGTTGATTAGCTCGGACTATGCACGGTGTTCCTTTGCCGCAAGGAGTTCATTTCTTCGACGTGTTCCATGATGAAGAAGGATGCCTTTGCACGGTGCTCTGCCTCAAGGAATTCTTTGCCTCAGTGAGTTCCTTTGCTCGGAGGATGCACGATGAAGTGACTTGCCTCAAGGAGTCATCCAACGGTTCCTATGCTCTGACGATGCACGATGACGAACATCTACCACGTGGACATGAACTGAAAGACGACGGAGAACAACACTCCTCCTTCATAGTCGAAGCTTTCAATTGAATTCCTTAAGGCAAATCACTTCATTGTGTTTCGTCAGAGCATAGGAACCTTTGGATAACTCCTTGAGGCAAATCACTTCATCGTGCATCGTCAGAGCAAGAGCAAGATGAATTTCTTGAGGTACAGGAACAGAAGCAAAGGAATTCCTTGAGAGCAAAGGACCTTGCAAAGAAATTCCTTGAGGCAGAGTACCTTGCAAAGGCATCCTTCTTCATCCTGGAGATGCACTCTACCGATCCTCCACCTTGGCAAGACTCTTTCCTGTTGGTTACTGGAAGAGCCGTAGGGTTTTGATTGAAGAAGCTTTGGTGGTGAAGTCCTTCAGAAGACTGAGATGTGCCTGGATTTGAATTTATTTCCAACCCACACTCTGTCGAAGCGCTCATACTTTGATTCGCTCTGACTTTGCACGAAGTTCCTTTGTTCATGGAGTTCCATTGCTCTGACTATGCACGGAGTTTCTTTGTTCAGGGAGTTCCATTGCTCTGACGATGCACGATGAAGTGATTTCCTCAAGGAATTCCTTTGCCTCAAGGAGTTCCATTGCTCTGCGATGCCCGCACGCAGCTCACATTCAACTTTTTTCTTGATAGTAGAATTTTATGTAGTATTTCAGACTTTTATAATGTAAATGTAACTCAAAAGTCAAACTTTTCGTGGTTTTTACAATGTAAATGTAACTCAAAAATGATTTTATTATAAAGACAGATCAGAGCAGACATTATAAAAGACAGAAGTTCTATTGAAATCTAATTCTTAGCCCATACCAACCTCATCATTGTAGTCTTCTTAGCCCATACCAACCTCGTCATATTCTCATCAAGCTCATCTTCATTCTTATTTTCAAACTAAACGGAGAATAACATTCTCCGTTTCAAAAGACACAGAGAACGTCATTCTCCATTTTAAAAAAATAGAGAATGAACATTTTAATGTGTTTTACCACTGGTGTTTGCAAAAAACAAAAGTTGATCTTTATTTCACAAACTTTGTAATAAGATTACAATAGAATTCTGGGAAAGTACAACTGTAGGAATCCGATCTGAAGACGATCGCTTTATCCCTTGGACGATGTGAACTTTGAAGACGGTAGCCTCTGAAGTTGAAGACAGTAGCCTCTGAAGAATGCAGCAGCACTTGGGCAAGAACTCCTGAACTCTCTGCTTTTGATTCTGATTTTTCTGATCTCTATGTGATCCGTGTGTGATAATGAAGACATGAAACTCTATTTATAGAGTTCTGGAAAAAACTAATTTTTAGTTATTCTAAATTGTACATGATAGATTGTGCAGACACTGGATTGCGCAATCAGCAAACTGTGCTGGCAGTTACTCGATCGTGGACCACCTGTATGTGACGCGTGGTATTGTTTGATTGAAATATGCTTGGTCGTGTACAAACGGTTGCCACATGGTGAGTAATTGATAGCATGTAGGCCATGTGTCATTGTCAGTTGTCTTAATGGAGTGCGCCACATGAACTGCGCTGGCCTCAGATTGTGCTAGATTGATTTACGCTGTAGAGAGTCTGGCAGATGGCGCTTCGATTGAACTGGTAGCTTGTGCTGCATGTACAGCTGTCCTCGAGCGCTGTGCTGCACAAGAAACGAACTGTTTCCTTATTTTTTGAACTGTCAGCTGTCAGAAGATCTAATTTTCTATCAGATAATGATGACAAGGCCACGTCAGCTTGCGCACTTGGATGAGTGCGCAGTTCATCTTGCGCAATTGAGTTGATGCGCAATCTGTCTCCTGCGCAGTTCATTTGAAGGATGCACACTTTGATTTTCATTGCTTTGTTGATGGGTGCAACTTGATTTTTAGGACCTACAAGAAACCCTTCAAAGTTTTCAAAATTTGAAAATATTCAAAGTTTCGAAATACTTTGAATTTTGATTTTAAAATCAAGTTGCACAAGTAATGACTTGTCTGCGCAATTGGAGGAGTCAGCTCCTATTTCTTCGACGCAATCTGAGGCGACCGTTCACTTTCGAAAAACTATAAATAGTTCTCATTTTTCCTTCTATCATTCTTTACTTGTTTCCAGATATTTGAGAGAGAGAAAATTCCCGAGCCCACTCTGACTCTTCTTCTTCTTCCGTCAACACTAATGGCTCCAAAATGCTCCGCCGTCGACAAGGGCAAAGCCCCCGCCGAGTCTTCGACTCGGGCTGCGCTGTGCATTTCACGACACTAAGTCGGTTATCCCGCACTGCAAGGTAGCCGCTCGATCAAAAACCCTTTTTAGGGTTCTTCGACATGATTGAATCTTCAAACCTATCTCTTTTTAGAGATTTGTTATATTGTGCCGCCCTGTTTAGGGTTTCGGTTGCACAAACCCAATAGTTTTCATTTTATGAAGACTATTTTCTTGCACAATCATTTAGAAAGCGCTGGCAAAAGTCTGCGCATTCTATCGGTTTGCGCAGTCTGTCCAGCGCAAACTGTTGCCTTGCGCAAGCTTGTTAGCGCAATCTGATAGCTTGCACAAGTAAATATGTTGGCACAACTGGACAGTTTGTGCATAGAAGTTGTTGCGCAATCTGATGTTTTACAGACAGCGCAATCTGATGCTTGCACATTTGCTGATTTTTTTTGGACAGAATCTTTGGTTTTGCATGTACAATTCTGTCTTTCTGTTTGATGCAGTTAACATCAGGGAAAACTCGGACTATGAAGTCTTTGCAGGGACCCTTGCTGAAACAGAGTTTAAGGAAGATTCCATGTAACTTTTCCCCAATATGCTCTGCCATCTTTCCGTCAAGCCATCTTAGTAGCACAAGACAACGAAACCTTATTGAGTCTGATGAACGGGCAGCCTCTGCAGACTGCCGATGCCATTATTCACAAGAAACCCCTGTTTCTATTTGGTGAGGCTATTGATAAAAGTTCTCAGCCGAGACCACGTGTTGAGCAGAGACTCCTTCAGAGAGACGAGAAAATGATACTCTTGCCTGAGACTTCCAGGTGTCTTCCCTTAGCTCGCTATGCTCATGCGAGTTATCCCAGGAGAATGGACTGGATATTACTCCTCTCCAGCAAGCCAGAACAGGGAACATCTGTGTAAAGAAGAGACCCAACAAGAAGGACATTTTATAGTTCTTCGGAGCGTCATAGCCCTCTGCTCAGGGGATTGAAAGCTGGGTGCATCCCACCAGAGAACTCTTCCCTGCTGCTGCCGGTCCGAACACCGATCTTTGCAAATGAATTCGCGAAGGTCGAGGGAAGATATCCTGATCAGGACATCCGCTTGACAGGTCTGGTGAATCCAGATAACAAAAGGTGGAACTGCATAGCCAATTGGATATTGGCTCAGTTCGAAGAGAGGCTCAAGGAAATTGAGTTGTACCAGGCAGTATACTCCACAGTGTACGGCTTTTAACCCAATCCTCACTTATTCCTGGCTTTGGCAAAGATACAACTTCAGGACAGGGACTTTCATGATGCCCGGTGGAGAAATTGGGCTGGCTCTTCATGAGATGAGATACATCTCGAGTCTACCAATAAGGGAATTCCCTTATGAGGAATTTGTCCCTACAAATGACGAGTTGGACCGACTTCGTCAGGAAAATGCTGAAATGGTGGACGTTTTTAAAGAACTTATGTCATTATAAGATCTGCTCCTTATATTACAAGAGTGGTTCTTCTGGTACTTGCTACTCATCAAAGTGGTTGCCTTATCTCTTTCTTAACCACATCATAGAGAAGAAGACTAAGGATCATGATAAGTGTAACCCTAGCTTCTTCAGACCACTCATCCGCAGTGAGGTGATCGGACTGATGGAGGAGAACAAAGAAATGGACATCAGGGTCGATGATGAACTTCAATATTCTCCTTTTAAGACAGGAGATGTTATTGAAAGTTTCATAAGGCTGGGTGTCACGCCCCAGAACCAGAATACTGGAGAGCGGGGGAATGACCCAGCCACTACGTATTACGGGTAGATGAATACCGTATAATACGATCAATGCTGTCCAAAAGACGAGGGGTGCATAACATGAAAGTCTTACTATGGTCACTTCACATCTATTGTCTCAATCATCCAAGCAAGAAACAGTAATAGAGAACATGTAAGATAAAGCAGTAAGGCGTTCCAAACGCTCTGTCAAAATGTTCTTGATATCTGGCTTTACAAAACATAGCCAGATTGATGTAGCAAAAGTATACACAATTGTTATCAGCTGCAGTCTGACTTAGTTACAATTATGTAAAAGTAAGTACAAGACGATCCAACTAACATGTCGGTACCAAACGGCAAAGTATAAGGTAAATACAAAACGCGGGGAAGTAAGAAACCCACTCGAGTCCTCCTGCGATCATCCTCTAGTGTGACCATCTTGGAGGTAGAAGTACGCTGAATCCTCGGGGACCGGCTCTAAATCTGGCCAAGCAAAACCAGAGAGGTTAGACCTCTAATAGCAAGTACCACAAGAAGCACGACATGAGAACTAAAACCGGTAAGTAAAAGAATATAATAATAGATCTCTGCTTTCCACTAGGATTCACATCACATCACGACACTTCGAACCAACCTCCCAACCAAACAAGGACAGAAGTTGGCCCGCCATGTCCTGACATTCTGATCATCCCAGTTAGGTAACAGAGTAGTACAGTACACAAACAAATCATCTTGAACGGCCAATCAAATCCTACGGCTTGCTATTGTGAGTCCCAGGTTATCCTGGAATTATGCAATTAGGGATTCCTCAGTTCTTACTATGTGCAAGCAAGGCTAGTCTATCCAGTCAACTATGTGCACCATGCATGAATTAGACGAGTCCTAGCAGGACGCCCGTCAATATACAATATACAATAATAATAAAAGCAGATACTGTTCCCTGTCCGTGTGGCAGATTTACAGTATCTATGGGAACTAGCCGGCCCGTCGGGTACTACTCGTCCCAAGGGGGCTGCCATATAAGAACTCGAGAATCCATTCTCTCCATGCCATCATTATTTTATTTAACTTAATAGTCCCTACGTTGAGTGAAATCCCATGCCGTGGAACATGGTCATTCAAATGAGTACTTTCGTACGAGGTACGATATGCACAACTCTACAACGATACCCGTACGGCTAGGTTGTAGGTCTTACATAGCGTAATGCAACAATCAAATCTAACCACGGAGTAATCATGCCTTGACCATAAAGTACACATGCTTCTTTTATAGAAAATAAATAAATAGATTGAAGCCTGCATGTGCCTGTATGTCAATATTCGGGATCGGCTAATCGATCACAATAGTTATTACATGAACGTGTCTCAATCATTCATTTCAATAAGACGACTAGCCAGTCTCTTAGTTCCAACTATGACGTAATCAATTTAGTCAAGATAACCATCGTCATTAATGGTGACAAGGCATGAAAGTTAATTAGCATTAAATGGGGTCGAGTCTATAACTCTCAAGGTCAAGTTCCAGTCTTGCTGGGTAGCCATAAACTAATCAAGACACAGGGCACTAATACACAATCCTTAACATGCTATGATTTCCAAGTTCATGCAAAATGGGCGTAAGAATATAATAGGGAATTATCATGCCATTATTAAATGAATAAATTATAGAGAAATAGAAACACCAAGGTTAGATTACGCCAAGTCGGGCTACGCTCAAGTCAGGCTACGCTCAAGTCAAGCGTATGAGGTCCATACGACTCCCTACTATCCAAGTCAGCGTATGCAAGTCATACGCTCCCAAAAGCCAGCGTATGAACTCCATACGACTCCTGACCATCCAAGTCAGCGTATGCAAGTCATACGCTCCCAAAAGGCAGCGTATGAACTCCATACGACTCCTGACCATCCAAGTCAGCTTATGCAAGTTATACGCTCCCAAAAGCCAGTGTATGAACTCCATACGACTCCTGACCATCCAAGTCAGCGTATGCAAGTCATACGCTCCCAAAAGGCAGCGTATGAACTCCATATGACTGACCATCCAAGTCAGCGTATGCAAGTCATACGCTCCCAAAAGGCAGCGTATGAACTCCATACGACATACGCTTCCAAAAGGTAGCGTATGCAAGACACGCTTCCTAAAAAGGCAGCATATGGACTCCATACTGCGCTGCGCTAAAGAGCGCACACAGCTCAGTAACGCAAGCTAAAAAGCCAGCGTACACTGCTCACTGTCTTCTTCAAACAGCAAACTCCATGGTTGCACCCCAAAGCTTCAAAAGTCCATAACTTGGCCAAAACAAGTCCAAATCCAACTTTCCAAAGGTCAAAATTGGGTAGAATAAAACTCTCTACAACATGGAACCATCAAAACTTGCAAACAAAGAAGTTTGATAGATCAAAACCACAAAAATCCAAAAATACTAATTTTTAGATCTACAAAAATTAAGACTTCGAAATGAGAAATGCCAAGTTCTAAACCCTCTTAGGATCACGAGAGGAAGGCAAATGAACTATAAAAACATGGGTTCTCATGGAAAGTAAGTTGTACTTGCCTATGGTTGGTAGGTGGAGAGAGTAAGGAAAGAAAGAAGAAGTAATGGTGAAGGAGTTTATGAAGAGAGAGAAAGAGATAGAAGCTTTAAATGATGGGGTGGTAGGTGGGAGTTGGGCCGGGTCCAATGGGTCGGATTGTAGGGGATCCAACCAAGGCCAACCCAAAGTCTAGCTAAAGCAGAGAAATAAAAGCAGAAAGTAAAGTGCAGAAATAAAATTGCAGAAATATAATTGCAAAAAATAAATTAACATGAAAATTTAAAGAGCAGATTAATTAATTAACATAAAATTAAAGAAATTTAAATACAGGATAATACATGATAAATACTAAATAAATACATTCAAGTAGTACATGTATAAAAATATGCATTCTGGGAACGGGGAGTGACATCTCTACCCTCCTTAGAAAAATTTCGTCCTCGGAATTTCAAATCCAAGCAGGATAGAAACCTCGGGGCTAAACTAATCTAAGTACAAACAATTTAATCAAGCAATCATTCTATATTTAACAATCTTCGATATCAAGCAATCCTACCCATAAGGTGATAAGCATGAGGAATCAAGACAATCAAGGTACACAGAAAAAGATATACCTTGTGAGTCAAACAGATGTGGATACCGTGATCGGATATCATCCTCACGTTCCCACGTCGACTCTCCCAAAGAGTGATAACCCCAAGCAACCCGAACAAGGTTAATTGTTTGGTTCTTGAGTATCTTCTCTCTTCGGTCCAAGATGGACACAGGCTGCTCCTCGTAAGACAGGTTGGTACCAACAACCAGCTCAGAATGATCAAGGACATGGCTTGGGTCCGATACATACCTTCGCAACTGAGATACATGAAATACATCATGCACCTCCCGTAACGAAGGTGGAAGGGACAAACGATAAGCAACATCGCTACCCTATCAAGAATAACAAACGGGCTACGTATCGTGGACTCAACTTCCCGCGAAACGCCAAATCTAATGACCCACGGGTAGGTGAGATCCGCAAGAACACGTGGTCCCCAACAGAAAACTCTAGCGGCCTACGATGTTGGTCGCCCACATGACGATGCCGATCCTGCACAACACGAAGTCGCTCTCTAATTCCCTTAATCACTTCAACCGTCTGGATAATCATTTCTGGGCCTAGCATCTTCCTTTCCCCGATATCATCCCATGCTAGTGGCGATCTACACTTCTTACCATATAGTGCCTCAAATGGCGCCATCTGGATACTGGCTTGATAACTGTTGTTGTATGAGAACTCAACTAAGTGCAGGTGGCCTTTCCAAGATCCTCCAAAATCTAGAGTGCAAGCTCGTAACATATCTTCTAAAGTCTGAATCGTTCTTTCTGATTGTCTGTCCGTCTGCGGATGGTAAGCCGTGCTAAATCTCAACTTGGTACCCAGACTATGATGCAAGCTTTTCCAGAAATGTGATGAAATGGGTATCTCGGTCTGATACAATACTGACAGGGACTCTATGCTGCCTGACTATCTGTTGCATATACAACTCTGCCAACTTTTCTGTAGATTGCCCTACTCTGAAAGGAAAGAAAATGTGCTACCTTTGTAAGTCGGTCCACTATCACCCAAATAGCATCTTTACCACTTGGTGATCTTGGTAAACCGGTCACAAAGTCCATTGTAATATGCTTCCACTTTCATTCTAGGATAGGAAGCGGTTGCAATAATCCAGCTGGCCTCTGCTGCTCTGCCTTCACTTGCTGACGTACCAAGCAACGGAAACAAATCTGGCTATCTCCCTCTTCATTCCGTTCCACCAGAAGTGTTGCTTGATATCCTGGTACATCTTGGTCCCTCCAGGATGTACAGAATACTGAGAACTGTGAGCTTCTGCCATAACCTCCTGTCTGATATCTCCACTAGGCACACACAGACGTGATCCAAACCTAAGTGTACCATCTTCATGAATTCTCATCTCCTTCCTGAGTTCTGTCTCACATTCTGCCCTAAGCTTCTGAATCCTTGGGTCCTGTGCCTGAGCTGCCTTGATCCTATCTACTAAGTCAGATTGGACTTATAGACTTGCCAGAACTCCTACATCATTAGGAAGTATAACTTCTATGCCCATCTCCTGAAGGTCTTCTAAAATATGCTTCTGTGTTGTCAACATAAATGTGCCGCCCCTTCTGAGAGCGTCTGCTACCACATTAGCCTTGCCTGGATGATACTGAAGCTCCACGTCGTAATCCTTGATCAACTCCAACCATCTTCTCTGTCTCATGTTCAGCTCCTTCTGAGTAAAGATGTACTTCAGACTTTTGTGGTCCATGTACATCTCCACTCGGTCACCATATAAGTAATGCCTCCATAGCTTCAAAGCAAATACTACTGCTGCCAACTCCAAATCATGAGTTGGGTAATTCTTCTCGTGGTCCCGAAGCTGCCTAGATGCATATGCTATCACCTTCCGTGCTGCATGAGGACACATCCAAGTCCTTTACCTGACGCATCACAATATACTGTAAATCCTCCGGATCCAACTGGCAATGTAAGAATGGGCGCTGATATCAACTTCTGCTTTAAATTCTCAAATGATGCCTGGCATTCTGCCGACCAAACGAATGGCACATCCTTCCGTGTCAAGCGGGTCATGGGTGCTGAAAGTCTTACAAAATTGACACAAACCTTCGGTAATATCCTGCCAATCCCAAGAAACTCCGTACATCAGCTACGGTCTTGGGTACTAGCCAACTCTCTACTGCTTCTACCTTCTTGGGATCCACTGCTACTCCAGCTCCTGATACGATATGACCCAAAAATGAAATGTGATCCGTCCAAAACTCATACTTGATGAGCTTGGCATACAACTGGTTCTCCCTCAAAACCTGCAACACTTTCCTAAGGTGGTCTTCATGCTCCTCTTCACTAGCAGAATATACAAGAATGTCGTCAAGAAATACTACGATAAACTGATCTAAATACGGCATAAAGATGCGGTTCATCAAATCCATGAATATTGCTGGAGCATTGGTCAAACCAAACAGCATTACCAAGAATTATAATGCCCATACTTCGACCTGAATGCTGACTTGGGAATATCTTCCTTCCGAACCCTCACTTGATGGTACCCTGAACGAAGATCTATCTTGGAGAAAACTCTGGCCCTGCTCAACTGATCAAATAAATCGTCGATCCTGGGTAATGGGTACTTGTTCTTACTGTTGCCGCGTTAAGCTTCCTGTAGTCGGTACACAATCTGGATGATCCATCCTTCTTCCCCACAAGTACCACTGGTGCTGCCCATGGCGATATGCTAGCTTGGATGAACTTCTTCTCCTTCAATTCCTCTATATGCTGATATACCTTGGCCTGCTCCGAATCTGCCATTCTGTATACCCGATCTGATATCGGTTTAGTCCCAGGTGCCAATTCTATACTGAACTCAATACCTCTAACTGGTGGCAGACCGGGAAGTTCTTCGGGAAATACGTCTAGAAATTCTTCAACTACCTTCGGGACCTGAACTTCTTCCATTATCGTTATTACTCCTTGCTCTTGCTGAGTTGCCTCTGATCTGACTAAGGTGAATATCTTCATGCCTGGAATATCAAAAGATACACTCCCACTACGATAATCTATTATCGCATGACTGTCTTTCAGCCAGTCCATGCCTAAGATAACGTCGAAATTTCCAACAGAAATTCTATCAACCGGGCGGGTAAGGAATGCCCGCAAACTACAATGCTACATGCTAGAATAACTCTATCCTACGAGTCCATTACCAGTGAGTATATTCAACCTCCTGATAATGCCTCAAACTCATTCCTAGTTGTGTTGTAAATTGTGCAGATATAAATGAGTGTGATGCTCCCGAATCAAACAATGCTACTGCGAGATATGAGGCGACGAGAATGTTACCTGCCACAACATCTTCCGATGCTAATGCCTCTTCTAAGGACAGAGTGAATGCCTGTCCTCGACCTCCTTGCTGGTTCCCATGTTACGGCCTAGCCTGGTGCTGCTGCTGGCCCCTTCCTTGATGATGCTGGGGTGGTCTATGCTGGTGTTGCTGCATCGGCGGTCCCTGCTGCCGAAATATCTGAGCCTGCGACATTAACGGGCGCTGTGCCAACGGTCTCACTGCTACCACTGGTCCTCAATATTGTCCTGCCCCTGGTGCTGGCAGAGCAGGAAACTGCTGCACTGGTCCTCCTGACCTCGAATTCATGGGACATGTGGTAACCGATGATCTGGATTTCCACATATCAAACACTGCCCGTTCAATATCCGACACACATCTCTAGTGTGCCCCATCTTCCCACAATAAGTGCAGCCCGCAGGGGGTTGCTGGTTCTTCCTCTGTTGCTGTTGCTGTTGCCTTGGTGGTGGTGCTGGCCCTCGCATCACCACATCGTGGATGCGAATGCCAGGGGGGTGTTGTTGTTCGGGGCGCTGCTCCCCTCCTCCTTCTATCTGACTGTGGGATCTCTTCTGACCTCCAGTCCTTGCCGCAAGCCTCTGAATGGTGATCTCATGCCTGCGGGTTGCTGTCAATACTTCATCAAAAGTCTGGTAGTTGTGCCCCTCTATCAATTACAAGAGCTCAAGATGAAACCCTTGCTGGAACCTCATCGCCCTCTGGCGCTCCGTTGCTACCATCTCTGGGACAAACTACTCAATCTGCAGAACTCTGCTGCATAAGCATCTACCGTCTTGCCGGCCTGCTTGAGGTTGATAAACTTCTTTGTAGCTCAAACTGTGCCACAACTCCATAATACTTTGTCTTGAATCTAGCAGTGAAATCGTCCCAAGCCACAGGACGTCTGATGCCTACTTCCTCTGATTCCCACCAATCACGTGCGAGATCCTGAAGTAACAACTTCACTAGATCCACACGTTCTTCTGTCGGTACCTTAGCGGCTGTCAGAATAGCCTCAATGTCTTAAGCCATGCATCTGCTGAGATGGCATCCCTGTGCCTTCGAAACGGCGGGGGTTGTACTTGCAAAACCGGGCTGACGCTCCTGAATCTGTCCTCGCCCCTCTTTCCAATGCCGTCTGTAATCCTTGGTTGAGTAGTACATTCTGCTCTTGTAACTGAGCGTGCATGCGCTGCTGGGCTAACATCTGGTGTTGCTGAGTAGCCATCATCCCTCCATGATCTCCAGTAGGGGGTGTGTCCAATTCCACATGGGTAGGTGGAACTATTGGTGGTGTTGGAACCTCGGATACTGCGGTCCAACTGCTGGTTCTACTATACCTCTTCTTAAATAGCCTCATGAAGTGGTTCTGACCCTTGTTGCTGACCAACCTGGTCAGGTTGTCCATGCTGCCCTTGTTGTTGTTGTCCAGCTCTGACAGATACGGACGAGGTGCCCCTAAGAAAAGGGACAAGAGAACAATCAAACGACCGGACAGGCAAGATCAATGAAGTCAAGGGATACTGGAATGTCAAGCCAGAATCGAGGAACGAATCATGAGATCAAGGGGAACATATGTGATTGAGACATCCTACAAATCAAAACACCCCACAAGTCTGAAATCAGACCTGCATGGGCCACCACTAAAACCTTGTCACGCCCTAGAACCAGAATACTGAAGAACGGGGAATGACTCAGCCAGCTACGTATTACGGGTAGATGAATACCGTATAATACGATCAATGTTGTCCAAAAGACGAGGGGGTGCAATACATGAAAGTCTTACTATGGTCACTTCACATCTATTGTCTCAATCATCCAAGCAAGAAACAGTAATAGAGAACATGTAAGATAAAGCAGTAAGGTCCCAAACGCTCTGTCAAAATGTTCTTGATATCTGGCTTTACAAAACATAGCCAGATTGATGTAGCAAAAGTATACACAATTGTTATCAGCTGCAGTCTGACTTAGTTACAATTATGTAAAAGTAAGTACAAGACGATCCGACTAACATGTCGGTGCCAAACGGCAAAGTATCAGGTAAATAACAAAACGAGCGGGGAAGTAAGAAACCCACTCGAGTCCCTGCGATCATCCCTCTAGTGTTGACCATCTTGGAGGTAGAAGTACGCTGAATCCTCGGGGACCGGCTCTAAATCTGGCCATGCAAAACCAGAGAGGTTAGACCTCTAATAGCAAGTACCACAAGGAAGCACGACATGAGAACTAAAACCGGTAAGTAAAAGAATATAATAATAGATCTCTGCTTTCTACTAGGATTCACATCACATCACGACACTTCGAACCAACCTTCCAACCAAACAAGGACAGAAGTTGGCCCGCCATGTCCTGACATTCTGATCATCCCAGTTAGGTAACAGAGTAGTACAGTACACAAACAAATCATCTTGAACGGCCAATCAAATCCTACGGCTTGCTATTGTGAGTCCCAGGTTATCTTGGAATTATGCAATTAGGGATTCCTCAGTTCTTACTATGTGCAAGCAAGGCTAGTCTATCCAGTCAACCATGTGCGCCTATGAATTAGACGAGTCCTAGCAGGACGCCCGTCAATATAATATACAATAATAATAAAAGCAATACTGTTCCCTGTCCGTGTGGCAGATTTACAGTATCTGTGGGAACTAGCGGCCCGTCGGGTACTACTCGTCCCAAGGGGACTGCCATGTAAGAACTCGAGAATCCATTCTCTCCATGCCATCATTATTTTATTTAACTTAATAGTCCCTACGTTGAGTGAAATCCCATGCCGTGGATCATGGTCATTCAAATGAGTACTTTCGTACGAGGTACGATATGCACAACTCTACAACGATACCCGTGCGGCTAGGTTGTAGGTCTTACATAGCGTAATGCAACAATCAAATCAAACCACGGAGTAATCATGCCTTGACCATAAAGTACACATGCTTCTTTTGTAGAAAATAAATAAATAGATTGAAGCTGCATGTGCCTGTATGTCAATATTCGGGATCGGCTAATCGATCACAATAGTTCATTACATGAACGTGTCTCAATCATTCTTTCAATAAGACGACTAGCCAGTCTTTAGTTCCAACTATGAACGCATAATCAATTTAGTCAAGATAACCATCGTCATTAATGGTGACAAGGCATGAAAGTTAATTAGCATTAAATGGGGTCGAGTCTATAACTCTCAAGTCAAGTTCCAGTCTTGCTGGGTAGCCATAAACTAATCAAGACACAGGGCACTAATACACAATCCTTAACATGCTATGATTTCCAAGTTCATGCAAAATGGGCGTAAGGATATAATAGGGAATTATCATGCCATTATTAAATGAATAAATTATAGAGAAATAGAAACACCAAGGTTAGATTACGCCAAGTCGGGCTACGCTCAAGTCAGGCTACGCTCAAGTCAAGCGTATGAGGTCCATACGACTCCCTACTATCCAAGTCAGCGTATGTAAGTCATACGCTCCCAAAAGCCAGCGTATGAACTCCATACGACTCCTGACCATCCAAGTCAGCGTATGCAAATCATACGCTCCCAAAAGGCAGCGTATGAACTCCATACGACTTCTGACCATCCAAGTCAGCGTATGCAAGTTATACGCTCCCAAAAGCCAGTGTATGAACTCCATACGACTCCTGACCATCCAAGTCAGCGTATGCAAGTCATACGCTCCCAAAAGGCAGCGTATGAACTATACGACTCCTGACCATCCAAGTCAGCGTATGCAAGTCATACGCTCCAAAAGGCAGCGTATGAACTCCATACGACATACGCTTCCAAAAGGTAGCGTATGCAAGACACACGCTTCCTAAAAAGGCAGCGTATGACTCCATACTGCACTGCGCTAAAGAGCGCACACAGCTCAGTGACAAGCTAAAAAGCCAGCGTACACTGCTCACTGTCTTCTTCAAACAGCAAAACTCCATGGTTGCACCCCAAAGCTTCAAAAGTCCATAACTTGGCCAAAACAAGTCCAAATCCAACTTTCTAAAGGTCAAAATTGGGTAGAATAAAACTCTACAACATGGAACCATCAAAACTTGCAAACAAAGAAGTTTGATAGATAAAACCACAAAATCCGAAAATACTAATTTCTAGATCTACAAAAATTAAGACTTCGAAATGAGAAATGCCAAGTTCTAAACTCTCTTAGGATCACGAGAGGAAGGCAAATCAACTATAAAAACATGGGTTCTCATGGAAAGCAAGTTGTACTTGCCTATGGTTGGTAGGTGGAGAGAGTAATGAAAGGAAGAAGAAGTAATGGTGAAGGAGTTTATGAAGAGAGAGAAAGAGAGAAGATGATGGGGTGGTAGGTGGAAGTTGGGCCGGGTCCAATGGGTCGGATTGTAGGGAATCCAACCAAGGCCAACCCAAAGTCTAGCTAAAGCAGAGAAATAAAAGCAGAAAGTAAAGTGCAGAAATAAAATTACAGAAATATAATTGCAGGAAATAAATTAACATAAAAATTTAAAGAGCAGATTAATTAATTAACATGAAATTAAAGAAATTTAAATACAGGATAATACATGATAAATACTAAATAAATACATTCAAGTAGTACATGTAAAAATATGCATTCTGGGAACGGGAGTGATACTGGGCTATAGGCCCATGTCAAAGGAAGCCCGGCTGGCGGGTTTTCTCACATACTGGCTTCGACGATTTGTCATCCCCGGAGCCAGTGTCGTCGATCGCTTCCATCGCGGCGTGCTCTTTGCTGCTGTCCGGTTAGTCTTTGGCTACCGGATGGATCTGCTATCGGCGATGACCTGCAGAATAAATGCTGGTCTTCGTCTTTATGTTGAATCGATGCTCAAATGGAAGGGCGAGAAGGGGAACTTCCCTCGGCTGGAGCTGCCCATACCTATTTGTTCGGATGGTTGCTTCTGCACCATCCATCATTGATGAACCCTGATATGGGGGTAGTCGCGGTAGTTATCTGCGGAGATTCTCCCGGGATAAATGGATATACACCAGTCTGAAAGATTGCAGACGGGCTTTGAATCTTGAGAAGGGGTGAAATTTCTACTGTGTTTCCCTCCAATTGGCTATGAACATATGTCAACAAATCTGGTTAATCTTGGGAGGCAACCTCTAGGTCGTGCATATTTGAGGACTGAAGACGATCCGGCCGTCACATTTGGTTTACAGATTTGAAAAGGAATGTTACTTGGAGTCTTCCCAGCCGTTTTGCATGACAATTCGGCTATGATCAATTCCACGTAGGCAATGCTATAACTTGCCTACAAGAAAAAGGTTATCTGATTGATGGCGCCAGGACTTGGGCTTATTACAACGCTCGAGACACAAGAGCAATGCTCTCAATGCCGACCAAGAGTGATCACGGCCCCGGATGTTATACACATATTCGCTTTTTTACACAGCAGCGAATACATTCGCCGAAACTTCAGCCTTGTAGATAGCTTCGCGACAGCGACGCAATTGAAGAAAGGAGCAACTGTTATATCAGCTCCAGGAAATGACGAGGAGCATGAGCCGGTGGATGACCCGTTGGAAGCCTCAAGGGAAGCTAACTTTCTGAGGAGGTCAACGAACCACTTGTTTCACTTAACAAAATATGCCTAACAAAATGTTGGCTTTTAAAAAATAAAACAAAAAAGTACAAGAAGTACAAATTTGATTCTGGGAAAATATTGCTATGAAGTTGATCTGTAAATGATCACTTTGTTCCTTGGACCATATGATGATGATGAAGATCACTGCTTGAAGTAGAACTTGGAAGAACTAAGTCACCAGAAAGGTATCGACGCACTTGGGCACTGATGACGAGGCCGAATGCTTTCTGCTTTGCTTCACTCTGTTCTGAAAGAAAGGTTGAAGAGGAATGCTCCAGGGAATCAAAATCTCGAAGTTCTGATCTCTGTGTTCTCTCTTGTCTCTGTGTGTGTGCTTGAGAAAAATGAGTCTATTTATAGACTGGGGCTTCTGTGCGTAAAAGAGCATCAAAATCTGTCTTTACGCTAACAACTGCCATCCATGATCAGAGTCATCCTTTGCGTACGTTGACACGCATCCCATATTTCAGTAAGAATAGGATACATGTACACACGTTCTTCGAAATATGTGGCATGAAGGCCATGTAGGCAAACCACGTTCCAAACTGGCCAGAAAGAATAGGACGTAAAAATAGACCTAACATCCTCTGGGCGTAAAGCAGTAAGATGAGCGTAAAATACTCTGTCATAGGTTTCCAGCGTAAAGTGGTTATTGAATAACCTTGAGCGTAAAATGGCTCAAATAGACTTCACGCACACATTGTTTTTTTTATGAGCGTAAGGACTCATGTAAAACTCCGTACGTAAAAGAAACCATACAGTGAGCGTAAAGTAGCTCGATCTTCATAAACGACAACAATGGTCTTTGTATAAGACAAATTCTATTGAATTATGTAGTAAATGCCATCATTAATATCTTCATGTCAAAGTTTGCATTAAATGCGAGATTTGACAGCTTTGTCCAGCGTAAAAGAGGCTGCTCTGTCCTTGGCGTAAAATACCGGTGTAGACCCAAGCGTAAAATGATCAGTCTGCTTAGGCGTAAAGCGATTAGCCTTGTCTTGGGCGTAAAGAAATTACCCGTTCTGTTAGGCGTAAAGCAAACCACTTATGAATGAGATGACTCTTTCTTTGAAGCACTTTTTACGCTCCTATACCACTGTGAATTTCCTCGAAAGTTCTCAAACCTCCAGCCAAGGAGAGAAAAAGAAGGATTGACGAACCTTCTTCTCCGGTTGCAAAGAAGAAGCTTATCGTAGATCCATCAGAGAAGGTCACCACCAGGTTACAATCTCGGCAACTGGCCGAGTCGACCCAAAGAGAAGAAGCGACTACGTCGACCTCTCTTCCAAGGTAGGTCGATGTAGTAGATGTAGAGAGTCCAGAGAGACCTCTTCATAGAAAGAAATTGGCCTCCAGAAGAAAGAGGGTGGTCACACCTCCGAGACAAATCTTGTCCTCGGTGGTGGCTAGCGCTATTGCTGGAGTTACCATGTCATCTCCTACACCTGCCCCTGAGCCTAGGCAGGAAACTCCTAGTCCAGAGCAGAGGGATGAGACTGAGCAGAGCATGAGGCTGAGCAGAAGGATGAGGCTGCAGAGCCTAGGGAAGACATTATGGAGAGGGAGCATAAAATTCTGCGATCTCCTTCACTGGCAGTGGAAACTACTCAGCTCCCTGCTACACCAAGAACATTTCGTAAAGAAGAAGATCGTTTAATGATTGATGCTCTAAATGATTGCGACTTCGGCCTGCAGGATGATGTCGATCAGGCCGCCACAACTGCCAGCGAGGAAGCTCCAGAAGATAGTATAAGCAATGAAGATACATCAACAGACGCTGTTGATGATACTGTAAACCCAGAAGAGGACATTGATGTCCATATATCCCCGAAGTTGTTGATGACACACTAGATCCTGAAAAGGATGTTGAGGTGCATGTACCTCCAGAAAAGAATGTGGATGAAGAAATAGCACCGGAGGAAACTACTATCGCTGATCCCAAAGGTATTGAATAAAATTATCAATCTTCTTTTCATAGATTAAATGGCTGACGTCTCTATTTTTAATCCATACAGAAATCGAATCGTCTCCAATTCCTCCTACTTGCACCGATATAGTGCCAATAGCGGTAATAAATAGTAGTAGCCGACATTTCTCGGGTGGCTCCAAGGCGGGTAGTAGCCAGGCAGTGATGTCTGAGGCTACGTCTGCACAGTTGGAATATGTGCCAGCAGACGACAGACCTGTCACTGGAACAAGCCATTGTAAGATTACTTTTACTTTTGATCATCTTCGATTAGTTGTTAATGACAACATAAAATGATAAAGTTCATTTGATCTTGCAGAGGAACGTCTGGGAGGGGCAGCCAGCTCAACCATGGCTCCCTTGACTAAAGAGCCCTCCACTCACGTGCAAGAAGTTGCACGTCCATCCGTACAAGCGCCTGCTGCTTCATCGTCAATGGGAGTAGCTGCTACGCCTGGGGCCCTAGCTACTAACCGATTTGTCATAAGCTCATTCACCAACCTCTTATTTACTTCGTTGGGACCCTTAGTAGATAGGGTGATAGAGAAAGAAGAGGCTAGTTTCTCCACAGTTACAGGTCCAACCTCTTATTTGGTTAATGCCATCCGCAATCAAGGCGGCGAAGCTCAGGCTATTTTTCTTGATCATATATTAGATGAGCTGGAGGCATCGGTTAAGATCTACTAAGAACTTAACTGGGGGAAGGTGGAGCCCTTAGTGCAGGCCAAATTTGAAAAGATGTCTCAAGAGAATGCGGTTGAGAAAGTTAATTTCTAAGTTCTCTTGGATACTTTCACTACCAAGTCTGCTGAGTATAATGCCCAAGTAGAAACAGTAGCATCTGTTGAAGAGAAGGAAAGAAGAGTTGCTGAGCTGCACACGGAAGCTGCCCGTCTTCAGGAAGAGTTGAAACTTGTTCAACTTGCTCTGGAGGATGAGACCACCCAACATCAGGCTGCAGTTCAACAACTGGGTGTTCTGACTCAAGAAAGAGATGAGTATGTCGCAACTCGTCAAGCTGAAATCTCTAGCAAACTAGTAACCCTGCCAACCTTCGATGATAAGTCTGGGATGGAGGAAGCTAGGAGGCGAGTGATGGACTCTCGTGAGGAACGACTGCAAATTTTAAAGCAGCAGATGACCAACCTGATGACCCCGCCGGCAGAATGAGAAAGACTTTTTGTATCTTTAATTTTTATGACATGTAATTTTGTAATGTCTTCCAATTTTGATCAATAAAAAGACATTTTCTTTATGGATCTATTATTTATTGCATATCTTA